>CM062809.1:655172708-655506030 GCA_031772625.1 Pinus tabuliformis
TTGATAAATATTTTCACTTCGAAGTTGGTTGACCCTCCACTGGGAACCAAACCAATTGTCTACAAGTGGGTCTTCAAGAACAAGTATAAAGTAGATGGCTCACTTGACAAGCATAAATCCAGGCTTGTGGAAAAAGGTTTTTCACAAAAGAAAGGGATCGATAATGAGGAGAATTTTTCCCCCATAGTAAAATGGGCTACCATCCAGACTATCTTTGCCTTGGCAGCTCAGACAGTTGGAAAGTCCATCAAATGGATGTAAAAACTACTTTCTTGAATGGAGATCTGAAAGAGAATGTTTTTATGTCCCAACTAGAAGGATTTGTTTTGAAGGTTTAGGAACACAAAGTATGCAACATGGTCAATTCCTTGTATGGCCTCAAGCAAGCACCGTGAGCCTCGTATGAGAAATTGAGTGAGCATCTTCTAAAACTCAATTTCAAACACTATGATCTTGATGATGCAACTTTGTTTGTCAAGAAAGTTGGAAAAATAGTTGTATATATTGTGGCGTACGTAGATGATATCCTCATGATAGAGAAAAATGAGGATTACATTACATCCATAAAGAAATAATTGAGGAAAGGTTTTGAAATGACAGATTTCGACTATGTTCACTACTATCTTGGTATTGAAGTAACCCAACATCCAAATTTTATATTCCTCTCTCAGAAGAAGTACATTGGAGATCTGTTGAATAGGTTTGGCATGGTTGAGTGCAATCCTTTGACTACTCCAATGGAACAGAACTTAATTTAAGCTCACATCCATTGAAAGAAAATAATTTGAGGATGCAACAAAGTATAGACAGATCATAGGAAGTCTTAACTACCTAACTACTACCAACCAGACATATCATTTGATGTTAGAATCCTCTCCAGGTTTATGCAAAGGCCTTGTGAGAGTTATTAGTATGCTGCAAAAATATTTGTAAAGTACTTGAAGGTAACTCAAGATTGTAGACTCAAGTATACACTAGTGGATAACTTCAGCTTGATTGGATACTCTGGTTCATATTTTGACAGAGATAAAGAAATTGGAGTATTCACTATAGGTTATGTTATGAGTCCTGAATCAGGATCTATCTCCTTGAGATCATGCAAACAATAAGTTCCAGGAGATTCCATAATTGAGGCAGAATATGTGGCAGTAGTTGAAAAAAGAATAAAATTAGGTGGCTCAAGAAAATTTTGGAAAATTTGCAGTAGAAACAAGTGCATCCAACCCCGCTTTTTATTGACAATACTCCTACAATAAATTTTTCCAAGAACACAAATTTCCATGATCGAACAAAGCACATTAATACAAAGTATCATCTAATTCAACATCATGTTGAGGCCAAGACAATCCACCTACGACATTGTTCCACAAATGAGTAGATTGCATACATCTTCACCAAAGCGCTTGGAAGAGAAAAGTTTGAAAGACTCAAAATGATGCTTGGACTCACCAACATTCCTTTAGATAAAGGGGTGGAATGTTGAGACCTACTCTTTGGGATGAGGAAAATACATGTAAATATTGTAAATAGAAAAATAAAGGAAATTGGAAGATGAATCCCAATCGTCTCTCTCTCTCTTGTATATATCCATATTCTCTCTTAACGCAAAAAAACACAATTCATTCATGGAGTTACTCTCCTAGCCTGATAGCCATAAAAATTGATTGATTGTAATATCTTCAAGTGGCACATATTGTTATAACTTTTTTACTATTGTAATTTATCTATCTTCTATGCAAGTTCGAGGACAAATTTTAACGATTTTTAGACTATGCTATTTTGGCATATTTTTTCATTGGATAATAAACTAATAAGCCTTTTGAAACAACCTTTAAATTGAGCAAAACCTTAAAAAAAATTACTTAATGTGACCACCTAATCTATAACTTTCATGTTATGTTGATAGGCATGTTTATTTCGAAATAGGGCTTTCTGAATGTTAATTTAAGTATCTATAAGTATTAGCTAGATGGTAGGGATTTAACCTCCACAAAATATTTTAGTGGTATTCTGGGATAGAGGGTTGAGATTTGTCTCAAATGTAGTTATGCCATTTTTCTTTTCAATTTAATTTAAAAAAAAAAAAAATCATGTCCATAAGTGTTTGATTATGTTTCCATTCGGTTTTTTTTTAAGGCATTGAACTTGTTGCTTATTGTTGTTTTACTATATTTTTCTTGTTACATGTTTTTTTAAATGTATATATGTTTAACTCATATATTAATTCTTTCTCTAGTGAATAAAAAAATGAAAAGTTAAAATAAAAATATATTTTAGTTAATTATTATGATTTCCTTTAATCTTGGCATTGTCAAATGTATCATGAGGTAAGTGTCTCGATGCCTACTATGGATTAATGCCCATCGATGTTTACCATCCATTTAATTTATATGGTTGTGCTAATTGTTTTTAAATGGTGGGGAATTGGGTTACCACTTAAGAGACCCTAGGCTTGATTGCGACTTTCATTAGGAACCCTAAGTCCTACTGGGGAAACCTCACTTTTGTTGGACTTATCCATCATAAAAGGAGGGAAGTTGTTGCTTACTTGATAGTGGAAACACTTCTAATGTCACGCTAGCCTTTGCACTAAGTTGCAATATTTTGAGATAACATGTCTTAAGAGAGACCCTCCCCACCTATACAGAGAGGTAAATTAGGGTTACAATACACAAGACATTAACCCCAGACACCAAGAATAGAGAGTCCAACCTACATCCATGCATATGCTACACTGCTAGGAACTTGATCCTTAACTGTAAAATGGCAAGCCATGCAAAGCACCCCACTTCTATATTTGGGTCATTATCCCCTTACAAAAATGGACACTTAATTAAAGAAATTTTCCTAAAATTACAAAATCAAACTAAAAAAATAAAATTGACTTCTAAATTTGAACTGAAGCTAATATACTAATTCTAGACAATAACTTAATATAGAAAATGTCAAGGTTACTACATGCATGCACCCTCTAACTCCACAATTTATGCACCATTATATAAGCACTATTGCACCCTCATCACTCTATTGAGTGTTCTGTTATCACTCAGGTTGTCCTTAAGCTCCGGAAAAGGATACGGCCGAGGTAACCACAGACCAACTTTGGACTGCAGGTTCTAGCCAACCTGCAATCAGAGAGGGCTCTCTCTTTTAGATTTAGCTTTGTTGAAAAGGATTTTAGGCTAGGTTTTGAGTTCAGAGGTTTTTGTTTGTTTTTGGTGGGAAAATTGATGTTTTCAGACAGAGAGGCAAGGCATAGTCTGGAAGTTTCAAACCATTAGGCGTGGAGTCGAGGAGGAGAACTGCTGGTGCATTTCTTCGGTCACAAGAGAGGGAAAATGGAGCAAGATAGCTGCGCATGAAACAGTATTTCAGGTTTAAATGATGGAAAGAATGCTAAGTAATGAGAGGCAGTTAAGAATCTCTCAATCAGCTTAACAGATGGGGGTAACAGAGCTCTACCTAGGGGCAGTAAAGAATCGCTAGATAATTGGCAAACACAGGTGAATCGGGGTAAATATGAGCCCGGGGGAATTCACATTCATAACCAATTCATTTAGAGGAAAACATAAAGAAACAACAGAAATTGAGCATAGAGTGTACTTAAACAAATTCTAAGCTATTCTTTCTTTTTGCTATTTAGATAGTGGTAAACAATAAACAGAGGTGAGATGCACTTATTCCTTCAGACTGCAGCACAAGAATTCCATCTTCATATCTCCAAAAACATTCATTTACAACAAACAGTTTGCTCTCCAAGCTTTCAACAATCTTTGATTATAGAAAAACCCAGGTATACAATGCGAGTCTCTAGTGAAAATTCTCAATTTTCCAACCCTTAAAACAGTGCAGAGGGTGATATATATAGGGAAAACTCTTCTACAAGTGCTTTTATTACATCTTGAACTAAATAGGTCATAAAGAATGATTAATTGACCTAACTCTATCTGAAATAAATGCATGAAGATAACTCGGGCTGCGCTAGGAGCGGCCATATCAAAACTGAATAAATTGTGTTGTCCTCGGTGGCTTGGTGCAGTTCTTCTTGCAATAACTGTGTATGGGTTTTTGCTCCTTTGCTGTGTGGTGGCTTTGAATGCCTTAATTGTGATTTGAGGGCAAGGATGGGCTTACGCCTCTTGACTTGAATTTTCTGAGGGACTCATTAATGTACAGGTGCTTCGAGCCCCTAAAAAATCCTCGGCTGATACTCTTTGGCTCTTTTTCTTTCTCTGATACTCTCTGAAAAATGACTTGGGTCAATTTTCTCCTTCGTTGTGGGTCTAATCACAAATTAATGGCCGTTGTTCGACCTCTGTTTCCTCTAGAACTGTCTTCTGCTCCTTCCGGCAAGCTTCGCGAAGAAAAATGGGTCATTCGGCGCCTTTCGGGCTTCCTGGGGGCCGCAAAATGAAAAGATTCCCTAAAGATTCCCCATTCTGGCCTAATTTATCCAGCGATGAGCGATTTCAAAAACTGCCTCAGAAACTGATTTCGGGGCTCCAGAGTGCGATTTTCGCCCTTCGCGCAAAAAAGTGATGATGACGTCAGCATGACATCAACGATGGGACCTCATACGGTGGGTGACGTCAGCGATGACGTCAGCATGATGACATGGCAGGATGACGTCAACATGACGACGTCATCACGTACAGAGGTGACGTGGCAGTATGGCGGCTCTGAAGATGTGGCAGGACACGTGGCAGGTGACTCGGCGGTACAGTGGCAGGAGGGCCATGCAGGCAGATGACGTGTCATGGTGACGCAGGCAGGTGACGTCACCAGGCAGGGGGTGGTTTCTGGTTTTGGGGCGCACCGCCTTTGGGCATGAGCAGTTTTGTCAGAGGGGGCTCCGCCACATCCCAGGAGGTGACGCGTGGCGGGAGTATGGCGGCAATACCGCCCATCTCCTGGACGCTAACCTTCGGGCGGTTCGGAGATGGGTGGCCCGCCAACCGTCGATCTGGGCACAGGGCGATCGGACGGCTGACGGTGATGGTGAGGTGGCGGGAGTATACGGGCGGGGAATATGCGCAGAATATTCCAAATTTAATAACGCGCGCAGGTGGTTTAAACTTAGGGAAAGTGGGTTATGGGGTTTAAAATGGGCGGGTTGCAATACTTATAGTTAGGGCGTAGGGAAAAGGGGTAGAACATGGGTTTTTTGCACACGGGTTTAATAATTTATGCCAGAAACTTAGGATAAGGGGGCAAAAAGTGGGTTTTTGAGGGTTTTAGGGCTAGGGAAGAGGCTGTTAGCATGACCAGGTGTCATCTAACCCCTGTTAGGACTCGAATGGGCTAAAAACAGCCCCGGAGGGACCATTTTTTCCCGGACTTTTAAAAAATATGGCTATATTGCCAGGGCGGGGATATTTACATAGGGGAATTTTATATACATAGTTTTAGTAGGGGAAGGGGGAAAACTGACAGGGAGTTATATAGTAGAGTTAGTAGTTAATATGGAGATGATAAGCAGGCGCCAAGGTCAGGGACCTTAGGCTAATTTTGGGGAAAAGAGTTTGAAAAGAAATAAAATCCTTGAGTGAAGCAGATCTTCACCAAGGCAACTGATATGGATGATGATGAAACTAAGAGGAATCAAGCAGATCTTGACCTCTTTGGGAAGTTAGTAAGTGACTTGGGGAATTAGAAGAAGGGGGAGTTTTTTATGTCCACCTTTGAGCTCCTTTGCATGAAAATTGCCTGCACTGTGATCTATAAAGATAAAGCACTTTGTAACACAAAATTGATCATAAATTATCATTCTGCAACCACACAGCTACCTACCCAGCCTACCTTCCTAACATTTTTTCTTCTTTTGAATTGGGTGCACTTAGACTTGCAGACCCAGATTTACAATTTTTCTTTTGAATGTTTCCTATCTAAATCTGCACTTATTTCTGCCAAGGCCCAGATTAAACAGTTGGGTCCCTTTGATTCTCTACCTATCTACAAATCTGCCAGGATTAAACTATTTGGACAGATATCATTCTCTATATTCTAAAACAGGAAATTGAAACCTAGGGAGACCAAGATTAGACTGTTTGGACCTCCCTTTAAAACTCTTCAAAACTGGGACAACTCATAAAAATGGAAAACAGCAGTGCATTTGGACTAGCACCCTCCATGTCAACTTGTGGAAATATGGAACACTGCAGCCTGCAAAGTATGACATATTTGGCATGTAAAAATGTCAATCATGAAAAATAAAACCCTGTTGCAACAGGAGGCTAACATGTTCCATGAAGTTTTGAATATTTTGTAGAACATCTTACCAATGAAACTATTGTTGTAGAACATCATCGTCATGTTGTGTTGCGACACTATCATGAGTGTTGTGCCTCCCCAAATTATATAGATTTGTTGAAACTAAACTCTAACAATTTGCATGTTGTTAGCAAAAAAAATTATTCTTGACATGTCCTTTTAGGAATGGGATAATCTCGGCCAATGATGTGTTTGATGGTTAAAAGAGGATTAGATCCAATCACTGAAGCTTAAGCTACATTTCAAGTTTCCCAAACTTGATATGATCATCCTAAATATAGTATAGGTTATGATTCCAGATGATCTCATTCTCAAGATTGACCTTCAACCCCCTCTGCACCTAGTGTGGGGACAAAGGAAGTGAGGTAGATTTGAGGCCTTCAAATGTTACAAGATTGTTGGATGCTACATCTCACTCTACTTTAGGAGAATTGTTGATGGCCATACAAATGAAATATCGCATCTCAAATCCACACAAAATGCCTAACCTTTAGGACAAAAAATGCCACAGAAACCAAATTTATAACCCAAAAAATATTTTGTTTTGTCAATAGTCACGGGTGGTCTTCTTAGTGATGATCATTCATTATTTATTATAAATTTTGGATAACATCTCTATTAATCACACATACTTTAGAATTACATGCGGAAGGAAAATAAATATAAAACAAAAAAATAATAATAAATATAATGCAAGGCCTTTAACTCTCTAAAAGATACAAAATACAAAGATTGATAGCATAAATGAAATAAATGTAATCACAATTAATCAATGAGGGTATTGCAAAAAGTTAAATCAACAATTATTAAGGAAAATTGCTCAATATTAGCAAGTCTGAAATGCTACGTTAAATAAGTGAAATAACTTTTTTGTTGATTACAGCGATATTAATTCAATTAATTAGAGGTTATTTCATCTATAATTAATATCAATTAAGTATTCATTACTAACAATAAAATTTATGAAAGGTATTTGGACCTAAAATAAGAGGCTAGTAAAAGAAATAAGTTAGGACTCTATTTACATTGAATTCATTCAAACTAAAAGAAAGTTTAACCCATTGAAAAACAAAGAGGACAACATAGGAGTTATATAACATCGTAGAAAATTGATCGTAATCCACCTCCCAATTAATAACAAATATTTTTATCATTTAAGCTTAGTAAAGAAATAAGTTAGGACTCTCTTTACATTGAATTCATTCAAACTAAAAGAAAGTTTAACTTGTTGAAAGACAATGAGGACAACATATGAGCTCTATAAAATCATAGAAAATTGATTGTAATCCACTACTCAATTAATGACAAATATTTCTATAATTTGAGCTTTAATATAAGGAAGTAAGGATAAGCATTGGGGGGACAACTCAATTGGCGATTCTCGTGATAATGAAATGTTATGTTCCATGAGATTCGAGATTCAAATCCCCCTTATTTACATGTGAGCCTCATGTTGGGATCGATGTAGTTCACCTAGGGGTTATAGTGGTAGCGATCAGATTTGATCCTGTGTCACGTGAGTACAAGACCAGCCCAATCTCCAATTCCTCTAGTTTAGAAAAAAGGAAGTGAGAATAATAAATCAAGATAAAATATAAATGGATCCAACCAATCATCATGTTTATGTTCCATTCTAAACTTATACTTGAAACTAAATATTACAATGACGATAAAATTATATGATAAAGATGGGAGAGGAGAAGAATGAGAGCTATGTTATATGAAATATGAAAAATAGAAATGTTGCAAAGGAAAATTTATTTGTAGCATACTTAGTGTTAAGGATTATGTAAATGTTGTAAACCATTTAAGGAAATCTCTAGTGGATAGCATTTGGTCTAATATTCTTTATGCCACTTTCCTTATTTATGTCGTGAAGTCAGGTTTTGTTTTGTTTTTATTCTTAAATGCTTCATATATTTACAAGAATATTTAAATCGAGAAAAAACAAAGAGCACAAGGGCATATACTATTAATGGTATTTACATCCTCTTCCTTAAAACAACAATAACATCAATTGAATCTAAATAAGCACTAGAATATAACAACTTGTTATTCTTAGTCAACAAAGTCCATTTAGCCAACAATTGCATTCATTCTTCTTCTCTCCATAAAAGACAAAATGTAGACAAACAACTAACCTCATTCTCTAACCATATTTGCATCTAATCTTCTGGAGAACAAATAGAAAGAGAATTCTCAAGTATTTCCAAACACCCATAAGAGCATCATGAACCACCATTATGGATCTACCAAACAAAACTACATGCCAATGAAGACACCCTAGAACAATAGTGGATAGATTAGTCTGAACATGCTCTCAACAACACTTGGCCAAAGGAAAACCTCAAAGTAAATGCTTCCTCATTTCCACCCTAAGATCGGGAAGGGAAAAACCCATATGCAAAGTCATTCTTATCTAGGCATGATGTTAAAATTGGAAACTAAGGGCAAACTCCATGTGGGTCACCTTATTTATGGTAGCTGATATTTTTCTTGGATTCCTCTCATCGAGAGGTGTAGGATTAATCTAACAATCATTCGATTCCGACATGTATTCATGGAGATATGAAATTTAAATGTATCCTTGACAATTTGTCAAGGTTGGCCATCAAGCAAAACATTGTTTTACACCCCCATCTTATCGTCAACGTGGCATATAAAAGGAAGAGACCTTGTGGCATAAACTCACTCATATCAACACACATTCTTCTCTCTCTCTCCTACACATTAGAGGAGCATCTCTCTCTCTCACACATGTGGTGGAAAGGAGGACGCAGATCTGAATTAGGGTAGCGTTGACTTGGGTTGACCGTGGAGCAGAAAGGCAGATTCTTGGCAGCATTGACTAGCATAGGGTCTCCTCGACTACAGATTGGGTTGACCAACTTGTCCTAGGCAGGTTGCATTTCTAGGCAGATTCGTTGGCCTATTTTGACCACACATTTGACCAGTGTTGACTATTGATGGTTGACCACAGATCTATCCAGTGTTGACTGCAGTTTGACCAAAAATTTCAAACATTCTTGGGTTGCCTATACTTGTTGTTGGAGGCCGAGTTGACAAAGGTTGACTTGAGGTCAATTATCACATGTCTGGCTAGCTTTGCCTTTTTTGGTTAGGTTTTTGTTGTTGACATCATAAAATTACAAAATTGTGCAATTGTATTATCTCTCTCTCTCTCTGCTGAATCATTAAAGAATATAAGAACAATTGATCAAGGGTTTCCCCGCATTGGGGTTTTTCCCTGACTAGTACCACATCTTGTGTCTCTTGTCTTGGCTTGTCTTCTACTGTTTACATTTATGTTCTATCTACATTTTACTATCATGTTGATGTGATTGCAATTCTGTAAATTGATATTGGGCTAATAAGAAAATTTGAAGTAAATTGCTCTTACGCATAAAACATACCATGATTTAGCATGGTATCAGAGGTGAGGTGAAGACAAAGCCCAAGAAATAGTGAAAGAGCAAACACCAAAGATAGTTGGAAAGATCAAAAGGATTCATGGGTTCCTCATCCCACTTCCCCACCAAAGACAAGCTTCGTGAGAAGTCTGACTATCACGGATGTAAGATGTCTCTTGATCTAACATTGGAAGAGCAAGAAGTGTTGGATTGTGTAAGGGGTAAAATTTTGGAGCCTACATCAAATGCACTGGCTACTACAAAAAACAACTAAACTAAGGGTGAATTCAAAGCGAAAGAATATTATCCAAGACCTGATTGACAAGCGTTTGGTGGCGTACATTTCTGAGTTGAACACCTACAAGGAGATCTACGATAGACTGGTAAGCTTGTTTAAAGTTAGTGATGCAAATCTAGTTTTTTTCCTCAAAAATAAGTTGAAGGATATTAAGAACGGCAAGGAAGAGGATATTCAATCCTACTTCTTAAGGATCACTGAGATCAATGATGATCTTTTTTCAATTGGAGAAGTCACTCTTGACAGGGAACTCACTATCGCTACCATTGGAGGACTCCCATCCGAATGGTATATATTTATAACCACTCTTCTCAACAATGATTGATTCCGGGATTTGAAGAATTGATGTCGAGATGCATTCAAGAAGAGAAAAGGATGGTGGATCAAGAAATGCCTTTAAGTAAAGGCAACCCCACTACTTCTCCTCTCATGCCAAAAGGAGAAATAATTCTGAGTCTAAAGGTCATTTCAAAGGAAAGCCCGGATCGAAGGGTGGAAGGAAAGGAAGATGCTTTGTTTGCAATAAATTTGGCCACTATGCGAGGGATTGTCCAAATAGAAAGGACACCTCACATGATGATGATCAAAATCACTCCAAGGGAAACTCCAACAAAAATCAAAGGAATGGTAGGTTCAATGGCAAAGGAAAGAGGAATGCGGGAAATCAAGGAAATGGTCAACCCTCCAAGAAAGCAAGGAACTCCAGGTATGAATCAATTTTTTTTAATAATAAGCAAGATGAGTATTATCTTATATCGACCCTCTCCACCACCTCTCCTCTGGACTCGTTGGTAAATTGGCATATTGATAGTGGTGCCTCAAGGCACTTCACTAGTTGGAAGGAAGCTCTCTTTAATTTGATAGAGAAGGAGACACACATGGAGATTATTCTCGGAGACAAATCCACCTATCTCATAAAGGGTGTACGGAATGTTACTCTTCAATTAAATAAGGGTAACACGATCCATTTGCAAGAAGTCTTATACGTACCTGATCTCAAGAAGAACTTGGTGTCCATTTTGGCAATGGAAGACAAAGGCTACAAGGTGGCATTTATCGATGGCAAGGTACGTAATTGGAAAAAGAATTTTAAAGATGCTTTTACTCTTGGGTTCCAGGTTATCTCTTTATATCAGGTTGGAGGAAGCCCGTTGGGAGTCATGTCTTGCAACACATCTCTATAGTCTGAACTATGGTACCAGAGGTTTTCCCACCTTCATTATAAGACTCTACCCGATGTGAGACAGATGGTGACAGGGATGCCCAAGTTTAAAGTAGAGCATGAAGGTGTATGTCTGGGGTGCCAAAGAAAATCTTAAAAGGGGACCATTCCCCTCAAGTAATAGCAAGACTACATATATATTGCATTTGGTCCACTCTGACATATTTGGTATGATGCCCGTAAAATCTTTGGGAGGATATCTATATTATCTTAATTTTACAAATGATTATTCTCACAAGACATGGATATACTTCTTGAAAAGGAAGGATGAAGTGTTCACTTGGTTCTATCACTTCAAAGCCTTGATCGAGAATCAAACCGAGAAGAAAATCAAGATATTAATGATTGATCATGGACCAAGTATGAATCCAATGAATTCCATGACTTTTGCAAAGAAGTTGGCATTAAGAGGGAGACCACAACACCATACGCTCATGAGCAGAATGGTGTGGCTGAAAGGAAGAATCGTGTGATTATGGAAGTTGTCTGTGCCATGCTCCATGATCAAAGGCTTCCGAATTTTCTATGGACCGAAGCTGCGAATACCGCCATATATGTTCAAAATCGTTGCCCTCATCAAGCATTGGATTCCAAGACTCCATAAGAAATGTTCACTAGTAAGAAATATGATGTCTCTCATTTTAGAATTTTTGGAAGTCCCATATATTTTCATGTGCTGAAAGAGAAAAGAAGCAAATTGGGTGCATCTAGAAAGAAAGGAATCTTTGTGGGCTATAACGAAAATTCTAAGGGCTATAGAATCTATGTGGTTGGTCAAAGGGAAGTTGAAACAAGTCATGATGTTACCTTTGACGAAGATATGGCTCTTAGAAAGGTTGAAAATCGTCATATTCTAAGGAAAGATAAAGAAGCTGACACCAGGAAGTTGGATGAAAAGGAAGATGAAACAATGCCTGATGTTGAAGAACCTATGGATCCTATTGGCCCCCCTACGCAAGAGCCTTCCTCCTCTAGCATGAGTCCCTCATGGCTTAGGGGGGCTCTTGAAGATGTTGAGAGACATATTGCACCCAGAGGGACTTTCTGTGAAAACAAGAAGACGACTAGGTATTAGGGATACTTGACCATTATGAGCACCATCATTCAAAATGAGCCTACCTCATTTGAATAAGTCGTGAAGCATCAAGTATGGAAGGATGCTATGAATGAGAATATGAGTCCATCATGAAGAATGATGTTTTGGATGTGGTCCCCAGACCCCAGGACAAATCAATTGTCACCTCAAAATGGCTTTACAAAATCAAGCATGGAGTTGATGGGAGTGTTGAAAAGTACAAGGCTCGCTTTGTTTCTCGAGGCTTCTCTCAAAAGGAAGGTGTGGATTACGATGAGATATTTGCACCAGTTTCCTGATACATCACCATCCACTTGATCATAGCCCTTGCTGCTTCGCAAGGATGGAACCTACATCAAATGATTGTCAAGTCTGTGTTCAAGTATTGCTGCAAAACCTGTACTGGGAAATGCTTATGAGTATAGTCAACTCATAGGAGCACTAATGTTCTTGGTGAAATCTCGTCCGATATATTTTCTACAGTCAACACATTGACCCAATATATGGTTGAGCCACATCACTCACATTAGAATGGTGCCAAGAATATTCTGAGATATTTTCGGGGCACAATCACTTATGGACTAAGATACACTACTGGAGATGTGAGGCTACATGGTTATTCCGATGTTGATTGGGCAAGAAGTGTGGTGGACCGAAAGAGCAATTCCGAGTGTTGTTTCTCTTTGGGTTCTATTTCGATATCCTAGATGAGCAGGAAGCACAGGTCGGTGACGTTGAGCATCGCTGAGGCCAAATACATTGCTATGAGTATGGCCTCCTGTGAAGTTGTCTGGTTGCAGAAGCTCTTTAGTGAGTTGTTTGGACATACGTTGCGACAACCAAAGTGGGATTCGTTTATCAGAGAATCTCGTATTTCATGATCGCTCCAAGCACATCGATATCAAGTACCACTTTATTTGAGATATGGTACAAGGAAGAGCAATAAGGCTCCAACATATTGGGACTGATGAGCAAGTCACTGACATTCTGACGAAGCCCATGGGAAAGGTCAAATTCTTGACTTTCCTAGAACGACTAGGAGTCGTGGAGAGACCCTCTTATGAGGGTCTTGTATGATATGTACATTGAGCTCTGGGAGCTTCGAGGGGCTTGGTGTACTTCGTGGAGTGATGAGCAACCATAGGGTTAGTGGTTTAGCTTTCCCCTAGTGGTTTATTATGTACAGAGTGCGTGGTTTAGCCTTCCCTTGTGATACCCCATGGCGACATGTAGGCAGGAAGAGTGTTTCATCCTTCTCCTACTAAGACATCCTACCCATGCAGTCTAGGATGCATGGGAAGTACCTCACATTTGGCCAATGAGTAGGGAAATGAGGATAGTGACCATATTAGTACCGATGGACGCATCGTGTAACTATTGTACTCCCTATGCTAAGATGATATTCATCTGGGATCAATTGGAACTAACTTCGATTCAATATGTGTGGTATGAGACACCCTCTTTATTTGGAACTGATTTCGGATCAGTAAGAGTGGTACGACACACTTTCTTCATTGGGACTGACTTTGGGTCAGTAAGAGTGCTATTAGACACTCTCTTGTATCTGGGACTGACTTTGGGTCAGTAAAGGATTGTGTGATACATTCTCTATCATTTATTCTTCTTCATAGTTCAGCAAAACATAGCAATGCAGAGAAGTGCATTGATGGCAGAGATGGTACCGAAAGACAGATGTATTAGCAGATGGAGTTCTCCCTACTTGAGAGGGAGTTTTAAAATTGGAAACTAGGGCCAACTCCATGTGGGTCACCTGATTTATGGTAGCTGATATTTTTCTTAGATTCTTCTCATCGAGAGGTGTAGGATTGATCTAATAATCATCCGATTCAGACATGTATTCATGGAGATATGAAATTTATTTGTATTCTTGACAATTTGTCAAGGTCGGCCAGCAAGCAAAACAGTGTTTTACACCCCCAGCTTATCCTCAACATGGCATATAAAAGGAAGATACCTTGTGGCATAAGCTCATTCATCTCAACACACATTATTCTCTCTCTCTCTTACACATTAGACAAGCATTTCTCTCACACGTGTGGCTGAAGGGAGGTTGCAAATCTGAATTAGGGTAACATTGACTTCGGTTGACCATGGAGCAGAAAGGCTGATTCTTGGTAGCGTTCACCAGTGTAGGGTCTCCTTGACTGTGGATTGGGTTGACCAGCCTATCCTAGGCAGGCACATTTCTAGGCAGCTTCATTGACCTATTTTGACCACACATTTGACCAGTGTTGAATGTTGAGGGTTGACCGCAGACCTGTCCAGCGTTGACTGCAATTTGACTAATCATTTCAGATTATTTTGGGTTGCCTATACTTGTTGTTGGAGGTCGAGTTGACTGAGGTTGACTTGAAGTCAATTCTCACTTGTTTGGCCAACTTTGATTTTGTTAGTTAGGATTTTTTTTTGTTGTCATAAAATTACAAAATTGTGTAATAGTAATATCTCTCTCTTTGTTGAATTATTGAAGAATATAAGAAGAATTGATCAAAGGTTTCCCTGCATTGGGGTTTGTCCCTGATTGGTGCCACATCTTGTGTCTCTTCTCTTGGCTTGTCTTCTATTGCTTACATTTATGTTCTATCTGCATTTTACTATCATGCTGATGTGATTGCAATTCTAGAAATTGATATTGGGCTAATAAGAAAAATTGAAGTAAATTTCACTTAAACATAGAACATACCATAATTTAACATGGAATCAGAGGTGAGGTGAAGACAAAGCCCAAGAAAGAGTGAAAGAGCAATCATTGAAGATAGTTGGAAAGATCAAAAGGGTTCATGGGTTCCTCATCCCACTTCTCTGTCGAAGACAAGCTTCGTTAAAATTCTGACTATCACGGATGGAAGATGTCTCTTGATCTAACATTGGAAGAGCAAGAAGTGTTGGACTATGTAAGGGGTAAAATTCTAGAGCCTATATAAAATTCACCGGCTACTACAAAGAACAAATACACTAGGGGTGAAGTCAAAGTGAACAAGATTATCCGAGACTCAATTGACAAGCATTTGGTGGCCTACATTTCCGAGTTGAACACCTCCAAGGACATCTACGACATACTGGTAAGCTTGTTTAAAGTTAGTGATGCAAATCAAGTTTTTTTCCTCAAAAATAAGTTGAAGGATATTAAGAAGGGAAAGGACGAGGATATTCAATCCTACTTCTTAAGGATCACTGGGATCAAGAATGATCTTCTGTTGATTGGAGAAGTCATTCCTAACAGGGAACTCACTATCGCTACCCTTGGAGGACTCCCATCTGAATGGTATATATTTAGAACCACTCTTCTCAACAATGATTGATTCCTAGATTTGAAGATTTGATGTCAATATGCATTCAAGAAAAGACAAGGATGGTAGAGCAAGAAATGCCTTCAAGTAAAGGAAACCCCACTGCTTTCTCCTCTCATTCCAAAAGGAGAAATAATTCTGGGTCTAAAGGTCATTTCAAAGGAAATTCCAGATCGAAGGGTGGAAGGAAAGGAAAATGCTTTGTTTGCAATAAATTTGGCCACTATGCAAGGAGTGACAAAATAGAAAGGAAACATCACATGATGATGATCAAAATCACTCTAGGGGAAACTCCAACAACAATCAAAGGAATGGCAAGTTCAATGGCAAAGGAAAGAGGAATGTGGGAAATCAAGGAAATGGTCAACCCTCCAAAAAAACAAGGAACTCCAAGTATGAATCAAATGTTGTTAATAATAAGCAATATGAGTATTATCTGATATCGTCCCTCTCCACCACCTCTCCGCTAGACTCATTTGGAAATTGGCTTATTGATAGTGGTGCCTCAAGGCACTTCAGTGGTTATAAGGAAGCTCTATCTAATTTGAGAGAGAAGGAGACAAACTTGGAGATTATTCTTGGAGACAATTCCACCTATCCCGTAAAGGCTGTAGGGAATGTTACTCTTCAATTAAATAAGGGTAACACGATCCATTTGCAAGAAGTATTATATGTAACTGATCTCAAGAAGAACCTGGTGTCCATTTCGACAATGGAAGACAAAGGCTACAAGGTGGCATTTATCGATGGTAAGGTACGTATTTGGAAAAAAATTTTAAAGATGATTTTACTCTTGTGTTCTTGTAATGTCCCTTAATAATAAATAATATAATATAATATTAAATAAATAATAAACAATAAATAATAATAAATTAATTACATGCTCTAAATAAATATAAATAAGAATAAACAGAAAAATAGTAAAAATCAATAAAACTATAAAAAGGTAAAAACAAAAGAAATATAACAAGAAAAACAGTTAAAATCAGTAAAGCTATCAAAAAGTAAAAACAAAAGAATAAAACAAGAAAACAGTAAATTTGCATGTGGACACATGGAGTGTGTGAATGTGGTTCCCCTTCCAATGTTTTCTCTATTTAATAGATGGGAAGGAAGATGAGAGGCATTCCATCATTCCATGATTCCACCATCCATTCTCTTGGGAGAATAGTGTTGTGAGACAAAGGATACCCTGGCAGGAGTACATTGATTGAGGGCTCGAGGGTGGCCATTTGTAGCAAGATTTTGTGCAATTGAGCCTACGTTTGGGTGGAGAGTCGTCCCCAAGACTTTGTTGCAGTTAGCAGAATTCAACTAGTGTTCCACAGGTAAGTTGTCTCTCCTCACATTACTTTTGAAATTTAATGTTAACTAGTTGATAAATTGTGTGTTGATTATAGTTCACTTGATTAATCTAATTAATTATGTATTGTTATTTCGGGCTGTTACATATGTATCAGAGCCAAGTTTCAACTCTTAGGGCCTACAGACATTTTAATGTAGAAAACTTCGATCTAAATAATTTAACGAAAATTAGATGTGAAGCCTAAGGTTGATCATTTAACATATGATTTTAGAAGAAAGGTAGCCTAGTCTTCTATTATTTGCAAATGTCCTTTGCCCAAGAAAAAGCCTTATACTCAAAATATAAAAAGGAACGAAAAATATTGCTAACATAAGACTGAAAAACTCCTCTTCCAGGATCTTTTTAGCAGATTCCAAAGTGATTTCCAAATCCCTTGTCATTTCTTTGAGTTGGTCTTGTTCGTCTACGACTGAACCTATTGTCACCTTCATCATATCAGTTTCTAGAGAGCGGTTGATATCATCTAGGCCATTTTTTTCTAAATCAATGGTCAAAACCTGATTCTCTAAACCACTAATATTCTGCATGTCCCTACTAGCAACTTCTGATTGTCTAGAAGCTTCTTCTAGTTTCTTGCCAAGCATATCTCTCTCTTTCTCAATACAGGACTTCTGTGCATGCAACGATTCAATCTCACATTGGAATTCATGTCTGCCTTGAGCTATATCAGTTTGGAGAACTTTGATAGCCATAGTGGTATGATCTAAATTTCCCTTGTAGACTGGGCCATATCCTCCCTCGCCTATTTTAAGTGATTCAGCGAAAAAAACCATAGCAAATTTAATTTGTTCTGTTGAATATCTTCTAAATCTCAGATCAGAAGTATCATTTGTGTCCTCCAGTTTCCCAAACTTTAGACTTATAACATCCTTGTCCTCTGCAGCAGTTGCCTTTTCAGATGTGTTTGTCTTATGTTGTTACTTGCAGATCTATTTCTCACCAAGCTTCTTGAAAAGAAACTACTTATGCTCCGCTTTGATACTGATGCCGTTTCAAAATCTATTCTGATTTTATCAAAACACTGGTTGCCATTTTTATCTCTGATATTTCTCTCACTACATTCCAAAACCCTCTTCCTTGTCATTTCTAAAACAATAAAAGAAATATAGCTCAGAATAATGACAATACATAGGTTTATATTTATTTTACTGTGATTCTATTTCAAAATGTAGAGTGAAATCAAAAGAATATAAAGCACCACTAATATAATGTAGCTCGTTTCAAACAATTTTCATTATGTAAATTGTAGGCAAGAGAGACTACCAAAAATGAATATATTCATAAAAAAATCCATCTAACGGTAGAGAAATTATCTTGCCAAAGGATACAGTATAGAGAAGTTGTCTTTGCCAAACAATACTTTAATACCTCTTGGTTGTAAACGATTCAATCTCCTTATTTTGTTCTTCCTTATCCTCTATTAATTTAAGGTGTTCCTCCTACAACATGTAAAAAAATTTCCCTGAAATGGCAAGTGAGGAGCCCATATCATCTACCTTTTGCTACAGAATCACATTCTTTGATTTTAGCATTGGATTTTCAACTGAAATATCTTCACCAACCTTATTAATCTAGGAACCCTAAGGAAAATCTAATCTGAGATAGAAATCTTGTTTCAACCCATGTTAGTCTATAAACCCATTTTAATCATTTTTTATCAATCATTTCAAGGAAATTGACTTATCTTAAATGCGCAACAACCAGGCCTTGGACAATTTTCATTTATTTTCATTATGTTACTTGAATATAGGATGAGTTTTGGTGTTGAATTTATTCTTGATCAGTTTTTTGTCTCTTGTCGTGTATAGCCTACAATTATGCAAAAGTTGCAGTTCCTCTTGCAAATTCTAGGTGATCCTGGAGTCGCAATTTCCATTGCTGGCCCTATTTGCAGTGGCATTGGAGTTGCAATTTATTTCATCTTATTGTTGGATCCAGTTTCAGCAATAGTCTGATTTGCATTAGAATTAATTTATTGTTATTATTTCATTCTTTGGTTGCATTTTTTTTCTTCAACTCAAATCGGTTCTTTAAATAGAGTTTCGTGGTGTCTATGTAATCGTAATTCTTCGCCACACCAAGTTTCCCTTGCCCAAGCCTTTGCGTAGAAGGTGTGGTTTTTTTTTTCCAATTCACAAAGTGTGCATATTGATGGTTTTGCAAGAAGGCACATCTACCTCATAAGAAGAATGTCCTACCACCATCATCAATCTTGTCATGCATTATCTTTGATTTTGTCATCATAAAAACCGTTGAGGATAATATGAGTAATTCGTTGTTAGTCGTATCAATTTACATTTCACTATTTTGCACGGAATTATCAATCCCAATGTAGACGGTTCCCAAATTAAAGCAGACCAAGGACTCCCATACTTTAAGTTTTGCACAACCCAACCCATAAAGTCTTAATTGTGAGCCATTCCATCGCCAACTATGCTTACTGGTTACTATCGCCTGCATTGCCTTCAACCAGCGGCGTATGCAAACCCGTTTGGAGGCAAAATTCCAAAGGCTACGCCCACCATAAAGAAAACGCTTTCATCTTAATAACCATAACCTTCCTGGAAAACCTGTGTGTCGTCAGTTTTCTTTGGCGGTGGAATTCATAGAAACAAGAGGATTTAGGGGTTTTGACTATGTTCGGGGCATGGACTCTAGAGTACCCCAGAAATCTGGACTTTTTTTAGTTTTCCTTGTATAAATTTAAAACCGGGGATAGGTAGGTTTTATAATATGGGAGATTTTTGCCGATAGATGCAGAACAATCGCAGCCGAAGCAATGTCAAACAATCTTTCTTCGTCTTTTGATACTAGCAATTAATGTCTCAGATGCTTTTCTTCTATTGCCCCTTTCACCGTCGAGATCATTAATCCCAAGGTTGTCCTTTCTTAATCATTTTGTGAATTTTCTTCAAGGCATATTTTATTTGATGTGACTTTTTAACCCTAATTTGTTTATTATGATTTTTTTTCCATTTGCAAGGAATTAAGCTTCGTGAAGCAATGTGAGATGGAATGCAATGACTGTCTGAACAACTCTTTGTTATGGGAGTCATCTATTTAATTTGGCAATTTTTATATGGGGTTAAATATTTAAAATATTTGGAAATTTGATAGATATGAAGTAAGTGAAGTTAACTGTTATATGAGTTAAGTGAATTTGCACGTATACTTTGGCCTTTTCCTCCTTAATCACTTGAAAGGTTGGTTTAGTTATTTATTAAAAAAAATTGTGTGTTGAAGATCAATTTCAATATATGCGTGTCAACAGCACTTTCTTGGCATGAGGCTAACAGGGTGCTCTGCTCGACATGACAGCCTATGGGGGTTGATCATGAGGAAATATGTTGTTCAACAGATTTCAGGGTATTGGATAGGGTTGTAGGTAGAACTACTGTGAAGGTTGAAATAATGTGGTGAAGAGTTGAAACCACCTTTTTCTTCTTAGAGTAGACGGTTAAAATGTTGCTTCTCTTGGAGTAGAATGTTAATTGATTACAACTCAGTTAAATTAAAATGCTTCTGGTTAGTTGATGACAACTCAGTTGATACTGGCTATTATAAACTACTCAGTATGGATGATCAGGATAGTCTGGCAGAAGCTGCAGTCTGCCCAGGAATTTCCACTACAGAGGTGTCATTCACAGTGAACAGGTTTTTATATTATAAGATTTATTAATGATAAGATCTTTATGCTTCCCTTGTAAGTAGATCCGAGAAAAATGAAGCAATTTTAATTTTTCCCCAAAACAAGATAGAAAACATCAATAAATGACATATTTAGAATCCAGAGCCCACAAAATGGGTAGCACTAGCAACCTATGCTAGGTTGAAACTAGTCCTCGCATCATGAAAAGTTGTATGGCAGTGAGGAATCCATAAAAGGGAAAACTCAGTTAACCTGGTCACACGCTTCATGTTACCACACATAGTTTTCTATATCATCCACTTTGGCTCTGAAAATGATCCCTTTCTAATATATTGGAGCAACATTGAACCCTGTAGAGATCTTGTGTAAAACATCACGTTAACTTGGAAGCCACGTATGTGCTTGAATACATGTCTTGTGACAAACTACATAGCTTCCATATGTAAAGTCAGTATGACAATCTTTATCCTTGGATCTTGTTTCACAAAACCACCCAAATACGGCGGTACCTCCTAATCCATAGTAGTCCATGATCATGGATATTCCATTTCTTTTTGAGATGATCTGTAATTGGCTGAGTTGGCCTGAATTTTAGAGAATTCCTTTACACAATTTTCTATAAATAGCTTCTCACGATATCCTTTCAATTCTTCCAGATAGTTATGGAAGATTCCAAACTTTGGTTTAACCAAACAATCAATTTGAATCATCTGACACAGTTCTGTAAAATCAGACTGATTGGCAGCTTGAATTTTTTAGTGTAATTACAATCTTGTCAAGGTAACTATTGACCTACATCTTTATCTCACATGTCACCTAACTCATGAAAATGTTTCCTTGTCGGTTTTCATTATGCTAAAGTGGGAAGTAACCCCAACTATCCTCTATGTTGAAAATGTCTAAATTGGATGTGCAAGGCAAATGCCAACCTTGGTGATAATCCAAATGGTCTGAATACAACTGTTGTTTTTCATTAAGCAAAAATCAGTCAGAGTCCCAGATGTACTTGTATTTACTATGCTATATGGTGGTTTTCTCTATCCTTGTCAATTTCTCCTATCTAGTCCATGATCATTGTTTCTTTTTTATTGTTTTCCATTATTTCAATTACAATATGTTATGGACCTTTTTCTTGCAATAATATTTGGTTAGGAAATAGTCTACTATGACTATATGAATATATCATATCTTATACCATCAGTCGGTTCCTAATCAATACTGTTCTCAGATCAAAAAAAAATTAGAAATAAGGCATCCCTTGTTTCGTATTTTTTTGTGGAGACCAATTGCTAAAGAGATGCTATTATAGATTATCTCATGCTTGCTCAATGTCAGGGCAATACAAGAGTGCGTGCTATTTATTTTCAATTACATTTTGTTGCATAACCTGCGTGTTATGGTCATGGTCTATTTTCTGATTTCTTCCTGGTGATTATGTGAATGATTCAATGAGTCATATTTCCCCGTGGAGATTACGGGAGTTAGTCGCTGAATCCTTGTATTGTCGACGCCCATCTTCTTTTCTAGTAGAGGGTTTTCTCTTTGGTTGGAGGCTGGGTCCAATTTTGAGTTGATATTTCAATTTTTAGGTTTCCAATAGAAGTTTTATGTGGAGGAAGTGGCCCCAAATGCAAATAATTGTTGCTATGGAATTTGAAGTGAGTACAAGAATTTATTATGGAATGAAAAGTGCACAATTCTCTTACCTACTAATAATCAAGACTTGGGTGAGTTGAGAAATATGGTTTATATGTATGTGGTCAAGTCAGAATGTGGTTTGTCTAATCATACAGATAGAAGGATTGTTCCATGATGGATAAAGTGCATTTGAATCATCTGTATATGTTCAATCTACAAAAAAAAATATGTCTATGGAAATAGATCTTGAAACATACCCCCACTTCAAGCTATTATTATAGAGTTGCATACATCATATTATTTGTATCTTGTCATTGCTAAACGTCTTGACCATTCGATTGTAAAGAAAAAATTATAATATTGAAAGGCTTCCAACTATAAATCTCCTTAGGCATAAATACTTTGCTGGAAAAACTCTTAAAATCCAGTACATTGTTAAAAGTAATTGGGTTTTGCAGATCATGATGATCAACTCACATCAATTATTATTTTCAGTTGTCTATGGAAGAAATGATCTCAAATTTTGAATGCATATTCATGTCAACCAGTCAATGTATAATTCTCTGAAATATCGGTATATTGTCTGTCTATCAGCTATTTTTACATGAATTTTTCCTTGAGAATCCTGTGATACCATGCTATGATGTTAAACATACCTTGAATGATGGTCATTGTAAACAACTAAATTTCACATCCGAAACATTTATTTCTTATGATTGAACAATACGCCAACTGACATGATTCGATCCACATTGGATGGCATTTTCCCTAAAAAATTTGAGCACTATTGATATGGTATACTGGCATGTTTTTATCAAGGAAAAAATCTTTAATGCTGGTGTAACTACTCACCACCAATTCATTTTACAACACAGTTTACATAGTGCTTGAAGTATTTGGATAATTGACGTTGATATTTGTATTATTGTCGCAATTTGAAGTGCTATAAAATAGTGAAATTTGTTTCCAATTCACAATGGTATAAACTCTGATATCTTATTACCTTTAGATAATCGGTGTTTATGTGGCAAAATTGTTGACTCTGTCCACTTGCATCTGTTCATTATTTTATGGTTTCAATCTGATCTAAAAACACAGAGATAACATTCCTTGAATGATGATCATATTATTCCCTATTTATTTGGGTTGGATTGTTGTTCTCATTGTCCTTTCGCGATAGCAGTTTGCTTGGCATTTATCTGTTCTATTATTGCAAGAACACAACTCTTTGAATATGATCTTCTAACGATGACAACAAATCTTTGATGATTAATATGTGGTGAACTAATTAGGAGAGCTTACTTAGCTAAGACAAATACTTTTATGGAGCATCTAAATCATGTTTTATTGTTTAAACTATCTAAATCGTACACTATGATTTCAGTTTAGTTTAATTAACTGTTATGATGTTGAGTATAATGTTACATGAGGTTTCGTGATATAATGGTAGGAGGATAATGATGCACATGTGGTTCTTATAGTGATGATGTATCCTTATGATGATGATGATATGCATAGGCATTATGATGTTATGTCAAGGTATATTAACATATTCATTTACTACGTGATGATAGGTATTTAATGTTGAATACTCATGATGGATATGATATGCATAGGAATTATGATGCTATAATATGAGGTTTATTGACATGTGGTTCATTTATTATGTGAAGTCATGATATGTCTTTGATACAAATATGTTGATGTTATAACTTATGATGGTATTCCATGAGGTGAAGCATGTAGTAGTTGCATACAAATTTATGATATGCATGAGCATGTAGTTCGTTATTATTCATAATGTTGCGATTAACAATGATGAATGTTCTCATGATGACATGCAATATTTGGCATGTGGATTATTTTCTATGATACTATGATGTTATAGCTAATGCATTGGTTGCATGTTGAGGTGTGATGATTCACAGGACTCCACAATTGGGCTGAGAGGGCCGGTTTATTTGATGATCTTGTGTGAGCCCATATGCAAGAGGGAGAATAAGTAACACCATATGGGTTGGGGACAAACTCAATCAACACTACATATTCCAGTGGTTCCTTTGTCTTGTATAGCTCTTGATGGATAGCTCTTGAGGGGCTATGGGACCATCTTGAGGAGGCCAAGTGTCTGATATTGTAGGCTAGGTGCCTAGTATTGTATTGGGATGCCGAAGTCTAGTGGGGGTGTAAGGACTTCGATGCCTGGGGTTGTGCGCCTTAGTGAGTTGTGGAGGGAGTGGGCCAACCTTGTGAGAAGCCGGTGACATTGAGCACTGTACCGGATGCCTGCCTTGGGGCAGATGAGGTCTGAGTCAAGCGCGAGCCTTGGGACCAGCCTTGGACTATGATACAGACCGAGGAGGCCAGCCTTGGACTAGGGTATAGACCGAGGAGGCTTATGCCTAATTCCGAAAGTGGGAAAAAGGAAAAACATTCCTTGGGATTTCCCAGGTGTTGTGAAACTTTCGATGCCTGTTGATTATACTAGTTCAGCAGAGGGTGCGAGGACTATTACTTAACTTCGGGACGAAGTTCCTTAAAGTGGGGAAGTATGTAATGTCCCTTAATAATAAATAATAAATAATATAATATAATATTAAATAAATAATAAACAATAAATAATAATAACAAATTAATAAATTAATTACATGCTCTAAATAAACATAAATAAGAATAAACATAAAAATAGTAAAAATCAGTAAAGCTATCAAAAAGTAAAAACAAAAGAAATAAAACAAGAAAAACAATAAAAATTAGTAAAGCTATCAAAAGGTAAAAACAAAAGAATAAAACAAGAAAGCAGTAAAGTTGCATGTGGACACATGGAGTGTGTGCATGTGGTTCCCCTTCCAATGTTTGCTCTATTTAATAGATGGGGAGGAAGATGAGAAGCATTCCATCATTCCATGATTCCACCATCCATTCTCTTGGGAGCATAGTGTTGTGAGACAAAGGATACCCTGGCAGTAGTACGTTGATTGACGGCTTGGGGGTGGCCAGTTGTAACAAGATTTTGTGCAATTGAGCCTACAGTTGGGTGAAGAGTCGTCCCGAAGACTTCGTTGCAGTTAGCAGAATTCAACTAGCATTCAACTAGCGTTCCACAGGTAAGTTGTCTCTCCTCACATTTCTTTTGAAATTTAATGTTAACTAGTTGATAAATTGTGTGTTGATTATAATTCACTTGATTAATCTAATTAATTATGTATTGTTATTTCGAGTTGTTACAGTTCTGGGTTGACTCTTTATATCAAGTTGGAGGAAGTTCGTTGGGAGTCATGTCTTGCGACACATCTCTATAGTCTGAACTATGGCACCAGAGGTTTGCACACATTCATTATAAGGCTCTACCTGATGTGAGACAGATGGTGACAGCGATGCCCGAGTTTAAAGTAGAGCATGAAGGTGTATGTTTGGGGTGTGCCAAAGGAAAGCTTAAAAGGGGACCATTCCCCTCAAGTAATAGCAATACTACAGATATATTTTAGTTGGTCCACTTCGACATATCTGGTATGACGCTCATAAACTCTTTGGGAGGATAGCTATATTATCTTACTTTTACAGATGATTATTCTTGCAAGACTTGGATATACTTCTTGAAAAGGAAGGATGAAGTGTTCACCTGGTTCCGTCACTTCAAAGCCTTGATCAAGAATCAAAGTGAGAAGAGAATCAAGATATTAAGGACTCATAATGGGACCAAGTATGAATCCAATGAGTTCCATGACATTTACAAAGATACTGGCATTAAGAGGGAGACCACAACACCATACACTCCTGAGCAGAATGGTGTGGCTGAAAGGAAGAATCGTGTGATTATGGAAGTTGTTTGTGCCACGCTGCATGATCAAAGGCTTCCGAATTTTCCATAGGCCGAAGCTACGAATACCGCCATATATGTTCAAAACCGTTGCCCTCATCAAGCATTGGATTCCAAGACTCCATAAGAAATTTTCACTGGTAAGAAATCTAATGTCTCTCATTTTAGAATTTTTGGAAGTCCCATATATTTTCATGTGCCGAAAGAGAAAAGAAGAAAATTGGGTGCATCTAGAAAGAAAGGAATCTTTGTGGGCTATAGTGAAAATTCTAAGGGCTATAGAATCTATGTGGCTGGTCAAAGCGAAGTTGAAATAAGTCATGATGTTACCTTTAACAAAGATATGGATCTTAGCAAGGTTGACAATCTTCCTATTCTAAGGAAAGATAAAGAAGCTGACACTAAGAAGCTAGATGAAAAGGAAGATGAAACGATGCTTGATGTTGAAGAACCTATGGATCCTATTGATCCCCCTCCGCAGGAGCCTTCCTCCTCTAGCAAGAGACCCTCATGGTTTAGGGGGACTCTTGAAGATGTCAAGATACATATTGCACCAAGAGGGACTTTCTGTGAAAGCAAGAAGTCAACCAAGTATCAGGGATACTTAACCATTATGAGCACCATCATTTAAAACGAGCCTATATCGTTCAAAGAAGCCATGAAGAATCAAATATAGAAGGATGCTATGAATTTAGAAGACGAGTCCATCATGAAGAATTATGTCTTGGATGTGGTCCCCAGACCCCGGGACAAATCAGTTGTCACCTCGAAATGGGTTTACAAAATCAAGCATGGAGTTGATGGGATTACGATGAGATATTTCCTGCTCGTTTTCTTGCTCGAGGCTTCTTCAAAAGGAATGTGTGGATTATGATGAGATATTGCACCAGTTCCCCGATACACCACCATCCGCTCGATCATAGCCCTTTCTTCTTCGCAAGGATGGAACCTATATCAGATGGATGTCAAGATTGCGTTCTTGCATGGTTTGTTTAAAGAGGAAGTTTATGTGGAACAACCCGAGGGGTTCTAGATTCATAATCTGGAATCTCATGTATGCAGGTTGAAGAAAGCTCTTTATGGGCTGAAGTAAGCACCTGAGCTTGGTATGTGAGGATCGATAGCTATCTGATCAAGCTAGGATTCACTAGGAGTGAAGTTGATCCGAACCTTTACTTTAAGGTTGAAGATGATCAGCCTCTCATACTAGTGTTGTATGTTGATGACCTCTTTCTGACAGGTGCAGACCCTCTCATTCACAAATGTAAGAGGGATTTGGCTTCCAAATTTGAGATGAAGGACCTAGGATTGATGCACTACTTCCTAGGGTTGGAGGTCTGGAAAAATCCAAGAGAAATTTTCCTATCTCAAGGAAAATACGTGGTGAAGATATTGGAGAGAATTGGGATGGTGGACTGCAAGCCCGTGACTACCTCGATGGAGCCTAACTTCAAGAAGTTATGCAGTATTGTTGTCAGACCTGTATTGGGAAATGCTTCTGAGTATTGTCAAATCATAGGAGCACTGATGTTCTTGGTGAACTCTCATCAGGGTATATTTTCTGCAGTCAACACAATGACCCAATATATGGTTGAGGCTCATCACTCACATTGGATTGGTGCCAAGAATCTTCTGAGATATATTCGGGGCACAATCACTCATTGACTGAGATACACTGCTAGAGATGGGCAGCTATATGGTTATTTCGATGTTTATTGGGCAGGCAGTGTGGTGGACCGAAAGAGCACTTCCGGCTGTTGTTTGTCTTTGGCTTATGCTTCGATATCATGGATGAGAAAGAAGCAGAATTTGGTGGCATTGAGCACCTCTGAGGCTGAATACATTACTGCGAGTATGGCCTCCTGTGAAGTTGTATGGTTGTGGAAGCTATTTAGTGAGTTGTTTGGACATACGTTGGACACTACTATGATCCTCTGCAACAACCAGAGTGGGATTTGTTTATCAGAGAACCTCATATTTCATGATCGCTCCAAGCACATCGATATCAGGTACCACTTTATTCGAGATATGGTACAACGAGGGGCAATAATTCTCCATCATATTGGGACTGATGAGCAAGTCACCGACATTCCGATGAAGCCCCTGGGAAAGGTCAAATTCTTAACTTTCCTAGAACGACTAAGAGTCGTGGAGAGACCCTCTTATGAGGGTACTGTATGATATGTACATTGATCTCTGGGAGCTATGGGGGCTTGGGGTACTTCTTCGAGCGATGAGCAATTGTAGGGTGAGTGGTTCAGCCTTCCCCTAGTGATTTGTTGTGTACAGGGTGAGTGGTTCAGCCTTCCCCTGTGATACCCTGTGGAAACATGTAGGCAGGAAGAGTGGTTCATCCTTCTCCTACTAAGACATCCTACCCATGCAATCAGGGATGCATGGGAAGTACCTCTCATTTGGCCAATGAGTAGGGAAATGAGGATAGGGACCATATTAGTATCGATGGACGCATTGTGTAGCTACCATACTCCCTATGCTATGATGATATTGATCTAGGATCAATTGGAACAGACTTTGGTTCAGTAAGAGTGGTATGATGCACCCTCTTTATTTTGATTTAGGATTAGTAAGAGTGGTATGACACACTCTCTTCATTGGGACTAACTTTAGGTCAGTAAGAGTGCTATTAGACACTCTCTTTTATCTGGGACTGACTTCGGTTCAATAGAGGATTATATGATACATTCTCAATCACTTCTTCTTATTCATAGTTGAGCAAAGTTGAGCAGTGCATTGATGGTAGAGATAGTACCGATAGACAGATGGATTAGCAGATGGAGTTCTCCCTAGTTGAGAGGGAGTTTTAAAATTGGCAACGAGGACCAAACTCCATGTGGGTCACCTTATGTTGGAAATACTGAGACGGGAGGGGTGAATCAGTATTCCTTTTCAATTGTTATTTTTACCAGTTAAATCATTTATATTTAGAACACAAAATGAACAATAGGAATAAATGTGTTTGTTAATATAATCTTTACAATAAATCAGGTACAATATATATGGGGCTCCAACCCTTGATGAAGACATCGATCTTCAATCTCATAGGCTCCAACCTGTTGCCAAGCACCAACTTGGTCTTTTGTGAGGCTCCAACCTCTAGGGCACCAACCCTATCTTCTCAAGGCACCAACCTTGTGTTTAGGAGCACCAACTCCAAGGACACCAATCCTTCCAATATGAGGCACCAACCCCAAGGGCTCTGACCCTATAGTTTTGCTTTGTCAAGAATTGTTTTAATTGTATTACATTGCTCTCAAAATCTTCTTCACTATGTTCTGTTAATCTAAAGCTTCACTATAGTCTCCATGCTACATCATCAATGACAACCTGTCTCCATACGGAGTCTTCACAACTCTTCATACTGCCCAAACAAAGTCTGCAAAGTTACCTCATGATGATTTCAAATAGCCATCATGATCTCCAATAATGTCTCCAAGATCTGTTGATGCTTTTCAATAGGATATCTTTGATAAGTTGCGCTAAGCCCTCAATGTCTACACAAAAACAATTCTCTGTTTTCAGCCTTCTGTTCTTATGGTTGTGGTAGTTGTTTTGAGAGTGACCGCTTCTCACTGCTCTAAGTGCTCTTACTATCGTGATAACTTACTTCCAAGAAACAAACTCACAAACACTTCAATGTTGGTGTTGTCTACTGCTCCCTTCAAACGATGACAGATGAAAATTTATTTCCTTTCACATAATTGTTCTTCAAATTGTGGTCTGTACTTCTTCCATAGATTAATTTATCACAGGTCTGAGCCTTTCGAAGATTAACCCAATCAACAGAATTGCTTCATCCTTCAACTTCCTTCCTTGTCGCTCGATCTTCGGCTTCCTCTGTTCCTTCAAGTTCATGAGTTTTGAATTGTTACTTCTTCTCTCTGTAATCAATACCCAAGATCCACACCTTGAAGTGAAGCGTTTTAACTCGTTTTTATACAAGTTTCACCAATGACCAAATGACACATCTATTGGATGGAGGCCGACTTGTATATTAAAAATATATATCGAAGTCTTTTATCCATAGACTTGATTATTCACGGAAACCATATAAGAGCTACTATACCCACATGGAGATCCCACATGCCACATCATCACCTTTAATCCCACAATCGCAATTCCATGAGAATCAGAGTCATTCCTTTAATCCTGCAATCGCAACTTCATAAAAATTGGATGTTTTATAAGTGTGCACATGGTCTGTCTTCTGATGGAGCGGATGCGATATTCAATGAACTGTTTTTAATGAATCCATTAGGTCCACAATATTATCGCAGTCGAAGGTTTTACACGTCATCCCTTTGAAACTTGTGATTCAACGGATGCGATATTACATTAAGTTATGTTATAGTGTTGTAGTTGGGTCCACAATAATATCGCAATCGCAATTTTTAATGTGACATCCCTTTATAACTTGTGATATGAAAGTTCTGATAGGCAGATGTGATATTAAATTAGGTCTGTTACCATACACTGATCGGGTCCACATATTATATCGCAATGGAGTTTTAATGTGACAAGCCTTCATAACTTGCCATGCGAAGGTTCTGATACGGCGGATGCGATATTAATTAGGTTGTGTTGTAATGGGGCCATCGGTTCCACAATGCTCCTCCGATATCGTTGTTTTCTTCCTTTAGACTCTTACTCTTGACTTGGATTTCTTGTGGCTTCTCGTTCCTATGATTTCAGTTGGCTACTCTTTGATGACTTCAAATAGCTCTTCCTTTGACTTCTGATAGCTCTACTCCTTCAACGTAATGTTCCTATTTGTTCTTCTGATACACTTACCCTTGGGCATATGCGATAACCTGCTTCTCTTGCTCTGATAACTTGTTTCTTTGATGGCTTTCGATAAACTCTTCATCTTACTCTTTGGCTTCATGATGGCTTCTCCTCTTTACTCTTTCTCTTTATCTTTTGATGGTTTTTGGTATCCTTCCTCCTAGGTTCCACTATTTCTATTACGTCTGTATTCAATCCTTGGATCCTCCATGAGCAGTATTAAGATCAATGGGCATCAATAGGCAACATCATGTATTAAAGAATTTTCCATCACAAAGATTGTTATATTGACATCAATTACAACCTAGATTACCACCTTATTTATGGCAGCTGATATTTTTCTTGGATTCCTCTCATCGAGAGGTGTAGGATTGATCTAACGATCATCCGATTTCGACGTGTATTCATGGAGATATGAAATTTATTTGTATTCTTGACAATTTGTCAAGGTCGGCCAACAAGAAAAACAATGTTTTATACCCCTAGGTTATTCTCAACGTGGCATATAAAAGGAAGAGACCTTGAGGCATAAACTCACTTATCTCAACACACATTCTTTTGTCTCTCTCCTATGCATTAGAGGAGCATCTCTCTCTCACACGTGTTGCTGAAAGGAGGACGCATATTTGAATTAGGGTAGCATTGACTTGGGTTGACTGTGGAGTAGAAAGGTTGATTCTTGACAGCGTTGACCAGTGTAGGGTTTCCTTGACTATGGATTGGGTTGACCAGCCTCTCTTAGGCAATCTGCATTGCTAGGCAGCTTCATTGACTTGTTTTGACCACACATTTGACTAGTGTTGACTGTTGAGGGTTGATCGCAGTTCTGTCCAACGTTGACTAGATTTTGACTGATCATTTTAGACTGTTTTTGGTTGCCTATACTTGTTGTTGGAGGTCAAGTTGACTGAGGTTGACTTGAGGTCAATTCTAACATGTTTGACCAACTTTGACTTTCCTGGATAGGGTTTTGTTGTTACTGTCATAAAATTACATAATTGTGTAATTGTACTATCTCTCTCTCTCTATGTTGAATTATTGAAGAATATAAGAAGAATCGATCAAGGGTTTCCCCACATTGGGGTTTGTCTTTGGCTGGTGCCAGATTTTGTATCCCTTTTCTTGGCTTGTCTTCTACTATTTACATTTATGTTTTATCTGCATTTTACTATCATGTTGATGTGATTGCAATTATGGAAATTGATATTGGGCTAATAAAAAATTTGAAGTAAATTGCTCTTAAGCATAGAACATACCATAACTTAACACATGCCTTGCAAAAAAATCCTTAGTAGAGCATCAAACAAGGAACTACTTGAATATCATAAGGCGTTGAAAGTTATCACAAACTATACAATATCCATATCCAACAATTGTCAGCATCAAAATGCACCCACCACTAATTAAGCACTAGACCAAGTTGATGTCACTAAATAAGAATGAAGTGAAATCTACAAAAGTCATAAGCAAAGGGTGCCAAAAACTTCACTTTTAATCACACCAAAAGGGCCCCAACATATCTTTATTTGTCTTAAAAATATCTTCTACAGGGATAAGGCCAATAATCTCCATAACAAAAAATCGTTCAAAATAAGTGAGCACATACTAGTGTGCCAAGAAGTGTCAATCATTCCAAAGCGAGAGATAGCATCCCACGAATCCTTCCACAAAAAATATTGTCCTTACTTAACACTAAACTTAAAATCTAGGAATATAAACAACATAAGCACGCTACACCATCCAACTCCAAATCAACTTTCTAGTCAAATCCCACCCTGCTCAACTACCAGATATCTACAACCTTACCAAACCATCAACCTCTCTTCTAGTCAACTAGATATTAATGGAAGTTGTTGGAAATATGTTAGAATATCTTGACTTAGAGGACATTAATTGTCCTAATGGTTTATCATTAATTTCAAACTAATGGTCCCTTATTATAATGGTTACTAGAAGGTGACCTAGTGATCTATAATTAATCTAGTAGTTATATGCTAGAGTTAATAACTATATAGATGGACTCCCTTATGTGTCTAAAAGTACATAGTGCAATCATGTAACAAAAACAATTTTGTTTAGAGTTCATTTTAAATATTTATGTGCACTCTGTAAGTATTTTTAGCGCTTGCTACCTCAAAGCCCCAACAAAAGATGTATATATCTTTCACAAGTTTTCATGGAAGAAAACCCCTTTAAAATTTGGTTAAGAATATAGAAAAATAAATAAAGTTTTATCATTTTCTGTTTTTTATGTAAGTTGGTTGCAAGGAATAGTTTATAGCGTTATAAGGGTTAATTGGCATATTCCTTATGTCAACATAGGGTGTGTCTAATGTTAAAATCTTTGTTATTATTTTGATTAGTTAGGTGGAAAATATGCTTGCTTGTTAGGTGTTTATTTCCTTCCATTATGTGGCATGTATGTTTGATGTGTATTTGAACAATAAGTAAACTTACTTGTATACATTATGAATGATGCTTTGCTTTGTTCTCTACACCCTCCTCAGTACACGAGGAAGTGTGTTTTGGAAGTGCTTATACGACTATAAAAAAAATCTCACACCTTTCTCCCATTGCTATCTTCTATTGGTCGTGAGGATTGTTTTAGATAGACAATTAAGTTCCATTATGACCTTATCGTTATGTTAATGTTAATGTCCAAAGTGATAATGACCCCCCTAATGGCATGACACTTATCATTTTCCTCAAAAAAAAATTATAAACTTTGTTTGGAATAATATTATTTTCAAACTTTATTAAAAAATTTACCATTGATCTTATTGATGAAACTTATATGGATCTTATTTTTTTCAGATATATATATATATAATTTATTTTTATCTTTTTAGTATTTTTTTTACTGTACACTTTAAGTATTCCTAATGGTTAACATATTCTCTTACTTGTAGATCAATTTTGGAGGTTGAGGAAGTAGGGTTTATACACCTAAATATGTGTATAACTATTCATTAATAACAATAATAATAAGGCATATACCTATGGCATTTACAACATGTAATTTTCTCTAATTAATGAAAATTACGATATTTTCTCTCCGGGAAAAAACTATTCTTAATATTATTAGTTATATGAATATAATTAGATTGTATATGTAAATTATAAAACATTGGCTTCAAAAAATTCTTAAAATGTTTTTTTAAATAGCTGAACTCTTTTGATACATGGATTTTGCTAATAAAATATCAAACATGACCTGGGATTCCATTAAAAGAACTCATATGAATAGTCAAACTCATTAATTTTTTTTAGATACCAAGTGAATTAATAAGTAGACAGAGTAATTTGGGCTAGGACCCAAGATCTAATCAAGTATGTGCCACTACACCCCAATGATATATACAACAACCTAAAAGTAACATATATCGGAGTTTCATGACTTGGCCTAAATTTGAAACAACCTATAAGAGAATATTTGTGTTTTCAACCAAATCGCTTCAAAACAATGTGTCTATTATTAAGCGTCATGTCATTAATAAGATCTAAAGTTAAAGGAAATGGCTAACAAACTAACATCCCACCATTTGAATTTTTACCTTGTGATGACATGGCACATAAATTAAGCTCACTCTCACAATTTCAATAATAATACTTTGATAAATAAAGTAAAAACAATATGTATTTTGTAACCACAAACTTTTTTTATTAATTTTAATACACATGAATGTTGATTTTTAATTGTTTATAAATAATTTTATTTCATTAACTTAAATAATCAATCAATATTAAAACTAATCATTTTGTAATTTGTATGGATATAGAATTCATGACATAAATATAGTCTTTCTTAAGTCCTAATTTGATGTGGGCTCCATATTACATCAATGTTTCACCCACTAGAGGAAACAAACAAAATAGTCTTTTAAAAACTTTGTCTTTTATCAACATTATTTTATTCCCTTGAGTCAAATTCAAAATAAGTTTATCAATGATACACATATTATGACTATGTGCTCATAAAAATACTTTTAATATTTGATTTAGAAGCAATCTTTTCATTATCGTATTCACCATATTGGTATCTGTTCCCTGGGATTGTGGCAGGAGTGAAATTTTTAATTTTATTTCTTAAATTAAAAATTTATAGGATTTTAATATTTTTATTATATTATTAAAAAAAATTAAAAAAATTTGAATAAAAAAAATCAATAATAAAAACACATTTTAATATAATGAAAATATAAAATAAAACAAATTATATTAATATAATGAAAACATAAAATAAAACAAATTATATTAGAAAAGATTAAAAAAAAATATTCAAATTTTTTTTTCCAAGTTATTTGGGGTTAAAAATTTGATTGAACTATTTCGGTTAAATTTATAATTTTTGAATAAATAAAATTATTATTTTTAAATTATAAGTAGATTCATTTCTCAATATTCTCGTTTCAATTAAATTGTGCAAAATTAACATATTGTGTCTAATATGTGTGTGTATATATATATTAACACCACTATTTTTTGTCCAACTCAGTTAGTAGAGATATCAAGCATGAAGAACAAAGACATTAGGGTAATTATTAAAAGGCATGACGATTCTAAGCATCTAGTGCAATAGTAGCTCATTGTTCTCATGACAATAAAAGTGCTTGAAAATGTTTGTCATTGTCTATCAACATTGCCGATATCACGAGTTTATAGGTAGAGTTTGAGTGGACATAATGGTTAAGGATATATGATTCCTCCTAACAGGTCACAGGTTTAAGTCTAGAATGGGGTAGATAATGTACACATCCATGGGATTTAATAGTCAAATCGTTGCATGGTCATGACTTGGTCTCATGATTGATGTTTGAGGCCCTCTTGTTTAACTTGGCCTCTAAGTTAGGTTACTAAGGGTGGAGTGAAAGCAAAGTTTTCTAGTCTAAGTCCCAATAAAAGGTGTCGTTGAGTTGAAGCATCATCTTTGCTCTACACCTGTACTCACATTTCCAAACCTACAACAACCATTTGAAATTGATAAAGACACCTCTGACTATGTTATTGGTGTAGTTCTCACCCATCAGGGGCATCCGGTGACCTATCACAGTGAGACACTTTTCGATACAATTTGGAAATACACCACCTATGATAAAGGGATGTATTAAATCGTGTAGACGTGCCAAAAATGGAAACATTACATTTTGGCGAAGGAGACGGACATCCACACATCGTCGACCTCTTCGTTTTATCCAGACACAAGGGAAGTTGCAGAATGATCGACATCAAAAGTGGTCTACATATCTGCAACAATTCCACTTGAACATTAAATACAGGAAGGTCAACTCAGAGTCTCCAAACATTGACAAACAATCAATCTTCAAAAAAATTGCAGCTTGCATTCTATCCACCTAGCTTCATACCCCATGATCTTGACAGAAGCATCATAAACCTTGTTGGAATATCAACAACAACAATATCCATTGCAATACTTCTAACAAGAATTTATACCAAGGTGACCACCATATCTTTAATCAAGCCCATAGATTTTACTCTTTTAGAATCAAAAGAATACAAGTCTTTATAATATTTTGTAATCTACAGGCCCAAATTCTCCATAACAAAAAGAGGCATAAGTTTATGTGACGCCCCTGAATCCAGCACGTAATTATGCGACATCAAATCATGAATCAAAAGAGTGATATAAAAAGGTGGGGTTGTTGAATCTTGTTCCTCCACATGAGGCCCAAACATCATAATTGGCCTTTCCTCTTGCAAATTTACAGTATCTTGCATCGCAATCACTTGAGACAAATTTATGAAATTTGCAATCTCTTTTTATAATTTGGCTACATTGTCAATTCAACTAATGGGACAAGAATCTTAACCTTCTCCAATTTATTTTCAATGCTAAAAGAATGGACATTTTTCTCCACTTTTTCTTGTTCTTCTTTCGCTCCTTTATTCCCTTGAATCATCTGTTAAATTTGAACAATATCGTTTGCTTGTTTTTCTTGATTAGGCTTGACTGGTTGAGTTTTTGATGACTCTCCTTCATGGACTGGAATGGTTTGAATAGGTTGTTTTCCTTTATCATTATTCTTTTATACGTTCTGTTAGTGTTGCTCCTCATTTTAATCTTGGGTCCTAGACATTTTTCTTGATCTCAAGACATACTTTTTGTGCAACTCAGCTTGCATCAAATCTGCAAATATGTTGTAGTAAGTATCAATTTACTCATCATTCAAAGTGACCTGGGGGTCCAAATCAACATCATCTTCATATGTTTCTTCCCCTTCTTCATCTTCTGACAAGGTAGAATATTTATTTTCTTGAAACTTCAATGCTTCTTCTAAATTCTCCTCGGGTTCATATTCACTTGCCTTTCTTTTCATGTCATTAAAGTCTATTAGAAAATAGTTGATCCTTCTTTTCTCCCCAACTATGTATGAAAGTAGTCGCCAACTCTTCCCATGTGTTAATTGAGTTAGCGATGAGAGTTTTAAACCATTTCCCGGCTTCTCCATCAAGGGGTTGCACAAACAATCTCATGACCACATCCAAATATTCCACATTTAAATTTTCTGCAAAAGCACAGAATTAACCACATGTTTCTCCATTGTTATCTCATATTCCCTTGTAAACTAAGGTAACAACTTTAAATAATTAAGTGGCCTAGAATTCATGGGTTGAGGCATATTTAAAGGAGCATATTTGTTGAGTAGAAACCCTAGAATCACCATATTTTGATTTGGAGGTGGAGGAAGGGTTATTGTTTGAGATGCAGATGAGGCAAGAGGAACTACAAAAATTGGAAATGGGTGTGAAATGATGGCAATAGCCTAACATATGGTTCAAGTGTCAATTTTCTTTATTTCTTCAACTTCTAACAAGATTGGAAACGAAAAGGAGACAAACTCAACAGATTTTCCTTCTAGTGTAGGTATTGGGAAAGGAAAATGAAGCGGAGGAAATTCCCCTTACGAAAAGTCCATTTTTTTATCAGCTTCAATCTTTTGAGAAAAAGAACTAGACACCCTAAGAGCAGACAAGGTAGGACTTGGGGTTTTTAGAGACTTCTTTTCTCTCCAAACTCTTCTTGAAATAAGCTTGTTAGATTAGAAAGGGCTGGGTTTTCTATTGAGAGGTATCTGACCGAGTATTAGGTCTTTTAAGAGCCAGGATTATTGATAATAACTCCCTTTTAGTGAGTGAATTCAACCAAAACACTTTCTTTTCTCACCAAACAAAGAAATGTTTTAAATAAATACCCAAGGAAAAATGACTTCATTTCTTTGTTCTGGCAATGGAACGTAAATATGTTGTAATGCTAGGGACAACCTTTGGCTACAAGGAGGCCAGTGCCTAGGACATCTATTCAAAATGAATAAAAATATTTTCTTTTAAGGCTGCAAACAATATTTCCCAGAGATATTTCTTCATAATGTAATGTAATTTTTGTTCTTGGAAAAGATGAAAAAACTCTTCCAAATGGCCAAGATGTCTGTGGATACAACTCATTGAAGTTTTAGTATGGCGAGGAAGAATACTAAGGAAAAATATTCAATGCAAAAGGGTTGATATAGAGTCCTTTACACAAAACCTTAGTTGAAATAATGAAAAGCAAGAAGGTGAACTGAAGAAAACTGTGGAGTGCAGTTTAAGGTTTCTTTAAATAAAAATATATAGGTACTTTTTGTTATTATCAAAGTATCAATAAATTTGTTGATGAAAAGCAACTAAAAACTTCATTACACATTTTTCCATAAAAGAATGACATGATAAATGACTCATAGAGACAAGAATAACATGTTATAGCCAACACACATATGGAATCATTTGAACAAAAAATTATTGATTCTCCATGAAAATTTGCACATTACACGGTAAAACCTTTTATCTCAAGACCAAAATTTGAAACCCCAAAATTGGTCCCTTGGTCTTCTTTTAAAGAAATGTTACATTGAGGGGAAGTTATGAAAATTGTTAATTACCTTAATTACCTTTAAACTACATTCTTCTAAAACATTTAAAGACTAAAATACTTCTATAGTTTTACAAAATTACAAAATAAAATATTTTTGAATTTTCCATAAATGGATTATTTAGAAATTTGGGACTATGGTGCGATTAACACTTTTGATTCATTTGATGAAGTCTTGGGGTCAACAACTCGAACATTCAATGGTGTGAGAAGATTCTAACACTTCTTCCAAGGTGTTAGATCAGGGAATGGGCGCTGAAGCATTCAATTATAGGTCGTCCTTAAATTTGTTAATTTGGTGTAGCTTTGTTTATTAGTGAATAAAGTATTAACTAACCACAGCAGTTGGAAATCCCTTTGCAAGTAGATGACAATTTTTTATCCCTTTAACATTGCAATCTTTTCGTGTGAGGAGTTAATATTTCTTTTAGTTTCCACCAGCCGTGTTTCATACTGCTCCTAGGAGAAAAGGTTCCCCTACTTATCCCAACATGTTGGTAGACCTTCTCTGATTATTTTGTCAAAGTTTGAATTAAAATATGTGATTGATTCTCTAACTTCTTCTAACTTGATTTTTGCCTTTTTTCTATACATGTTTCTCTCAGCCATTTTGTTTATTTCTAATACCACAATTGTCATGTATGAAATGTCCACTACTCTGGAGGATTTGGCAATTAAATAATTAATGGCCTTTTTGCTAGTTGTGCACCTTCTTGTACTCGATCTTTATTTTTGTGGATAATCACTTTAGAGACCTTAATCATATATTTTTCTTCAGCTATGACAATCATATGATCTCAGACTACTTGATTTTTTTGAATTATGTCACCCCATATAATTCCCCTTGCTTGAATCAATGATATATTTCCTTTAAGCGTATCTTTTAATTCTTTGACCTCATCACATGCTCACTGATATTTTTTATTGTTCTAATTTGAGGTCTCCTTTAGTGTGTGAAAATATACATTCATGGCTCTCCAAACCGTCATTCCAGGGTAGATTGAAGGGAATGGAAGGTGATTTATCTTTGCAGTATAGTGTTGATATATTCTGTATATTCTGTAGAGTGTATATATATTAACATTGGTTATATATGACACATAATATTGATTGAGTTTATTAATATTTGAGGATTGCGCCACTATATATATTAATCAATTTCACTAGTTGACGCGTTGAATTTTGTCCCATATTCATGTTCCTTTTTCATCACAATTTAGTGTTTCAGTGATATTCCAACAAGTTTTGTGCAATTTCTAACCTAATATATTAATTATAAAGTTGCAGAAAATGGATAGAATTTGTGAAGTATTAGAGTTACTAAAAACTCTGATATTCTCTATTACTCATGGTACAGTGAAAATCAATAAAGTCATTCCCATCGACATTCAAACTTGCCTGCAAAATGCACAAGACAAAATTGACTTTTTGCAGCTTGAATCTCAGCTTTCGCAAGAAGAATTACACTAGTGGAGTCATCATGTTGAACCTGTTTCTGTTCAGAACATTGAAATAGACCCCCATCAATGACAAGAATATAAAGTTGGGCTTGATTCACATTCAATGTCTAGTTCAAGAGAATATTTGCATGCAAAAGTAGAAATTTAGCCTGCACTTCCCAAGCCAATCATCAGACCTTGGGAAGAGCTTATCAGCAACAAGCACAGAACATGTCTTGGATATGACAAGGAGGTGTCCTTTCATATTCCACACTATTCCAAGCCCATTCAATTTCAGAGTGTTGGATTCCTTCATAACGGTTCACCTTCAATTGTTCCAGATTTTGCTCCTCTTCCATAAAAACTACAACAAAATGTTATATGCCAACATTGTGACTGAGTTGGACATATCAAATATCATTGTTTTTGTCTTGATCCGTGCAAGAATTGTGGTCAGCATACTCATTCTTCACACAGGTGCTTCAAAAACAAGCCTCCTGCAAGAACAAAGATTCATCTTGGATGGATCGCTTCTTAGCAATGGGCTTCAATAGCCAGGAAGATATTTCTGTCGTATGTCAAATTTTCTTCGAGTATTGAAAATTCTAGCAGTTGAGTTTTCTCCATCATCTCACCTTGTATCTGACAGGGGGGGAAGTGATGATCATCTACAAGCTTCAAAGCCGCATCAAGCGAGCTTGACCCACAACCTGCGATACCAGATTCAGAGTTGTAGCCAGAGACAGAGATGCCACTAAGAATGCCATTGGTTGGTGTTCAGTCTTAAACCATCTATGCGGGGTGAGACCTCCCTTTTTAGGTTGAGCTTCTCCCTCTTCAAAGAATTTGGGACACTTCCTATAGAAGAATACTTCAACTTCTTTCCACTTCTGGAAGAGTTCCAAGAATTGCATTAAGAATTCACAAATTGGTGGTCATCCTTAAACCACTACAGGTTGTAGACCTCTCTTTTCCAGGTTGAAGGTCTCCCTCTCCAAAGCATCAGAGACACTTCCTCTAGCAGAATATTTTAGCTTCTTGCCACAATTGGAAGAGTTCCAGGTATTGCACTAAGCATTCCCATGTTGGTGGTCATCCTTAAACCATCACCTTATACCAACATTTCAGAGAGCACATGCATTTTTTCACATTTTGTATTTCAACTCTCTTCTTGAATTCACACATATTGGACACCTAATCATCTAAGGGTTATGGTGTGGAAGATAAACAATCAAAGGGAGTCCAAGAGACCTTGGATTATGGAATCCAATGGTCACTCCAATGCACTACAAAATGTGTATCATTAGAAATAGTAATGTATTTAGTGCTGATCATTTAGATTATTATCTTCACCATGGTTGTCTTTGCCATACTTTTTACTACGAGGAAAAAATGTAATTTATTCGGTATTTAATATGGAGATGATAGGAAATAGCATTATTGATATTACATTATGTGTAATTCATTTTACATTCAGTTTACATGTGATATTTTAAAAAAAAATTATTTTGTAAAATATTTCAATGTCAACTACATATATATTATAACAACCTAGAGACATCTTAAAACCAGATCTACTATGCGCCCAGAGGGATCAAATCTCTTTTCACTCTAAAATATCTTCGCATCTCAAAAGATATGATCCTTCACTTCATAGATCTAGAGTAAAATATTTCAATGTCAACTACAGATATATTATACCAATCTAGAGCCATCTTAACATCATATCTACCAAGCGTCCAGAAGGATCAAATCTCTTTTCACTCTAAAAGATGTTTGCATCCCAAAAGATTTGATTCATCACTTGGTAGATTCAGAGTTAAGATGGATCTAGGTTGGTTGATATTATAGGATGTGTAATTCATGTTCAATTGACTTGTAATATTTAAAAAAAATGTTAATAATAACAAAAAATTAAAATTAGTTATAAATAAAATATTTCAATGTCCATATTAAATAATAAAAATTTATGTTAATTTTATATACATAAAAATAAAATAATTTACATTAAAAAAAATCTTATATTTTTATTCATGAGGGAGATTCTTAATTTATTCCAATGTAACATTTAAAAACTATTAATCACTCATTTTTATTGTGGAATATAAATAAAACATTTCAATATGCATATTGAGTAAAATATTAAAATTAAGTACGTATAGAAAGAGAAAGATTTTCTATTGTATTAGTAGGTTCTTTACATATTTAATTATACAAAAATCAATCAAATCCCACCATTAGTATGTGACTTTCCTATAACCACCCCTCCCACATTTACCCACTTTCAACGGCCTGCCAAGGTAAACATGAGAGGAAGAGCTACTATGACATGACTCAACTCCCTAAGTATAGTTAAGGAAGTGGAATTGGCAAACTAGAACCTTACTAACCTTCCTCTGGAGCTACAGGACACCCAAAAGCCAAACAACCAATCCCAATGCCTAAATCCTGAGTTGGAATTCCTTTCTAATGATCTAGGCTCCCAATCGCATGCATGACAAAGCCTCCATGCAGTTGAATACCTCCAACAACATGCATAAGCCTACCAATTAGTGATTGTGACCTAAATTCCTCATTTCAGAGGGTGTGGTCCCAGATTCTGAGCCTAAATTCCAGGTCAGCGTCAAGATCACTGCCCAAAACTCGATAAGACTTTCAAGAATAATAGATAACATCAAGTGAAATCCATTCATACTAAACATGATCAAATATTTGACCTAACGGGCCTAACCATGATAGTCATTTTGTCAAACAAATTGAGAACATGTAATCTACAGGTCATGAATGCATATTTGAACATAAGAGTATGATACTTATCTAACATTCATCAAGAAGGTCTAATTCCCTATCATATCAGCTACAATGACATCTATTAGCTCATGCATTCATTAAATATCCATAAAAAAATCAAACATATCAAGATACATATCTAGAACCTGTTATGAAACCATGCTTATAAGTAGCATATGACCAAAATAATAACCATGATGGAACAACCATTAAAGCCACATAATAACAAGTAAAAATACTCATGAAATACAAGAGGAAAAGAGCTCTTATTAACATATGCAAAAGCCAACCAAGTTAGGGACTTCCACGTACCGCCCAACCATAGATTCGACTGAAGCTAATATTTCTTTTAGTTAATCAACCCCGTGCCATATTCTGAGCATGAATGTGGGACTCAAGAAAACAAAATCAAGGCTTCTCAGAGATTACATCACCTCCACCCTCAAGCTTTACCATAATCCTGCCAAAACCAGTTAATGGATTACTATGCCCAAAACAACAACATAAAAAACCAGGCTTTACCACAATCTTTCCAAAACCAGTCAAGGGATTCTTATGCCCAAAAGGATAACAAAAACCACCAGGATTTACTATAAGCCTACCAAAAATAGTCAAGGGATTCTTAGGCCCAAAACAAGCTTAGATGCATCATAATTTCTTAACCAATACCTTGATGAATTTTCATGTCTCCACCCTCACCTTCTACAACAATCCTACCAAAATTGGTCAAGGGGTTCCTAAGGCCTTGGGAATTTTCTTGAGACCACCTCACTCGGTTCCAAAACCATATGGAAATCTTAATCTCAACAGAATGAAATAACACCATCACACCATGATTATCCATAAATCGCAAGGAAATACTGAAACCATTGTCACACCTGAAAAACCCATGCCAATGACAACAAGAGAACCAAATATATACATGCATGTACCATGTATTCATAAACCAACTAAGAAATCACACATACAACCTCTTACCTTCAAGTATTCTTGTTGAAGCTGCATGATCCAACTTTTACTTGCATCTCCTTTGTTTTCCTTTGATTTCCTTTCTCCAATGCTAAAGTGATCCAAGAATGCTCTAAGTGTGCAAGAGTATGTGAGATATAGGGAGAATAGAAGAGATATCCAAGCAAAAACTAACAAAAAAATTGTAAACAGATCCTCAAAAGCCTTTTTATCATTAAGGCCTCTATTTTCTTCATTTTCCTCTATTTTTTCCTTCATTTTCCTTCGCATGCAAACTTGTGACCTTTCATCTCCCTTCTCCCATTTTTTCTATTATTTTCATAAATAAAATACCAATTAATGCCTCTTCGCCTTTTCAAATCATTTTCCAATGCCTTTTCCAATTTCCCTAGCCAATTCCTTTATTAAATTTATTACATGAACTTTTAACCTGAGGTTGTTACAGAACCCTCCCCCTTAGGGGAACACCGACCTCAGTGTTCTGTGACACCTATGACCAGCAAGATCGCTGAAAACCAAGACATACTTCCAATGGAGCTTTATGAATTAGATCAATGTAGTATTTACAATGAACAACCTGCTAAAAAGCAAAACCACTATGATAACCATAACAACAGGACAACCATACTGCTTATTGGAGCTTTATAACATAACTCATTTGGAGCTTTATAACCAACAAACAATTATGCATACATAGTCTACATCTAATTAGCCATCTCCCATGTAGCTTCATCAAAACCAAAGTGCTTCCACTGCACTTTAACCTGCTTAATTGATTGGTTCCGAAGCTTGAGCTATTTCTGTTGTAAAATGCGCTAAGGCTCCAGCTAGAATTCTCCTTCTGGATCCACTTTCAATACAGACCAGTCAATCACATGATCAACATCTTTCACATACTGCTTAAGCAACGACACATGGAAAACATCATGGACTTTCACTGTCGAAGGTAGTGCAAGTATGTAGGACAATGGTCCAATCCTGTCAAGGATCTCAAAAGGCCCACAATACCGAGGCACCAACTTAGCACAAGATCCAATCCTCAAGGAACTCTTCTTGGGCTTGATGCGCAAGTACACATGTTCCCCAACCTGAAATTTCTTAAACTCCCTATGTTGATATGCATAATTATTCTTCTTGTCCTATGTAGCCTTTAGATTCTTCTTGATAACTTGCATTTCCTATTCTATCTCTACCAACATATCTGGTCCAATCAATACCATGTTCACTAGATCAATCCAAATGATTGGAGTATTACAACTCTTCCCATAAAGTGCCTCAAACAGAATCACCCTCAATGACTCTTGATACCCATTGTTGTAAGAAAAATCAACCGATGGAAGATACTCCTCCCACCTCCTCAGCTAGTGCATAACATAAATTCTCAACATGTCCTCCATAATCTTGTTGACCCTCTCTGTCTGTCCATATGTCTACAGATGATAATATGTACTGAAGCTAAATCTATACCCAAACCTACAAATAGCTCCTTCCAAAACCTAGAAGTGAACTTGACATCTCTTTCGAATACAATCTTCTTAGGAATACTGTGTAATCTTATTATTGTGCCCCATAGAAGCCCACTATTGTTATTATTGTGCCGTTACATTATTATTGTTATGTCAACTCTGATTATATTATGACCCCTTAGACTCCTATATATAGAAAGGAGGTCTTGTCATTTGTATCATCTAAGAATTGTTCATTTGTGTAATGTAAAGGAGGTTTCCCCCTCAAAGAGGCTAAATTCTAAGGTTTTGATCTATCTTTTCTATATTTTTGTGAGCTGGTTTATAACATGAGCAAAGTTGCATATTGGGCTTTAGAGATGCATATTGGGTGGGGAATCCATCAAATAAGAAGAGCACATAAGGAAGAATTTTCAGAGTTGGGTCAACAATGGTTTCTTGGTACAGTAGGAAGCAGAGATCTATGGCGCTCATCTCAACAGAAGAAGAGTACATGGATGCAAGTCAAGTAATCTATGAAGAAATATGGATGAGAAAGATTCATGTTGGGTTATTTGGTCAGATGATGGATCCTACTGTGATTAACTGTGATAATCATAGTTGTATCAAACTCTCAGAGAATCCTGTATTTCATGATCAATCCAAGTATATTGATATCTGGTATCATCATCTACAAATTGTGTGTAGAGGTGGATTATGTTGTTGCAGTACATTTCAACAGAGGAACAAGATGCAAATATTTTGACAAAGGATTTGTTAAGACGAGAATTCAAGTTCCACAGGTGCATAATAGGGGTGGTTGATAATCCCTTTCTTGCTGAGAGGGAATGTTGAAAATACAACAAGAAAATATGGTTTTGAATTTGCATTGGTCAAACTAGATTAAAATTCAAATTTATTTTTCAGCATAATACATGGAGGTAGTTAACTGAGGTGACATGGAAGTTGTCACTCAGTTAACTTAGCAGATTTGAGTTTGAGAAGATTGAGTTCAGTTCTACATGATTGATTGCTAATTTGTAGCAATCTATTTTAGTTAATATCAATTTAACTAATTCTGACAATCATAAGAACTAGTGGAGGTCAAATTTTGGAAGTGGAACTTCAACCACACTTAGTGATCAACTAATTAAATGAAAAATCAACCCAAAATAGTTGTTGCATGCATAGAATTTTAGTTACCTAGTTGAGATGGAGATTCCAAGGTAGTGTACTATATGTTGTAGCATATTCCCATGTGCACAGGTGGTGAATGAAGTTAGAGATTGACCTAAGGCTATTGTGTAATTCCTTGGTGTGAAATTCCTAAAACCCAGGGGCAATTTCCCAAGGGAATAATGCAAGAAATAGGAGCTTGGGAAGGCTTGAAATTGGCTAAGTGTTGGGCTAGGTTTAGTTAGTGAGGAAGAGGGATAGAGTATACACTTGTAGAGTGTGCTCAGGATTGAGAAAGCATTGCATTTCTTCTCTATTATGTGATTAATGTACTATACATAATAGGAGTTTATTTTCCCTAGATAAATGTGTGTGCATGTGTGATGTTTCCTTTTGAATATCTATGATTTTTGTTTTATATGGTGAATTAAATTACACATATTAGTATATTAACTTCAAGTCTTGTGATTTAGCAAATTCCATGAGCAATATTAAATCTACACATAAGTTTCTACAAACTGTGATGTAAGCTCCCATCAAAATACATGGGATAACCATTAGTAGACAACTCACTAAGAAATAAGGCATGGATTGACTTGATTAGTAAAATTGAAGAACAAGTTAGATAGTCGATATTTTTGTTCACTTAATATTTTATGTCATCTCATCTTGCTGAAATAAGTTATTCAAACTCTTTATTTTTACTTGTTTTTAGCATTAGTGGAACCAAATCCCATATTATTTATTATTAAAAGCATCAACATATCCTTTCTATGGGGAGGAAAAAAAGGAATGTAAATTAGTTTTGGTTGCATGGGATAATCTATGCCTCCCAAAGCTTCGTGGTGGCCTGCGACTTCATGACCCCAACACCTTAAGAACCATATTTAGAGCTAAAATATGGTGTATATGAGTCCAAGGATCATCCTCACAATGGAAACAAATTTGGAATTAGAAATATGGTAATAATAGGCCTACATATCATCTAATAGTAACTAGCTTCAATCAACTTAAATCCTTTATTTTGAAGCTAGCTAATAGGGGAATACATCATGTTCAAAAACAATTTTTTTGGGAGATTCATAATGGAAATTTTGCTTATTTATGGGATGATTCATGGGAAAATTTCCATGGATTTCATACCATAAATATCTACACCATATCAAAATAAGTACAAAGGCTAATAACAAAGTTAAATCATCATATTACTAAGATTCACATTAACCCTACCTCATATAGTGCAAATGTCTAGATCAAGATAGCTAGTTCTCCCAGCCAGAGAGTGATAAACGAAACTCCTTCTGAAATGCTATTCACCATTAGGTTATCCCCTTTCCTCAAGATAAGGACAAGCTTCATCAATGTCACAATTATATTCACACATTTTCAATTAAAGAGGCATATCATAGAACAATACACACTCAAGAACACCCCAAAGGAACCATTTGACAAAGAATTGTGTAGCATGGTTTATGGAAAAAATATCTATCTTCCTTTGTCTCTTGATCCAAAGGAAGCACTAATGTAGAAAAAAAAGGCTCAAAAGTGGTTACTCTTGTTAAAAATTGCAACAAGAAATCCTAATTTAATTTGTCCTTGAAGTAAATTAGGAGTTAAACCGAAATTCTATTCTCATTGCAACTTTTCATAGTTAACTAAGTTAATTTGACTTAGTTGGCTCAGTAAATTCGAGTTGGAATTCTATATAGAGTCATGTAGATTGATTCCTAAATTTTAGGGGTCCCTTAGAGTTCTTTTGAGTTGTAATTAATTAACTTGGTCTAACTGAGTTAAAGTTAGTTAAACTAGTTCAAACAGTTGGAGAAACTAGTAGGAGGTCTAGTAGTGGGGATCAACTTCAGTGCTTCACTAGTTAACTGAAGATTCACTCATTAATAAATCATGCATGTCAATTTAGACGAAGAACCATTTGAGATTAGAGTTCAGGGATAGTTTACTATCAGTTTTATAATCTTCTGAGTTGTACAAATGGTGCATGAAATCAATAGAAGGGCTATGGATGGATTGCACAGTTATGAGTGGGGAGTTTCCTAATTAAATATGGGCTAACTCTCTCAAGAATTGCACAAGGAAGTGGGGGCTTCGCAGGCAAAAAATTTGGCTAAGTGCTGGCTTGAGATGATTTTTGAAGCAGAGAGATAGATTATACTTGTGAAGGAATTGTTCGGAGTTGAAAAACATTGTATTTTATTCTCAGATTTTCTAGTGAATGAAATATAGATAGTCGAGATTTTGAGCAATTGATTTACACAGAAAAATATTTTGTTATGAGTGATTGAAATTATTCCTTTTCTTCTTAGTGTCTTCATCGATCAATTTTTGTTTCTGCTAATCAATAGAGTAGATTCTTGTCTTTTGTTTTAGCATATAACATATGCTATTGAATCTACAAGTAAAAATATACATGGTATTAGAGTTGAATTCACTTTAGAAGAGGAGAATATGAGTTTGTTGTGCAAGTGAAATCAAATTTGCAGTTTCATACTTCAGAGTCAGTAGGATGTCATTCTACTATTTGAGACATGAGTATGTCCTCGAGGGAAGCTCAAATTACATAGATTGGAAGGATAGGATGGAAGCAGCGTTGGAAGACAACGGGCTGAAGTAATTCATAGATCATGATATTTTGAAGCCTCAAGTATATGATGCTAAAGATCTAGCTAAATGGAGAAAGTGTGTGGCAAAGGAGAGAAGGATTATCCTAGAAGGAGTTTGAGATTATATTGTCTTGAATCTCCACGGTAAGAAAAATCCATTTGCAATGTGGAAGGCATTGACGAACATATTTCATAATAGCAATGACCATAGGAAGCTGGCACTGAAGGACAAGATCAGAAAGATCAAGATGGAGAAGGGAAACTCAATTCCAAAGTACTTGACCAATTTCACCCAATGTCAGGATGAGCTTGGAAGTATCTAGATTACTGTTGTAGAAGATGAACTGGTGAGCCTAGCACTTCTAGGAATTCCAAAGAGGTGGCATAGTTACTAGGACTCAGTTAATGGGAGGGAGAAGCTACTAGAGTGGGAGTGATTATGGTCCGACTTGGTATAGGAAGAGATTCGACGGAATAGTAGAGATGGATTATCATCAAAGCATGATGATGAGGAGAATTTTGCCTTAGCTGATAAGGAAAATAAATGGAATGGGAAGTCATCCCATTCAAAATCAGATTCTTGTTAGGGCGGAAAGAAGGACATGTCGAAAATCAAGTGTTTTCACTGTCATGAGATGGGACACTTTGCCACAAAGTGTCTGCACAAAGATGACTAGTAAGAAGCCCTCAAGAGGAGAAGTAGGTGAATCTCTTGATTCAGAGTTCTAATTGGATTTTACCCTCATTCCATATGACCAGTAACAAAGAGCTCTTTAATAACTTCATTCCATTGACTGGTAACAAAGATCTCTTCAGTACCTGGACAATGGAGCTTCATTCCATATGACCGATAACAAAGAGCTCTTTAGTAACTTCGAGGAGAAGGATCTCTATATGCATATCGATTTGGGTGATGATGGGAGGTATAGCACAATCGACATCAGTACAATTAACTTTCAGAGGGAGGTTGGTTCTCCCCTCACTTTGCGATATGTTATGTATGTTTCTGGTTTGAAGAAGAACTTGGTTTCTATTGCCATATTGGAGGATAGAAGCTATGATGTGATATTTAGTAAGGCAAAGGCATTCCTTCGTCACATAGCCATAGGATAGGTAAAGAAAATACGGGATCGAGTGAAGAACCTCTACAAATTAGAGGTAGAAGATTGCACTGCTTTGAGAACTAAAGCAAAGAAGGTGCAGAGCCAAGACATCGGTGAGTTGTGGCATAGGAGATTGGGTCACTTGCATCATGGAACTTTGAATATATTGCAGAAAATTTCTACATGACTTCACATGTGTACACTAGAGCAGAGAGACACATGCAAAGGGTGTAGTTTGAGGATGTAAAACAAATATTCCTCTCATGACAAAGACAATCAAGCACATGTGATCCTTGATCAAGTTCACTCAGATGTGTGTGGACCATTATCAACAACATCCATAGCCAAGCACATGTATTATGTGATATTTTTTGATGATTATTCTCATAAATGCTGGATTTTCTTCATGCAGAAGAAATTTTAGACATTCGCTAATTTTTGTGAATTTAAAGCACTTGTTGAGAAAGATACTGGCAAGAAAGTCAAACCTCTCAGAAGTGATAATGATGGAGAGTAAGTATAAAATGAGTTTAAAAAATGTTGTGCATCAGAAGGCATTTGACAGGAGTTGATAGCACCTCATAACCCACAACATAATGGGGTGGCTAAAAGGAAGAACAAAAGTATTTTGGGAGCGACATGAGCGATGGTGCATGATCAGGGCCTACCATTACACTTGTGGGATGACGCATGCAACATAAATATTTATTTGCAGAACATAATCCCTCATCAAATTATCAAGATGAGTACACTAGAAGAGGCTTTTTTAAGGAAGAAATCAGCACACTTCAGGATCTTTGGTTCATCATTCTACTTCCATGTTACCAAACATGCATAGAAAAATCTAGAGAAAACAACTGAGTTGGGCATATTTGTGGGGTACATTGATACACCTCACAACTATCAGGTGTGCCTACCAACCAACAAGATGACAATGGTTCACATAGATGTGAAGTTTGATGAAGAGAAGGCCATGAGATATTCCCTTGAGAGGGAGCTTCAGGTACACGCTGTTGAGGAGATTTTAGCTCCAAAGGAGGAACCTCAAGATGATGTGGAGCAGCCACATGCAGAGGACAAAAGAGAGGAAACATCCACTCATGTAGAGTCTTCCAGTGATGGGAGAGAGCACACTAGAGAGGTTGATAGGTTATTGCATGATGCTAGAGAGAAGGTGGGAGCAACCACATCACATCATAGGTAAAGAAGGTCACGAGAGAGGTACACTGACTACATGGTTGTGATGAGTGGGAGTGCAGAGATTGAGCCATCCTCTTTTGAGGAAGAAGTGTAGAAACCAGTTTGGATTGATGCCATGGTTGAGGAGTATGACTCCATTATCAGAAATAGTGTTTGGGAAGTGGTCCCAAGACCAACAGACAAGTCAATGGTGAGTTCTAGATGGCTTTACAAGGTAAAGAAAGTAGCTAATGGTAGTGTGGAGAAACACAAAGCCATGTTTGTGGCCAAAGGGTTCTCGTAGGTGGAGGGGAAATGATTACGATGAGACTTTTTCTCCTGTAGCAAGGTACTCATCAATTAGATCCATTCTAGTACTATCAGCATAGATGGGATGGAAGATACATCAGATGGATGTAAAGACAACATTCCTAAATTACATGATTAAGAAAGAGGTGTATATTGAGAAACCTTAAGGATTTGAGACCTTCAATAGGGAGTCGCATGTGTGCAAACTCAAGTGAGCGTTGTATGGACTGAAACAAGCACCTTGTGCTTGGTACACCAGGATTGATAGCTATTTCATTGGGTTGGGCTTCACCAAAAGTGAAGTAGATGTGAACCTTTACCATATTGTGGTTGAAGGTAAATTGTTGATTATTGTTTTATATGTTGATGATTTGATTATGATAGGTGATGATAAGTTGATCAAGTATTGCAAAGAGGATATTGCAAGAGAGTTCAAAATGAAGGACTTGGGGCCCATGCACTACTTTCTAGGGATGGAAGTATGGCAAGAAAATGAGGAAATGTTTGTCTCTTAGGGCAAGTATGGCAATAAGATACTGAATAATTAGTTCCACAAGGGGAACAACAAACCCATGGAGAATCCTCTAGCAGGTAATTGGAGGAAGGAGGATGCTACTTTAGGTGAAGTAGTGGAGCCTACTATTTAGAGACAACATGTGGGTTCACTCATGTATTTGTTGAACACATGAACAAACATGTTTTATGCAGCTAACCAACCTAGTCAAGCTATGGTTAAGCCGACCAAACTATATTGGAAGGTAACCAAACATGTGTTAAGATACCTTAGAGGCACCACTCAGTTTGGTCTTTAGTAAAAATGGACAGAGGGAGTGAAGCTTCAAGGCTTCACTGATGCAGATTGGGCAGAGAGTCCATCCGATAGGAAGAGCACATTAGGTGGGATCTCCATTATTGGGTCAAAAACTGTTTCTTGGTACAGTAGGAAACAAAGATCAATTGCACTTAGTTCAGCAGAAGCAGAGTACATGGTTGTTAGTCAGCAACTTGTGAGGCTATTTAGATGAGGAATATTCTTTTTGGTTTGTTTGGTCAACAGATGGATCCAATAATGATTTACTGTGATAATTAGAGTTGTATCAAACTCTCTAAAAAATACAATTTTTCATGATCGGTCCAAGCAGATTGATATCAGATATCATTTTTGGGATTCAACTGCGTTAAGTAAGTCATTCAAACGTATGACCATTTCCATGAGAGGTAGTCGTAACTGACTAATTTCTCATGGTTTTTGAATAGTTCACTTAGCACTCATTGCATCGGGTGATGCTCACAGGGGTGAAGAAGTGGGATTGAAACTAGTGAAATGTGGAGAACGAATCACATAGCATCAATCATCACTTCCGGGGCTTGCACCCGGTAACCAGGACTTCCCAGGAGGTCACCCATCCCAGAACTCCTCTGGCTCAAGCGCGCTTAACTGTGGAGTTTTTCCCCACAATCAAGCCCACTTAGCTTGCTACCCCATTTGCAAAACCTTAGCAAGTATTGTGCCTCATGAACCATTCAAGTAGAGATCCCTTGACTCTTTTTGAATTTAAGTATGGGGGATTTACGCAGTGCATTATATTAGATATCATTTTTGGGATTCAACTGCTTTAAGTAAGTCATTCAAACGTATGACCATTTCCATGAGAGGTAGTCGTAACTGACTAATTTCTCATGGTTTTTGAATAGTTCACTTAGCACTCATTGCATCGGGTGATGCTCACAGGGGTGAAGAAGTGGGATTGAAACTAGTGAAATGTGGAGAACGAATCACATAGCATCAATCATCACTTCCGGGGCTTGCACCCGGTAACCAGGACTTCCCAGGAGGTCACCCATCCCAGAACTCCTCTGGCTCAAGCGCGCTTAACTGTGGAGTTTTTCCCCACAATCAAGCCCACTTAGCTTGCTACCCCATTTGCAAAACCTTAGCAAGTATTGTGCCTCATGAACCATTCAAGTAGAGATCCCTTGACTCTTTTTGAATTTAAGTATGGGGGATTTACGCAGTGCATTATATTAGATATCATTTTTGGGATTCAACTGCGTTAAGTAAGTCATTCAAACGTATGACCATTTCCATGAGAGGTAGTCGTAACTGACTAATTTCTCATGGTTTTTGAATAGTTCACTTAGCACTCATTGCATCGGGTGATGCTCACAGGGGTGAAGAAGTGGGATTGAAACTAGTGAAATGTGGAGAACGAATCACATAGCATCAATCATCACTTCCGGGGCTTGCACCCGGTAACCAGGACTTCCCAGGAGGTCACCCATCCCAGAACTCCTCTGGCTCAAGCGCGCTTAACTGTGGAGTTTTTCCCCACAATCAAGCCCACTTAGCTTGCTACCCCATTTGCAAAACCTTAGCAAGTATTGTGCCTCATGAACCATTCAAGTAGAGATCCCTTGACTCTTTTTGAATTTAAGATTGATATCATTATCACCATCTTCAAGATTGTGTGCAAAGGAGAATCATGTTGTTGGAGTACATTCCCATAGAGGATCAGGATGCAAATATTTTGACAAGCACATTGTCGAGATGAAAATTTGAGTTTCACAGAGGCAAGAATGGGGTAGTAGATAATCCATTTCTTGTTGAGAGGGAGTGTTAAAATTAGCAACAAGAAATCCTAATTTATTTTGTCTTTGAAATAAATTAGGAATTAAATCGAAATTATATTCTCATAGCAACTTGTCATAGTTAACTAAGTTAATTTGACTTAGTTGGCTCAGTAAATTCGAATTGGAATTTTATATAGAGTCATGTCGAGTCATTCCTAATTTTATGGGTCCCGTTTGAGTTATTTTGAGTTGTAACTAATTAACTTGGTCTAACTAAGGTAAAGTCAGTTAAACTAGTTCAAATAGTTGGAGAAACTAGTAGGAGGCCTAGTAGTGGGGATCATCTTCAGTGCAACTTCAATGCTCCACCAGTTAATTGAAGATTCACTCATCAATAAATCATGCATGGCAGTTCAGAGGAAGACCCATTTGATATTAGAGTTTAGGGACAATGTACTATCAGTTGTATAATTTTCCAAGTTGTACAGATGGTGCATGAAATCAGTAGAAGGCCTATAAATAGATTGCACATTTATGAGTGGGGAATTTCCCAATTAAATATGGGGTAAATCTCTCAAGAATTGCGCAAGGAAGTAAGGGCTTGGCAACAAACATATTTGGCTAAATGTTGGCTTGAGATGATTTGTGAAGCAGAGAGATAGATTATACTTGTGCAGGAATTTTTCGAGGCCGAACAAGCATTGTATTTTCTTCTTAGATCTTCTTGTTAATGTAATATAGATAACCGGGGTTTTGAGAAGTTTCTTTCCCTTGAAAAATATTGTGTTATGTGTGATTGAAATTTTTCCTTTTCTGCTTAGTGTTCTCATCGATCAATTTTTGTTTTCGTTGATATTGTTTTAGCATATCACATAAGCTGTTGAATCTACAAGTAAAAATCTATAACTCTGGCCCTTTAATATTCCATCTATGCAAAACAGTTGATGAAAACATAAAAAACTTGTTCAATGGTTGTTCATTTTCTAACTCTATTTATTCAATACTAGTAGAAAATGAGAAATTAGTGACTAGGTGACTAAGAATGTTAGTCACCACAGCTTTTCCAAGTGAAATATTACAAAAAAAGAGAAATCTCAAGTGATCGAACTAAAAATGACTAACATAAATCACTATTTAGTTGCAGGTTAAAATATGTGACTAGATAATAAGTAATACAACTAAAAATGACTAATTTAGTCTAAGAACAAAAATACAACTACCTAACAAGTACTACAATAATATGAATCGGTTTTTTTATGTTAGTCATATTAATTGTGTCAAGCAATCTAAACTTACAAGTGATAGTGGATTGAAAGGTTGTTAAAGATTGGTTGAAAGGTTATCCTTCCTTAAACACTTCTTCATCCTCACATGGTGTATAGGTGAGTGAACTTTGGATTATTTATCTCTAATAATTTGTAATTTTAAAAATATATTTTTTAATAAAAAAATTATTTGATGTCTTTTTTAAAAATCTATTCATTGAATATAATTGGATTTAGTTCCATTTTGAAATTAATTTGAAGGCAAATTTTATTTTTTAAGACTATAATATCAAATAAAAACTACTTTAATTTCATATTAACCAACCTAGATCCATCTTAACCCCAGATCTATCAAGTACCGAGAGGGATCCAATCTCTCAAGGTGTAAACTTTTCTTTCTAGTGCAAAACTTGAGGAAATGTTTGCACCTCGAGAGATTGGATCTCTCTCGGCACTTGATGGTTATAGGGTTAATATGGATCTAGGTTAGTTATATAATACTATATAATATCTATATTTGTATTTGTGTCTCTTTTTTATTCCCCCTCTCTATCTCACCCCCCAAACATACGCACACCCTCTCTCCCTCTCTTCCCCTTCTCTGTCTAACTCCCTCTTCCCTTATCTCCCTCTCTATCTATATCATTCTCTCTATTCCCTCCTTATCTCCCTCTCTATCTATATCATTCTCTCTATTCGCTCCTTCTCTCCTCTCTCCCTCACTCTCTCTCCATGACTCCTTTTTACCCCCTCTCTCCTTCCAACTTTCTCCCTCTATGTTTTTTTCTTCCCTCCCTCTCCTACTCCCTCCAATTCCATCTCTCTCTCCTCATCTCTATTTTCCTTCCTCTCTATCCCTTATCTCCCACCTCCCTCTCTCTCCCCCAAAGTCACTCCTCCCCCCACTCTCTCTTCCTTCCAACTCTATCACTATCTCCCCCATCCCTTTCCTTCTCCATCTCTATGTCTCCATCTCTCTCCCTTCCCCTCCTCTCCCTATCTCTATCCTCTCCTCTTCTTTCTCTTCCCTCATCTCCTCTCTCCCTCACTCTCTCTCCATCTCTCCATTCTCACTCCTCTCTCTCTCCACATCTATCTCTCTATGTATTTTTTCTTTCCTCCCTCTCTCCCCCACTCCAACTCCATTTCTCTCTCTCTCCTCCAACTTTTTCACTATATCCCTCTCTCTCTATGCCCCCTCCCCAACTCTCTCTTAAATTTTATCACATTGCATTATGTTTAAGAAATTATCTAAATTAAAAAAACTTAATTGGTTGTAAAATATTAAACTTATATTTTGGATCAATCATGTCAAAGAAAATAAAATAATGAAAAACTTTAAAAATTCATGCACTATATTTAATCTATTATAATTATTCAATTTTCTTGCTCTCATCCCTTGGATCCTTAGGTAAGATGGATCTCTCTCTCTCGCTATATATATAAAGAACCGGCATAGATCCATCTTAGCTTAATTTTATTAAAACCTTAATTTAATTTTTATGGGAATATTTATAGTAGTCATGAGGATAGAGTGTTCATATATCTCAAGTTGTAACATTTTCCCTTTTAGATATTTTTACTATGAAATGAGTTATGGTTTTTTGGCATGTGGTATTGATAAACCATGGTATGAGCCCATGGTATTGTAACAAAGCCTATTTAAGTTAATATCCATGGTAAAGTGAGGGTGAATATCAATGGTTAACAATCTTGTCATATTTTTATAAAATATTTTGATTGTGAAATAATTTATGTTTTTTGGGCATGTGGTATTGATAATCCATGGTATTGTAACAAATGTTATTTTTTAGCAGTTAATAATATCTACCATAATGTGGGGGTGAATATCCACAGTTAAGAATCTTGTCATATTGTTATAAAATATTTTGGTTGTGAAATAAGTTATGGTTTTTGGACTTGTAGTATTGATAAGTCATGGTATTGGCCCATGGTATTGTAACAAAGCCTATTCACAAGTTAATAACAAGATCAAAATATAACAAATTGAATTTTATTATTTTTATTAATTTAACTTTTTATTATTAATTGAGGTCATCTTTAAATGTTTACACTCATCCCAATATCATTTTTAACTTATTCTTCTTGGTTGTGAAATAAGTTATGGTTTTTGGACTTGTAGTATTGATAGTTCATGGTATTGGCCCATGGTATTGTAACAAAACCTATTCACAAGTTAATAACGAGATCAAAATATAACAAATTGAATTTTATTATTTTTATTAATTTAACTTTTTATTATTAATTGAGGTCATATTTAAATGTTTACACTCATCCCAATATCATTTTTAACTTATTCTTCTTCTTCTTCAATTTATTTATTTTATTTTATATTATAAATATTTCTTTTCTTTCATTTCCAATTTAGCGTTGGGTTCAAATAAAATATTCACAGATTACAACATCACATTCTAGCACTGAGTTTTTCTCTGCCTTGTCTATATCTACGTGGAAATGCCAAAGAAGGAATAACATCAATGTGATCTATGGATTTCAAGGGATTTGAACCCGAGATGGAGTTTGCATGGGAAACACATGAGGAGAGCATCAATGATTAGATGGAGGAAGGGCAAGGTCATTCGGCATGGAGATTTTGGTAATTTTTACATGGGTATGAATTCTGGATTCTGGAGCTTGGATGAGGTGGACCCTAACCTACTTGATACTTTTCAAAAGTTGGGCATGCCCTTCACTAAAAGAAGAGATTGACCAACGTTGTTGTAGATGTTGTCTTTTACAGTGTTTTCATTGCTACCATGCATAGGTAGAATCTATAGGCAGTTGATGTCATCTTTTGGTCGTTATAAGAGGTAATTCGAGAGTACCTTTATGTAGTTAGGAAGTAGCCTGGCAGGGTAGTTCCTCTTGCTAATAACTACTATGCTACATTGTAATTATTTTTTTTAATGATAGTTCCTTCTATTAAATCCCCAAGAACACTTTGTCACCCATGGAAATATCCACTTATTTCAGGATGAATGATATGGAGACCAGGCAGTTTGAGAGGACTCTTATTGTTGTAGATGAGAGGAGTTTTGTTAGGTGAGAGAAGTTCTGTGACATATATTAAAGGATGCACTGCACCATTTTATGACACCGATCATCTCCATGCCATAGTAGTGGATCTCTATTGCATCGAGGGAGCAACAATAAAGTATTCCACTACAAATAATTGGTATGTCAGAGACGAGGAATGCAGACGTGGGATTTATAATTTTATTACGAAAAGAGGTTTGTGTGATGGAGACAAATCCTACAGGTAAATCGTACCATTATATTTCTATGAAATCTCAAAATGTGTTCAATACAGAAATATGTATGTACTCTTGAATTTATCTATTTTGTAATAAGATCAAGAATAGAGTTTTCATTACAAATAATTTGGATCTACCATGTCAGTTTACTTTACTACATGGAATTCTTGATTTGTTAGATCCCAACTAGTTAGGGTTGAAGTTATTTTTGTTGTAATCATATTAAGAATAAATTTGTCATTTTAATCACTGGAATATACCATGTAAAATTGAATGATTACATGAAATTGTTTATTTTTTAGAGCCCAACTTATTAGGATTATGAAGAGTCCTCTTTCATGACAATATTTATGAATGCTCTATTCTTGCTCAAAGAATTACATATTACATAAAGGTGGAAAATAAATGAGATGCAACTTAATGGTTTATGCTTTAAAATGTGTGGAGGGAGTATAAAATCATTTTCAGTTGCGTTCAAATATTTTGGAGCACCAACTCAAGTGCTTCAATTTCCTCCTAGTTAATTCCATTTCTATTATCCCAATGCTTCTAGAAGTCCTTCTCCAAAGTGATCTCTTAACTATCCTAGAGGGAAATTGATTACTTGATTGGAACCTGTTAACGCTTGAATCTGCCTTAGGCTGAAGGAAGGCGAGGTTCAAGGCAACATCAAACCAAGCTCAGCCTCGTAGCTAGCCCTACGAGGACAGGAGAGGGCTCTCTCCAAGTCACACTCAATGAATAAGTAAAGGAAATGGCCTGAGATGACTTACAATGAACTATTTGTCTTAGGCTAGTAAGTGAAAATGAATATAAAGAGTGATTTTTATGAATGGCTTTGTTTCTGGGATGTTATGGGACCACTGGACCTCAATGAACAGAGAACTTAACATAAAGGCATAGATTGTTTCGTGAGGCAAGGTAGGCGGAAAGCATAGAAATTTAGTTTTAAAATATGGCGGAATGGAAAGATTGATTAAGAAGGTGAAAAGGGCATAGGAGATGAATCCTTTTCAACAGAAGAATGAACACTATACATGAATTTTTCCCCTAGGTAGAGCAATAAAATTGAATTCTACCTAATCTCATTCGAAAAACTTCACTAGAAATGAATATGAAATGAACTATGAAACATAACAAGATACATATGAAACATAAGAGACACACTTGCTACACTCACAACCACATGAATCTCATGAAATAGAGCTACTGCCTCTCATTAATTCTCTGTAAAAATATACAATGCAAAGCTTCTTTCCCACAGTCCCCCAGAGGGTACAAGCCAACCAATCCAAATTGCTTTTGCAAATGGTTTGCATACAATATATAGAATGTGCCATGAAGAGATAGAACGCTGAAGGGTCACAAAATGAAGGTGGAGAGCCAAACATCAGCTACAGGTGTAGCTCCACATACAAGACAAATGGCTTGGGTGACCCTTTGCCTTCCTTTTCCACTTGTATAACTGACCATATGGAGTGAAAATATTTATAAAACCGTCGCTCTCCTCCTCCTGTGCGTCGCGTTATTTTCCAGGTGACTTGTAGAGGCCTTCTCGATGTCACAATTGAGTGCAAGATAGCTCATTGGAAATTTAGTTGAGTCTACTTTCCAACCCAACCAGAATTTTTTGATTTGGAGTTCATTTTCCCTGTCAAATATCAAATCTTCCAAGACTGGTCGAACTGTGCCAAATGAGGCTGCCTCAAGGCAGAGTGTTGTTGCGGTCAACGTTTGAATGCCTTCCTCAACCCAAAATTGAGCCCATGATAGCTCATTGGAAAGATAGTTGAGTATACTTTCTGATACAATCAGAATTTGTTGATTTGGAGTTCATTTTCCCTGTCAAAAATCAAATCTCCCAAGACTGGTCGAACTGTGCCAAATGAGGTTGTCTAAAGGCAAAGTGTTGTTACAGTCCACTTTTGAATGCCTTCCTCAACTCCAAATTGAGTTCATGATAGATCATTGGAAATATACTTGTCTATAGTTATCGTTTGGATCATCAATCAAGTCATTTTTCCAACCAAGCTAGGAGAAAACTTGATTTTCCCGAGGTTGCTCCAGAGGTGCATCAATTTTCCCGAGACAATTGTATTTTTGAAATTTCTTCAAAAAAATGACACCTGTGTAAAACGTGAAGGAGGTTTTTCTTACTTGGTTTGTTGTGGACAAAAACCTCTCTCATTTTTCCCGAATTCATCTTTTATTTCTCAAAAACATCATTTGAGTGAAACACATCCCGATGTGTGGGACAAGGGATTTGTCGAAATGAAGCGAAATGAAGGGGATAGGGAGCTTCTAAATTCTTGAGGAAATTTTGGGAGGTATGGAGGGATGTTAGGAAGTAGGGGAAAGTAGAATCTCAGAAATTGAGTGAGGGGAAGGGGTCCAAAAAGGAAAAACACAGGCCCAACCATAGAAAATTGCCTGGTTGTAGCAAGAAACTAGGGTTTGTGCGAAAATGAGGAATTTGGGGAATCTCAGTGAGGGGAAGTGTTTGATAAGGTATTTTAAGGATAGGGTAAGGTGTATAAACATCGGGATACAAGTATTTCCGGTGATTTTACCATCCAAGAGAAATTAGCTTCAAAACCTTAGGAGAGGGAAATGAACCTTACCTAGGCACGACTGAAACATGAACAAGGTGTGAAATGACCCAATGGAACTTGACATGATGATGACAACCCTCTGAATGATGGTAGACCCAGCTGAATGGTGACATTGACTGACATCTGGACAACTTTGAAAGGAGTGAAAGCAAACCCTAGACCTAATGCCTAATGACCAAATTTTGCTTGAAGACTCATTGAAATGACAAAATTTGACCTTGACACCTTAAAATCACTTGTGTAAGAGCATTTTTGATCACTGGAGGAAGGCTGCAAAGACTGACACTAACAGAACCCACATATTACAATTTGATTAGGAGCAAGGGATGAGAAAGCTTCATATTCTGCAAGTTAAAAGCATATTGAACGATTGCCTTTCTATTTAATTGATACGACAATCACTCAACAATTCGTTAGGATTTTGAGACCTTTTTCAAATGTTTTTTTTTTTAAAGTTATGTTCTCAATTAAAGAAATTAAAGGAAAGGTGAAAACAATGCAATGGAAGGATTTTTTGTTTTAGTGCCTAAGAATGCCTTGCTAATGTGAAGGGCTTGGTATTTTCTTGACTCTAGATTAGTCACATTTGACTTCCTAACATTTCTTTTAATTTCATTTTGTTGTGTTTATATTGCTATCCTTGAAGTTGGTGATCTACTATGTGTGTAATAGGAAGTATTAAATACTAAACACTCTCAAAGGTGATATTGATGGATGACTAATTTTAAATGACCCTACTTGATACTTTAGTATTACATGATCATGCAAAGAAATTATTATTCAGTATTAAAGGGAAGAGGATTAACGTACAATGTTTTTTGGCTTGTCATATAATTACTGCATTTTGGCCCCCAATAATGTATTTGAGGCTATGTTTTGGTTGTTACTTGTGGAGCTTCCCTTTGGCTCAGAAAAACATTGAGGATAAATGTCCATTGCATTGACATTGGACATCATCAAAGAGGAATTCACCAAAATCAGTAGAGGACATGGGAGCAATTAGTACAATGAGCGGATAACACTAGAGAAACACCGAGGCACCATAATTTCTTGTGTATTTAGATTCACTCGAAATTAACTAGTCACAAAGGGTACCTTTTTTCCGAATATTTTCATGTATACATAAACACTAAAAATGCAATTTCAAACTAATTATTAAAATTAATAATTATATGATAGTCATAATTTATAATTAAATAGTGTAATATGATTAATATTATTGGACACAGCTATAGGGTCTGACTGTGAGGGTAATTGTGACAATATATGTTCAATTCTCATTGTATTAGACAATCATCTCTTAGAATGTGATATCCATCCAACAAAATGTACTCCAAGAGGCCATTGTGGGATTGAAATTTTTTCATTCAGTGGAAAAGTGGTGATATATTTTCTAAGGCCTTAGAGTTCTGCTTCCCTAAGGTTTTGACACTACTCACAGCTAGCACCTTCATTCAACCAAGTGAGGTACTCATCTTGGAAAGTTGAATCATTTTGTCTCCACAATCCAATATGATGTTGGATTAATCTCATGATCCTAAAAACATAGGTCATAATAGCGATGAACTTTTACTGTGGGAAAAAGAATATCCAAATTTAAGGAACATGACTCTTTTAGAACAAGCAACAAGGATTTTTAACACTGATCTTTTTTTTTCCCATTTGGTTTCACAAGTTATATATTGCGTGATATTTTTAACATGTAACTTAGTTGGTTTGATTGTGCCTAAGGTTTTATTGAAGGTTGAATACTAAGTTCCTAAGGTGTTATTTTCTATGGTGACATTTTATTTGTTTTGTTTATACAAGTCATCTAGTTGCATAGTGGCCACTATCGAATGTTGAGGTATATGTTGTATAAATCTTTTATAGTCTAATTTATTTTATATTCAATTATTCATCTTCTTTCATGTCTTATACTTTGCATTGTATATTCTTTCATTTTCAAGAGAGGAACTCAATATTGATAGTAAGAAGCAGCAATTGAAGTAAGAGGAGAATAATAACACTGGAGCGAAAAACACAAAATGAGAGAGAGAAGAGAATTTGTCTATTGATACCCTTAGAGGTAATATCTTGCATAAGACACACTCATAGAGACAGATGGTCAAGCCTTCAGAGTTGGTGAATTCACTTGCAATGTTTTGGCAACACAATGATAATGAACATATGTAATTAACATATGTAACTTTGCAGTATCATATTAGATAAACATGCGCATTGTATGACATTTTTTTTTAATTTAGTCGCAAAATCATACTAATTAATTTATGTTGATTAATAATAAACACATAGAATCAATCTAAAACTACTAAATTAGTAGTTTATATTAAATAATAATGAACATGAATAAAATGAAGATATGATTGAATTAGTCATTTATAATTATTATGAATGAAATTAAATAAAATGAATAGAAACTACTAAATCATTCATTTATATAATGAATATGAAAATACCAAAAAAATATAGATGACTATTGCAAATGATAATTTTTTTTATTAAAATGATGACTAAATTTTGCATATATACGACTATTAGTAGCTAATTTACAATATCTTATAACACGACTAAAATTTAGTCATATTTCTTTGGTCATTAATTGGTTTTAAATGATGACTAAAATTTGCATATATATGACTATTAGTAGCTAATTTACAGTATCTCATAACACAACCAACATTTTGGTCATATTTATTTGGTCATTTATTGGTTTTCTCGAGGATTCATATAGTAATATATTTTGTTGTATATTTGGTTATTAATTGTGACAATTAATGACTAAACCAATGAAAAATTAATGACCAAATTTATGACTAAATATACTACTAGATGGTGAAATTGAGGAAACCAATTAATGACTAAGCTAAAAATGACTAAAAGTTGGTCGCGTTATAAGATGTTGTAAATTAGCCACTATTGGTGACCAACTGAAAAATGGTCATTTATATGCAAATTTTAGTTGTTGTTTTAGTAATTAATTGGTCATTTTGTACTAGTGTATAATTGACCATAATAAAATGGGTATTCCCAACACCATCAAACATTGGGAAGAAAATAATTTTGAAAATCCCATTCTCAATAGAATTTATATACTAATCCTAGGCTTCCTTTTAAGGGCCATATGGAAAGAGCATAATCGAAACAATTTTCAATCAAACTCCCTGTATCAGGAACTTATTTGGTGACTAATCAAGGAAAATATCAAAGAATCAATATTATCACAACATTGGGTGGAGACTAATTGGCAAGCTAAGGGTATTGAAGTTGATAGTATGAAATCATGAGATATTTCTAAATCTTCTAACATGACTTAGATCACACATTCCATTTCCCCTCCAGCATTCATAAAAATGAACTTTTAAGGAGCATTAAAAGGTAATCTAAGTGTACCAAGGTATGTAGGCGACCATATAGGTGAAATCCTATTCATATATAATCCCCCAACGGGTATCACCAACAATAACGCAGTTGAGTTAAGAGCATTAGAAATGGGGCTATAATTTACTTAAATCTTAAATATTTTAAAATATTATAATAGAAGGGGACTTCCAACTAATTATCAACATGATCACCAAAATTATTCCCAAATCCCCATCCAATAGAGTATCTAATAGATGGGTATTGGAGTAGGCCTTGAAAAATTTCTAGACTTCTCCCTCTTATTCTAATGGTACTCACCTTGAATGTTTGGAAAAAAGGAAATGAAATCTTTAATCTTCTAGCTAATGCAAGATGCTTAGATCAAGCTAGAAAGACAAGTTATAAATGGACATATTTTCCTTAGTCTAGCCTAAAACAATATTGTTTGGATATAGCTCAAAAGGACACCTTCCCCAAATGGGGTTGTAGGGAGGGGACGAGATGGGTGTTGGACACAGATTGTCATTGATGTCAATATGGCAATATTCAAGAGGAGGAGGCAGATCCATCAGAGGAGCAGACGGAGCCAAGAGGAGCAAATGGAGCCAAGAGGAGCATACCAAGCCAGAGGAGCCACATTGGAGCAAAGAGGAGCTATAGGAGGAGCCACATATATATATGCCATATATATGCCAAAGAAGAGGAGCTATCAGAGCATATCGGAGCAAGAGGAGCCATCGGAGGAGCAAATGCAGCAAACAGAGTCATATATGCCACAGATAACACTATCGGGAGCCATCGGAGGAGAAAACCCAAAGAAGAGGAGCTATCGGAGCATATTGGAGCAAGAGGAGCCATCGGAGGAGAAAATGTAGCAAACAGAGCCATATATGTCACAGATAACACTATCAGGAGCCATCGGAGGAGAAAACCCATATACATATGCCTTAACACTATCGGCGGCCAGAAATCATATAAACATGCACATAACAACTATCAGGAGCTATTGGGAGCCATATATCCACATATAATACTATTGGGCCTGAAAAACCCACGTATGCACGTTTTAACATTATCGACAGTTAAAAATATTACATATATGCGGAGCAGTATAAGCGGAGGAGCACAAAAACAAAGTTAAAACATAATATATGCGCGGACCCGACAGGCATATAAAATATGGTTCATTGTTAAATCGCATCCGTTGCATATCAAAAGCCGTGAAGAACTGTAACTATACCGAAAATGCCGATTGCGATATGTACGCGGACCCGATGCAGGATTGTGGTATGGTTAAATATTTTATCGCATCCACCCATCGCAACAATACACAAAGGAATTACACTCTTTGCGATCGCCGATAGCGATAAAGACTGCCGACCCGACAGGAATATAAACCATGGTTCAATGTATTATCGCATCTGTCACAATCGCATTAAGGCCCTGCCACATGAAAGCGATGATTGCGATAGGAGCAGTGGACCCGACAGACTTATTAGAAACAGTCTCTATAATATCGCATCCGGTCCATCGGATCGGCCATCGTCCATCGGCGGAGTCAGGGTGCTGATATATAAAGGACCTCACGAAACCTCTGATTGCGATTACAAGGCGGACCCGATACATTATAGTTGCGGGTGAATTAAATTTGAAGTCCGCCTTTAAGTGTTTTTCTCCTGTTTTTCATATATTTCCTGTGTAACTCAAAAATGGCTTGCGCAGGGTGTTTTTAAGCCGAAAGGCTTACGATCGTTGTTTCGATGGTTCAGAAGGTTGAACAACAGTTGAAAAGGGTGATTCATGGCGAAATCAATTGCGATTGGATGTGGCTATCTGTTAAATGAAGCTGAACTCTAAGTATGCCCATAATCATTGTTAAAGGAGCGATGTTACAGTTGTAACCAGTAAGATGTGTTCTCCGTGGATGATTTGGTCCTGGAACGCTCGGACAGACAGAGGAAGCCGTGGATTGGGAAGCCGAAGTGTTAAGCGAGCATAGAAGATCAAACGAGTCAGAGGAAACGACAGCGACTGAGGAGGAAGTCAAAGAGCCAGCGTGTAAGAGGAAACGAAGGGACAGAGGCATGGAATGCATAAAAACAGCAAAAACAGAGGACTGTGATGCTGTTGTGGTGGTGAAAAACTAGAGAAGAGGCAACAGAACCAAGGGAGGGTGCAGAGGCAATAGAAGCAGCAGAGACTGTAGAGGCATCAAAAGTAGCAGAGATTGTAGAGGCAGCAGAAGCAGCAGAGGCAAAAGCAGCAGAACCAGTTTATACCAAGGTTGGGTTGGAGCCCAAGAGGTTGGAGCCTCAAAACTGAACAGGATTGAAGTCCTTGGGAGTTGGTGCTCCTAAAGTCCAAGATTGGTGTCTTGGCAAAACAGAGTTGGTGCTCTGGAGGTTGGAGCCTCACTGAAGTCCAAGTTGGAGCTTGGCAACTATTCACAGTCAGATATACTTATATTGTATTTATTTCATTGCACTGTCTTGAGTCTTAATAAAAGCATTTATTCCAGTTGTCGATTTCTGTGTTCTGTGTATACATATACATATCTATATATGCTTTTGGCAATCACTAGAACAAAAAATAATAAATACTGATTCACCCCCCCAATATTTCCAACAATGGGGGACACATGGAAACTGGACAACAAGGACAACTATTAGCAAACATGGCGCAAGGACCTCTATCACATTAACAATTGTATGATAAATGGGAATATTGTCACATCTGCACATTGTATGATGATCTCGTGAATTCATCAACACAAGTGGATTTTAACGTCAAAATGGTGGATTATCATATCAAAGAATAATGATGAGAGTGGAGTTTCTAAGTGAAATGTTTAGATTCATTGTAATAATATTTTTTATCACTAAATGCTCAATTACACAAGCTAGGGATGTTAGGCCTAAGTAGCAGAGTGATAATACATGATGTGAGAGGAAATTCATGGAATAAGGTTTGAAAAAAATGGGAAATACAACCACTCAGGGATTCTAGCTCCCAGTTGTAGTGTTTATGGTGGATTGCTAGTAAGCATTTTAACATTTTTTTTTCTTCCATCATTGATGTTGCCTTCCTCCTATTTTTTCTCTATTAATCAGGTCCTTCTCCTACTTTTTATTATACTTTCTTCTCTTATTAATAAGCCTCTTTCATAGTGTGATCCTTGGAAGAATTTCGCCTCTTCTCTCTAGCCTTGAATGTTCCTAAATTTTGGATTTTCCCTATCCCTTTTTCTCACTTGTGGTTGCAAAGCCTTCCTAAATCTATTCATTGGTTCATTTTTCTTGAAATATCCTATTGCACCCGGTACCAATTTCTAATCCCTTCACCTTTCCTCATAGAAGTCCATATCTACAATAGGTTGTAGTCTTGGATAATAGTTTATTGGTCATCATGTTTAGACAATGTGCTTGAGCTCACCATCAAATAACATACTATATGCACATGGAGAAATATAGCACCCAACAATGGGTAAAATCCTTTTCTAGTCATTGTAGGGCCAACATGCCATTACAGGTTCAAGATGAAATCTTTGATAATGAGGGGGGCATCACTGGAGAGAGAAGATGCCTCTTGGACATAGAGATAACCATTGAAATTATAGATTGATTCTCGGATGTTGGTCACACTAGAGGGAGGTTTAACAAGTATATGTAAACCATTGACATATAGTGGCACCTTAATATTCTACGAAGAAAAGTATTGGTAGCTCAGAATGTAGTCTAAGATGAAATGATTGCGACAACTCTAGGCTAATTTCCCCTCATTGTAAATATTTCATATATTTTGATTATCACTGAAAGGGACTAAGAATCGAGACACATATTCTAGAATTTGAGGTAGGAGGTTTCTTTGGATTTGATAGAACTTCAATGGTTTCATGACATCCATGAAAGGGTGGTATGCATGCTTTATATTCAACTAGTTATATCAATTAAATGGAGTTGGGAAAGAGGAAAGAGGAACCATACTCCTCCTAGAACAAATCTTAAAAAAAGGAGAATAGTAAATGAGGGAGTGGGTTGCACTTGTCAGGCATCATGCCCATAATCCCTAGTAGTTGAATTAAATGAGGGGCCACACAGATTGGAGAATGAAAACAGGTCGATATGGAAAGAGAGGTGACAAGGAGTGTACACTGCAAAACCAAGGAATGATTGCAAGAATTAGTGGAGGTTATACGAAAAAATACCCCTTGACATACAAAAAGGACATTAAGGAAAAAATGAAGGGGCATTCCCATTCATTCTGGTGGGGTTATTCTTCTAAGAAGGGATTCCTGGCTAACAAGGGGTACATTCAACACAATGTTAAAGAAAACATGAATTCCTCATGAAGAGGATGGAAACGAGAAAGGTATTTGAATAAAGAGAGTTGCTCAGGAATAAACTAGCTAAAGAATACTAAGAGACATTGTTGGTTGAGGATTGAGAATACTGGTTTGTCTAAGGTTGATGAAACCACCATGTGTGGTTGCCCTGGGACTCTTTAACTTATTGGGAAGTTTTTAGATTGATGAAGCTACTGGAAAAGAGACAAAGATACTTAGGTACTTGGGGCGACTTTGGAAACACCAGGGGTGGCCCTGGGTTGGGAACGTTGGTGCTTGAACTCTTTAAATAAATATCAAACAAGGGTGATCTTTGTGCTCCCATGTTAGCTTATCCAGCTGAGGAACCTTCCCAAATTGAGTTCTCCTCCTCTTGAAATTGACCAATGGCTTACCTAAGGGCTGATGAAACCACCAGGAGTGGCATTCCTTAGGACTAAAGAAACCATTGGGATGCTTGTGGGCTAAAGAATCTACTAATCTTTAGCTTTATAGTTGAATAACCTTCCCATGATATCATAATATTACTCTCCTAAATTAGAGATGTGACTCTCTACGATATAAGGGGCCCGTGTGATAAAGGTGACTATGATAAAATTTATAAGATTGAGCAGTAGTTTTCTTAAGGGTGAGGACTACCACTAGGAAGCTCATGGTTTGAAGAAATTACCAATTCATCACTGACTCTCCAACTAAGGAACCTTCCCATATGTTAATTAAATTGTGCGTTTGTAGTAGATATGTCATTCTCTGCATTTACCCAAAGACCCAAGTGATGAAGATATCCAAGATTGGGCTCGGTGACATGATAATGGGAAAAATGTTGAGAATATTTGAGGGAAGTGAGTCCCTTTGTATTTGATTATCTAACTGGTTGGTGGGTAAAGGTGGGTTTCCTTTAAAGGCTCTGTTTTAGTTGTAAGTATTGTTTTTACATTGTTAAGCACTCTTGCTCAAGCTCTGGAACCTAGCTCAGGGTTGACAACTGAAGGAAAGGCTTGGTTGCAACTTGTCTAAGGTTGAGTGGAGAGTTAGAGTCCCAATATTAGTTTTTAGATTGTTCACTTTAAGAAAAGTATTGATTTTATTTTATGTGCAAGTGAATTTCATATGAATACTTGTGTAAGTTAAATAATATTTGAATGTATGAGCCTTGGTTTCATGAATGATTTCGAGTGTTGATATCCTAAGAATTAATTTATGTTGGGTATGTTGTCTAATTTCTCTTTGTATCTGTGGGATTTGGTTCCTTGTGTGAATATGCATTGATGACGCCTTGGCTAATATTTTAAGTAATGGGAGAGAATTTACTAATGACAAGACATGTCTAATATTGAGCAATGGGTATAAACCCCTGTATTTTCTTCTAGTTGAATATTGTGTATTGGCTCAATATGTTGGTTTAACATAGATGTATTAAATACATGATCCGATGCTAAGGAGTGGTATAACTCTAGGTGTTAAGCAGTAGTACTTTATGGGTTGTTGTACTAGTGATTTTATGTGCATGTTGGCTATGATGTTTAAATATCATTATAAATGTGAGGGATATGTATTCACTAAATGTAAGTGAAGATTCCTATGTAACGTGTAGCTATGGTAATGTTGTATTCTTGTGTATTGTGTAATGTAATTGTTGTTCAATAACTCAAGAATGGTTTAATATCTTCTGTTAGTTCAATGTTTTATGCTAATTCTAAAGGACAACAGTTCATGTATTCTAGAGTATCTGGTCAAATTTCCATGACCTATGTTGGCATTAAACTAATATAATAAAGGCATATAAATCTTAGTTATACTCTGAGTCGGCGAATGGCTTAAGTTGCTAAGTTTGAAGGAGATAGACATATCTTTGCTTAATGGAATAAATCCTGTGATAATGGAATATATATCAGGGTGGGGCCAAAGTTTACACGAAATCAAAAGTGGTAGAATGGTATCTAGTGTAAACATCAAGAAATTATTTTTGAAGGCGACATTTAACCCTATGTGAAAAAAAGGAAGAAAAGTTAGAAACTTTCTAAGTGTAGTTTCATTATAAAACTAATGGAAAGTAGTCATGGGACTTGCTAACTTTGGGTTTACCATTTAGCTAAAAGATAAAGTCTTGGAAGTTGAATTTGGGACCACCTTGAAGAATATATATGACCAAGCCCAAGTCGGGTCGATTGAAGGTTAGAGCAAGGTCAGAGGTTGGGCGAGTTGGTGAGAACAATGGTGGACATGGAGATTCTTCTACTCAATGGCCAGGAATTACTGAGTCAATTATAGGTGGGGCCCAAGCCAGTTCGGGGTCAAGGTTATTGAGGTTAGAAGCAAGATGGCATAGTTATCTTACTCGGGCGGATCTATTGGTCAAGAAACCATGGTGGAGGTCGAGCCTAAATTAATTGTTACATAGTGTTTCACCTAATGGTCCAAATATCAATTGTATGTGAATAGAAAAAGATAATGTACTACTAGTTTTAGATATCTGAGAAAAAAATGAACTACCTATTTTCGTTGCTACAACACCGTCCAAAATTTCACTACATTTGAATTTTGGAGCCTACTTTTATCTTCGCATCTAGAATCGCTTTGATCATCAAATGTTGTTTCAGTATACTCTATGTATTTAAAGTTTAGTTGAATGGTATTACGTGTTGTTGCATTGATCATAACAACTTTTGGGGCATTTCATGGTCGTAACATCTTTGTTGTTGTAAAATGACACTTTGTGGTCGTAATTGCACACACTACACTTGTTGCACTTGGAGAATGTGTATAAAGTGGCTTTTTGACATATATCCACTATTTTCAAGATTGTCTAAGTTTCCTTGAAGAGTTGGCATGTGTCACACATGATTCTATGTCTAAACTCATGTTGTCTACCCCCTACCTCATTTACTTAAAAAAGATTGGCTAAAAAGTAACCTCATTAAGGCCAAGAGAGCATGAGTGCACTTCGAATCCTTGACAGGGAATCCTTCATTTTTCAGAAGTGTGCCATGCACCCTCAAGGTGAACAAGGCATACTCCTCAAGTCTCATTCCCCTTCCTTACTCTAAACTGCACCCTTCAAAAGCACCAAGTATTCCTCAAGTGCAATTCTTCGACTCGAAGAAGTGCGCCCTCCCTAAGTGAATAGGTGCACCCTGTAGGCCTCAAGCTTCACTCTTCATCCTTCCCTAATGTTCTATGTGTCGTTCTGACCCTTTGAGCACATGAGCATACTTCAAAGGCATAAATCTCTGCCCTTCAGCCTTCAGATTTGTGCCATGAGCCGTCCTAGGCCCCTTGAGTGCATCCCAAAGGCCTGAAACCTTCAACTGCTAGCCTTCAGGAGTGCACCATGCACCCTCCATCTCTCCCTTAAGCACACAATGCACTTGGGAAGCCTAAATCCTTCCCCTTTGTCCTTGGGACTTGTGCTATGCACCCTATCTTGATTGTCCCCTTATTTTGAGTGCATGAGTGTATGTCGAAGCCCCTAAATCATTCCTCTTCATCCCTTCAACCTTTTAAAGTGCACCCATGTGCTGAGAATCCCCTTTTGTCCCTCTCGAGTGCACCGAAAAGGTATTAACAAAAAATATGCTTGAAACATGGTAGAATAGGATATGTTCAGGCTAATGGTTGCTCATCATGAGTGAGTGCAGACACATGTTTTATAAAAACATCATGGTAAGCACACATGAGGAAGATCATTCAAGGAGAAAAAAAAGAAAGCATGGAAAGAATGAAGGACACACTTGAATAATGATGTTCAAAGCACCTAGGAACTCCATTCGACCAAAGACCCTTTGGAGGGTGAGGACATCAATGATTAAAGTTGCATGAAGAATGAAGATACAGTTGGCAACCATGTCACCACTAGAGAAAGTCGATGCCATCAATCACTATTAATCCAAATTATCAAAGATAGTGACATGTCAAGTCTCATCACAAGATGATGTGGACATCAAGATTTATTATTGTAATCATTGTAAAAGAAAAATAAGCGAAAGACCAAGAGACATGTCTTGGAAGTCCAAAAGACATGTAATACCAAAAGTCGTATGTAATTCCAAAAGTAATTTGGAATTATAAAGGTTGAAGAAGTCCAAAGGTAACTAGAATTTAGAAATTCAAGAGTCATGAGGATGTGAAAGGTCATTCCTCAAGCTATAAATAGATCCCCATTTCTCATGTAAAGGACTTTTAACCTTGGCTTCTCCCACAAAGCATTAAGAGACATAGTTAGTACTTTTTGGGAGCAAGTAGTGGCTCTAACGCTCCACTATTGGAGCTAGCGATGTTCATTGAATTTATGTATCTTGGGACTTTTTCTTAATATTGAAGCCTTTAAGGCCAACATGATTTCACACATAGATTTCGAATGTTTCTATGAATATTTTTTGAATGTTTATGGTTCATGTTTGCTTTCATTAGTACTAGAATAGTTTAACTATTTCAGTTACTTCAATTCCCCTTGTTGGAAATGTGTTTTTATTCCATAATGATGGTTACATCCTTGCGAACTATTTTGATTCATGTTAGACAAGTCTTACTTATTGCGTATGCCTCCATTAGGGTAGTACTATTACTTATCTCTTATAAGCTCATTTTATTTTTCCCTCTGCAGTAGAAGAATCTTGATACATCAACAATTGAACATTCACAAGGCATACTATCTTGCTCATTCAAAAGGACAATCACGCTTCTATCTCATGCTGATAGCTAAAGCCAAGGCATATCTTTAAGTAAAACGAAAACCAAGCCATATACTGGATGGGACTCCTACACCAAACGATGTGAGGTCTAGTTGGGACCTTATATTGAAGAGATCCCCTATATGTTGTCAGTATCTAGCGCTGTCAATACTACCTTAGATGAAAATTTCACATGTTATAATTTACTCTTGGGAGAAGGCTAAAAATTACCAAGTTTCAAGTGGGTGACAAAGTGTGGTTGCATCTATAGAAGGAATACCTTACCAAATCCCATTAGAAGCTTCAACTGCTTTGATATGAGCCTTACACCATCACTAAGGTTGCAGGTAACAATGTTTTTGAGCTATGTATCCCTTCATTCTTTGGCATGCACCTCATATTCAACATGGACCTCCTTCGACCATACTTCCCACCATTGTTGGACACATCAAACATTGCTAAGCAATTGACACCAATAGAGAGATCAATTCAAATTACAGCAAACATGCAACAATTGATCAAATCATGGACACGCAAGTTAAAAACACTTGCCAACAGATGATCCTACTGTATCAATTTGTCAATATAGTTAGCTCCTGCACCAAGGCAAGCGGCTCGCCAGGGACCAAATTCGGCAAAAGTTTACCCATCTCATGGAGGCACTCAATGCAATGGGGACCATTAATTTCTAAGGGTGGAGGACTGATCTAGGTGGATATTGGTGGCCACTTGCTTATTCCACTTGGACTGCCAACACCATTTCCTTTCAGTTTCCTAATTTCTATCATAATTTCTTATTTCAACAATTTTCTATTTTTGGTAGCTTTTCAAGTCCTCGACTTCCAGAGCCATTTTGAGGCTATAAACAATGTTTTTTTGGCAGAAATGTGAAAATTTGTAGCTTGTGATAGATGTTTGCAGCTGAATTTTATTGTCCTTGGATAGACCTTTCTAACAGGATATCATGCACACATATTGGAGATCATATGCCAAAGTTACAACCCTGGGAAGTTGACCTTCCAACTAACCCAAGTGGGGCTAATAAGCTTTTGACGCTTCATCTCTTAGGGTTAAACTTCTGGATGTTTATGGATTTTCATTGTTTCTTGAATATAAAAAGGCTTGAGAGACTCATTGTAACTCAGTTCAAAAGTCATTTAACCAACACATCTCTTCTTAGAGATAAGCTACCATCACTTGAGCTAGTTTTTTTCCTTCTTGCATATAAAGAATTTTCAATAATTACTATTTATTATTTGAAGTTATATTTTGTTGTATTTCTGTGTAGTATAGTTACTATTGATAATGAGTTTTGTTTAGTATCCTTTGACAAATTTAGTAAAGAGAATGACATTGAAAGACTTAAGACAACTCTATATACAGATTTCCCACACCAATCTTTGTGGATAAAAAGCTCCCACTTCAACATATTTATATTTTTAACTATGAAACATTGTATACAATCTTTACTCAATAAACCTATAACATAACACATACATTCATGAAATATAACAAAACCCATCTTAAAATTTTCATCAAATTTATAGAAATAAAATAATTTATTTAAGTTTGTTCCTTTTTATCATTTTGAAACTATGTACCTAGCTCACTTATTATCATAAATTATGTTTTTATACGAAAAACGAAATAAATCTTTAATAAAAAGTAATTTATCATAACAACTTTAAATAACTATGTATCTGTAAATAATTTGTAAATATTTATGAGCAATAATTTTTTTTATTTTTAATCGAAATAATTTATCATATAAAATCTAAATAATTATATATTTATATAAATAAAATTCTTATTTTAGATATATTATTTGAAACTAATTTTTTTTTATCTCTTTTCCTGGAACAAGCAGCCCAGTGAGATTTGAGCACAAGCGGCCTTACTGATGAAACCTTCTCTTTTCACAAGTTGCGCTGCTGGACTGGACTTTAAACCACTTACAATTAAAAAGACTACGATCTTCATTTATTAAACTGTAGATTAAACATTTCTGCCATTTAATCGTAACTGTATTTCGTAGCTTTAAATTGATAAAAGTATTTCAATCCATTTCCTCGGATGTAATGTCGGCTAGTGATAATTATAAAATTACCAACATTCGTTTTGTACGACGCGCTGTGTATATATACCCCAGTTATCCGTGGATATGTATATACACACGCCAAATGTGTTGTTATCCGTGAGATATACATATATACAGTAACTGCGAAGATTCTATTGCTTGACTGTGTTTTTCCTTTCGTGTCATCTTTTCAAATTAAGAATCCGGCGAAATGGAAGGATCGTCAAGTAATGGAAGCAATATTGACATGGGTAGCGATAATTTTGATCTTGCCACAGAAATATTGGAAAAGGTGAGCAGTTATGTAAGAAAGAAGGTTGATAGCGATGTGGAATGGAAAAAACTACCGGCTTCCAGTGTAACAGTGGCAGAGCAAAGTGGAAGTGAAGCTGATAGTGACAGCGTTGAAGAGCACTTCATCTCGAGTGTCGTTTTCAGATGTATTTCAGAAACGAACAGAGATTATTGGGAATTGGAGTCCTTTTCAGATGATGTGAATATACGACAATTGGATGAAATAGGATTGAGCAATTACGAATCGTGTCATTGGAACTATAAAGGTCAGAGGGACATCAAGACTGCAATGGCGCAAGACATTGATGTTGTTTTAATGCGAAGTATAGTGGATTGGAGTCGCTCAGATGGAAATGTGTGGAGCCGGGAAATAATATGGAGTGGCAGTTTCTCAGATTCCCGACGGATTTTGCAGCTCATGGAGGAGGATTCGGCTTCGATACAAGTGAGGATTGAACAGTTTGATTTTCATTTACAGTTGAGAGATCGATATCTGGGTCTCCATGAGACTTATCCCATGGCCGCTGCCATCTCAGCCGTTGAATCCTCCCCGACTGTTACTGTTTCTGAAGAGCTCGTCCGTGTAGATCAGAGTGAGGATGGTGAGGGTGAGGGATTGGTATGTTCAATTTGCTATGATACGTTTTTTGTTGGTGAGGCTGCAAAACAATTACGTTGCACTCATATTTATCATACGCAATGCATCCTTGAATGGTTTTATTTTCGACTTCAATGCCCGTTATGCAGGCGCGAGTTGCAGTAGCTCTCTTTTGAATGTTTCTCTGTAACCAGCTCTCAGAATTAATTCGAGTTTATTTGGAATTTGATGCAATATGAAATTTATCTATTTTCCTCGATTGATTGAAAGTACGAAAACAATTATCCACAGCTTGAATAATTTTCTTCAATTCAATTTTTAGTATGGTGAAAAATCAAGCGATGTTGATGATTTAAAGTTGGTATATTTGTAATGGATGAAAATTGATGTTTTTGCCATATGTATTGACTGGTATGGTCGTGCCAATGTAAGCATAAAAGTAGTATGAGCCAATATTATTATTTTTTATTATGTTATTATAGTGATATAAAAAAATTTGTCAATCACCATAGTATGCTTTTAAGATTAAATTATTTTGAGTTTATGCTTGTTGTTGACTCTCGTCCTTTTCTTCCTCTTTGTCATTCGAAAGAGGTAAATTTGGAAATTGTCAACCTCTTCCATTTTGCGGTTTCTTTTTTGTTTTTTATCTTTTTTTTTTTGCATGTGGACATTTATTTGAAAGTGTCATGTTTGTTGGCAAATCTAGCATTTGAAAGCAGTGTTTTCAAAATTTAAGCTTTGTGTCCACTTGAAATCTTGGTGGATCAGATGGATGTGATCTGGTAAACCTTTGGTTAGGTCTATCTCCACACAAAAGTTAAAATAAATTTCTCCATTCTTTCCCAATCCATCTTTAGAAATATTCTCAATGAGTTTCCAATACCTTCTAGGACCTAGTGATGCCAAAACTAGGGAGGGAGATTATGTAACCTTACCCATAATGGCATCTTCGTAACTACCATTGTTGTGGCATGGAAACCAGGAACCATGGATTGATAAAAAGGCTTGCTCTTCCTTAAAGCCATGGTCCTTCATTCAGGAAATAATCCATATCTTTCTAAATGTCGAAATGAATCACAAAAAAGCTTATAAAAATAACACTTACCTCGAGTAAGTTAAAAGCCAATTTGAGCTTTCTCCATCTTCTCAACTAGGTAAAGACCTAGAATTGTCATATTTGGGGGTTGTTGATCTATTGAGGCATCTTTAAATGAAATTAGACATTTGGCAGTTGATGCTCATGGATTATTCATTCGAGGAGCTCCATGTCGTAACCTAAAATTTGTAATAATTGTGGAATAGCGTTCGATGCCCTAAAACAAACCTAGGTTTTGGATATTGGCTACCTAGTTTTTTTTATTCACCATTTTGAACTCTGATCCCAAATTTACTAGGCGAGACACTATAAGGTTTGAATTTCCATTTAGATTCTTCAAAAAAAAAAAATTGGAATTCCTCTTCACATGCCTGATTTGAATCTTAGTATTTACAACCCGGATCCGGAGGGGAAGTGGCATGATGCTTGAATCCTCCAGTTGGATCCATGTCTACAAGAGCAAAAGAATGGGGATTTGGATGCCTCTTACTCCATGTCTACAAGGGCAAAAGAATGGGGATCTGGATGCGGAAGTGGCATGATGCTTGAATCCTCCAGTTGGATCCATGTCTACAAGGGCAAAAGAATGGGGATCTGGATGCCTCTTACTCCATGTCTACAAGGGCAAAAGAATGGGGATCTGGATGCCTCTTACTCCATGCATCTTTCGCGCTCAGGCTTGATCTTGTCTTTGTTTCCAATCTTGAGCTTAAGTCAATTGCAGATTTTTCGAATATTCAGAATCAGATCGACATAGGCGCGGGTCCGTCCAATTCTCGAATATTTAAGAAACCTACAATCAACTTATCGAATATTCAAGAATCAGACCGACATAGACGCGGTTCCCTCCAATTCCCGAATATTTGAGAAACCTACAATCGACTTAAAGATGCCCTGTTTCCGCTCCGATAGACCGCCTAACGATAGATCCAAAGTCGTAAGAATTGGATTCGAAGGATGGCTCGATAATAACACAATCCTCTATGCAACTTCTCCATGGGAAGAATATTTTTCGGATATGTGGCTAGGCGATTGTTCCTATCCTATACTCATTGTGAGAAACAGAGTAGGAATTGCGAATGTCCATGTTGCTATCCGCATAGATAGAACCCAAAAGGGTTCCAATGACGTGATCAGACTAGGCATTATGGATCACATAGGAATCACATATATTGAAGAGAACTGTGGGATGCAGCCTCGCCGTCAAGGTTGTTGAGAATGAGGGAATCTGCAGCGTTGTTTTCCCACTCGCCATTTCTTGCAGCAACTAATCCCACTTCATCGATTTTTATTTTACTATGCTGCTTTATTGTTGTTATATAACATGTATAATTAATGGGGATATTGAGTTCGTTGTGTAAATGAATGAACGCTTGAATGAGGAATAGTAATATGATAGGAGCTTGGGACACTTGTAATATTGTTATGCTCATAGGGATTCTTATGGAAACTCGAACGGTTTAATGCATTTATACAAGAACCGAGAGTCTCTTGATTGGGCTCTATATTAAATTGAGATATGATATGCTTGAGCAGTTCATTAAAAATGACGATATTATTTCTATTGTGTAGAGTCAATTTCATAATTGGTGTAATTGTTAAGTTAACTTTTGTGGTGCTTGAGATTCCATGACTCAATTATTGTCTTCAACATCGGACCTCAGTGTCCTTTATATCAACTACTGAGGATAGTACAATTTTTATTTATGAGATAATATAACTAGTTGTTGTGTAACTAGTGATTGTATTTCTCAGTAACATGTAAGCTTGTATGGTCACAAATGAATTTCTTTTGAGGTAAGAATTATGGATTCATCATACTGATGGATGAAGGTGTAATCCATGCATTCATGAATACAGTTAATTATTAATTTTTTTACTTTGCATATGTCGCATTGTGATTTTGAAGTGACATCCTTGAGTTAAAACATAGTTGGGAAAATCAAATGCTCAAAAGAGTCTTGGTTAATTTCCTTAAGCAATTGTAAAAGACTCAAGACATCCTTTTGTGTCTAAGGGTACAAAATGGCCTTGAAGTGGTCTGTGTGGACCAAGTTCGGGGCTCGAAGGATAGGTCAAGAAGACTCAAGAAATGTGAATTCAAGACCTAGTTAGTTCAAGGTTCGAGAGTCCGAGCGTGATTTCCTGAGAGATATAATTCTAGCTCTGATTTGGTTCAAGGCTCGAGAATTTGAGCGTGAAGGATTGAGAAATAAATTTTTGGGTGAATGAAGGTTGGGACCTGAGCTACTCTAAGACTTTGTATTTTAGGGGGTTTAACATTGTTTGGTGAGTATGTTACATTGTGGGCCCAAGGGAAGTGGCAACATGGCAAGTGCCACATAAGCTTACCCATGACATGTGGGCAAGTGCCACTCTGTTCCTCCTGGATTTTTGGAACATGTCCATTTTCAACTAACCTGAGTGGAGTTCCCTTTCTAATTCCAAGTCTGAATGATATTGTCTAATGATTTTTTTAATACCAACCCTTCTAGGTTTTGCTCAAGGCTAGGCATGTATTCCTGCTGGCAAACTCATTTTTGTACTAGTATTTTTGTAACTTTGTCTAATGCTCAGATAAGAAGAAAACGATTGAATATCAAGGTTTATATCTATGTTATTGTTCTGGCATTCCCTTAGGAATACTAGTAACACTCAATCAATGGTCATGTAATCTTTTTGTCAAGTAATAGAAGCCAAACCTTTACACAAAAAATAGGTTACATCACCACCTAAACCTCTTTAAATCTCATCCATAGTTCATGAATAATAGCACATGCTCAGTAGTAGGTGACCAATTTGGAAAGTTAGTTTCCATAGATGTGAGGATTAGTAAAAAATGTGGAACAAAAGTTGGAGAACATCAAGGAATTATAAAGAAAAAATTAATAAAGAAATACAAAAATATATTGAAGAAGAAACACAAAAGTCCAAGAAAGAAATACAAATATCTAAGGAAGAGATTAAAAAATCCATGAAAGAAAATAAGGAAGAATTAAAAAAAAATGCAAACCATGCTATTACTAAATCACCCTAAATATGATATGGAGATCCAAGGAAATAAGGAGAAACATGATGTTAAGTATCAATCACATATGGTGAATATTTTGTCACAATTGGATAACACACATATTGAATCATAGAGCAATAACTTGATCTACACAAAGCTCAAACCATATAAAAGGTAAATATGACATCCATGTATTTAGAAAAAGATCAATTTTTATAGTTTGAATGGGTTTATAAAAAGAAAAATGATTATATTGTATCATTGTCCATTTTTAAAAAGAAATTTAGAACACATTGCAGGGCTATTACGATCAACACATTCTATAGTCATTGGTAAATATTTGGAAAGGATGTCCAGTTATAGAACACATTCAACAATTCCAAAATTTGAATCTCATGGTAAAGAACATTTTAGAGGATAATTTGTTAAACCTCCTTATGAGAACTTTAAAGGAAAACATCCAACATGAGGTGTGACTATTTGAACCTTAATCCATAGAGCATGCTTTCAATTTAGAAAGAAAGGTTGAAAGTAAAAATATGTATACTAGAACATTCGTCACTAATAACAATAGAGAACATCATCCTCTCTATCCTAAATTGATGAGGTGGGACCCTTTAGAAATGGATAAAAGAAGAGAAAATGAACTACATTTCAATTGTGATAGTAAGGCAAGGGAGTATTGTAACAATAACTTGCCATGCATTGGATGGTATTAGTACTCCCAAAACCCTCGAGATAGAAGGATATATCAAAAAAATGGTAACAATGTTTATTGATTCATGTAGCACCTATAACTTCATCAATTACAAATTGATAAAATTTCTTAACTACTTTGTATAACTACCACAAGAATTTAAAGTAGCTATTTTAGATAGAGGTACCATAAATTGTTCAAATATGCTCCACAACATTAAGTTTAATATGGGGAATTATTTATTCAACAGTCCCATGATTGAAATCCAAATGGGAGACAGTGATGTTCTATTAGGGTTCCAATGTTTATAGTAATTGAGAAAAATGTACCTTAATTTTCAATATCATTTCATGATAGTTTCATTAGAAGAAAAGGAAATTGATCTTAGAGATATCCAAGGGAAACCCTCTAAAGTGATAAGCTCCAATAACATGAAATTTTTCTAAAAAAGGGACAACATCATGTAATTACATATTTGTGTTCATTAAATGTTAAAAAATATATAGCCTTTGCTCAAGTGGATCTCCAAAAGGTTAAAAATAATAATTTCAATGTATTTGGAGATATTTACAAGGGTCTTCCACCTACTCAAGATCATAACCATGCTCTTCATTTGCAGCTTAGAATTATACCACCTAACGTTAAGCCTTACATGTATCCATTTGCATTTGAGTGAGATTGGGCATATGGTTCAAAAAATGTTAGAGGATGTCATCATTTAACATAGCAGAAGTTGTTTCTCTTCATCAATGGTGATGGTTATAAAGAAAGAGGGTCCATGGCATGTGTGTCTAGATTTCATACAACTCAACAAAATGGCAATGGAAGATAAGTGTCTTATTGTTATCATTGATTAATTACTAACATAAGCACATTAATAAATGTGGTTGATATACACTAATAGACACTATTTTCCACCTTTTATAGGACGTTTGAACCCAGAATAATGTATAAATGTGGTAAATGTAGTTGTGCTAGTATAACAAAGAAAACCCTCTATCATGTTTTTGAAAGTTTTAATTTTTAATAGCAAATTATTTATTTAGGAATCAAATTATTCAATTGAACTTTGATTTTCAGATTTAAAATGTTTGATATACCTGATGCAACATGCTCGTTGTGTTTGTGCTAGTAAGATATTTAGCTTAAGATTAATAGGCTTTCCATTCAATCTTTGTGCAATAAAGAAAAACTTGAGTAGATTTAATTTGAATTCTTACATATTAAAACCCACATGATCATTAGTAATACCTCAAAACAGTTTTATTCTCTTCCCATATTTCTTGGTACTATGTTGTGTTTATCTCATATTTTGTGCTTACATAATCTAGTTAAAGGGTTTTCATATCTAATAAGGAGAATTCACTTACATTCATTTTACTAAGAGAGATAAAAACTAACATTTTATTAGAATAAATATGTAATATTTTATTTTTGGTATGCAAGGTTTAATCTTTAATTTTCCTTTTATCAGCTTACTAATCGTCTAAATCTAGATATTAACTATTAGAACATAGCACAATCTAGTGTAGATTTATCAATTCTAACTAATCATTTCAGTACCATGAAGTAATGATAACTATCTTAGATCAGATATTTGGATTAGAAAAAAAAATATCAAGCTTTTTAAATATTTACAATCATAGACTTATTTGTATAGAATTCGAAAGTGGTCGCCATGGAAATCTCCTTAGCACCCGCTAATGTCTTTGATTTGTCTCTCTTTGAGCATTGAAGTAAATAACAACAATTGGTAATCCAAGCACATTACTATCAACGGAATCTCTGGTGTTGAAGTTTTAGCGAACTAAATAAAGTCACAAATCTATCATTGATCTATAGTAATTTGACATTGATGTTTATTCATAACTATTAATTTATATCAATGGAAATTAAGTCAAACCATAGATCTATTATTAACCTATGATATGCTTCAAAACAAATCTATCCTCATTTCATAGAGTACATCTAAAAAAAAATTCAGGAAATTAAGAAAATCCACAAATTCATATGATAATTTGTTGCATATTAAAACCTTCAAACCATTTCCAAAATATTCAATGATGAGGGCTTCATAATTTAAAAATAAACAAATAAGTTTAATTTAACACTGTGCTTCAATTCCTACTAAAAGATGTCTTTGTTGTAGCAGGGATGTCAGTGATAATGTTGCACATGATATAAGTTATAAGGCTATGTAAGCATCAACGTTAACTGAATGCTTAGACTCTACAAATACAAACACTATGTAGATGGGATGTTAATTTTTTAAACCCTAAATTATAAAAAATATGCTCATAAAGTATGCATAGGTTATTTCGAAAGTATGCATAACTACTAGTGTTAATACTCACGTTTGATCGAGTTTGAAGGATTAGGTGCATCCCGGTCTGTCATAAGTTAGCATTAAATAGTTTTGAGCGAAATGATAAGACATAACAAAAGAAACTCCATAATCCTGAGCAGTAGGCGAAAGAGTAAGAGAATGTCATCATGGTAGGCATGCAGAAGAGTATGAAAGCACCATGATTTGACCGATGGCTCTTCCACTTCCACTTACCAATGAGATTGCAAATTAAAAAATATTGGTTACACAACGTAACATGCCAGAGGAGAAGGATTCATGAAATCACAACCATCAATATTTTTCTTAAACGAAGCATATTATGTTGAAATCCAATCCTATCAATTGATTTTAAAAATACATATAAATTATACAAGCCTACATCCAACGTGAGTTGAAATAAGTACACCATTGATATATGAATTGAGTTTATTATGTTGGATCTATGTTTAAGATATTATAAAATCAGAATAATGTAACAAAAAACAAAATCCCAAAACATTCCAAAAACACATAAAAGTCATTATAAGTTCTTGCCTTATTTCATTTAGATTATGATTAATTTAATTACTTTAAATTTTTTATTATATGAATTTCAATTAATATAATTAATTAAAAAAATTTCAATTTATTGAAAACATAGTTGGATCTATGTTTAAGATATTACAAAATCAGAATAATGTAAAAAAAACAAAATCCCAAAACACATAAAAGTCATTATAAGTTCTTGCCTTATTTCATTTAGATTATGATTAATTTAATTACTTCAAATTTTTTATTATATGAATTCCCATTAATATAATTAATTAAAATTTCCTCAATTTATTGAAAACATAGAAAACATTATTTAAATAAAAATAATTAAAAATATATATAGAAAACAATATACATAAAATCAATATATTATTATTAAATTCTTTTAACTATTCATTAAACAGGAAAACATCAATCATATATACATCCACTATTTAAAAGTCATATAATATGAATATATACCTTTAAACAAATCTACTACACTAATATATATTACTATCCCTCCGGGGTCACGTATATTAAAAATGCTTTGAGTTATCAATTATCTTTAGTTGACAAAAAAAAATTAACCCAAAATTTTATACACGAGGGAAATTTTTATTCCTTTCAAGTTTTCATTGGTGTATAGAATTAGAGTCTTATTAGGTAATTATTAGATCGCCTGATTGTATGGAATACTCCTGTTATGTGAAAGCAACATAAATATGATGAGATTTATTATAGTTGGAAATGCAAATAACTTTATGTATTTGTAACTTAATGATTTTGTATTTAGGATTTGACCTAAATAAATATGATGAGACTTATCACACTTGGAAATGCAAAATGTTCAAATAACCTTATTCAAGAGTATCTTGCGCCTGTAGGATTATTTAATGACTTTGTATTTAGGACTCCATGTAGATTTGAACTATTTGTGCATATATTTGGATCACAATGCTATAATTAAATAGCATGACAACTTTATTGTTATATTTCAACCTACTATAATATTTTTTTGGATTCGCCTTTGAGAGATATTTATTTTTACTATTTGTAAATGTATTTGGCATTGTTATATTTCAACCTACTATAATATTTTTTTGGATTCGCTTTTGAGAGATATTTATTTTTACTATTTGTAAATGTATTTGGATGCCCATTTGCATGACTAAAAGTATTTGTTTGATAGTTTTAGTGATATATTTTGAATTACAACAATAATTATGAGATTAAAATATTTTACTTAAGTTAAGCTAAGCGACAAAGTATGTTAGCGAAATCGGTTTATATTATGCATGTTTTTCATTTTCTTGAGAGCGTCATTTTCTCTCAATATTTTGAAGCCAATTATTAAAAGAAAAATAGTTAAAAAGAAGTATACTTATTAGCTACAAACAAAACTATGGTCATTAAAAAAGGGTATAATTATTAGCTACAAATAAAACTATGGTCATGGTCATAGCGAAGTGAAGAGCATAACTCTAACCGCATGAGCGGTTCATAATTTATCGATTTACCATCATTAAAATTACATATGACCCTTAGAAAGGGCATATGATTATCAGTGTTAGATATTAAACAATTTTTAGTTAAAATAATTTAATATATCAATCAATTTCTTATTTACAAGTATATGTTTACATTAATTTAATTCAATCCATTTGTATTTATATTATTTAGTTGTTAATATTTAATATATTAATTAATTTAATTTAACAACATAAGTTTAAGTTAATATATTAAATGTTTGATCTTATAAAGCAAAACAATTACCATAGCAGTGATTTTCTTTATTAATAGTAAATTTGAAAAATAATTAATAACATAACCATAATTCATCAAAGTAGTTTATATATTAGTTAGTTATAAAAATTAATAAGTGGTAAATGTTTAAAGAAATATTTTCTAATACATTTGATATGGTTAAAATATTTTTTTTTATAAAAACTATTTAAATGATAAAATTATAAATTATAAATATCACAAAATATTATTAATAATAAGTAATAATTTAATACTATAAATAAAAATTCATACAAATATAATTTATTGAACATCGTATTATTTTTTATTAAATTGAAAATTAAAAAAGCATAACTAATTTTGACATAAATCTTAACTTTTTATCTTTGATTATTATTAAAATTAGAGCAATTATATATAAATTCCATGGCTTACAAAAAAAACTTAATTAAATTATAACTTCATTATTATGTTATGTTATAAAGCTCCAATAAGTAGTATGGTTGTGATGTGGTTTGTTAATAGATGTTTTTTAATACAATTCGTGTCCACTCTCAACTCCCGCTACGCTTGTGTTATGACCACAATTTATACCACTGCACCATCGCTTCCCTCTTCATACGTTGCAACACCCACACTGCTGGTGAGCTCCAGTATTGTAGCAATAATGCTACAACTCCTGGGGCTTCCTGTCTCTCATTTTATCAACCCGGTAGTTCGTACAAACTTGGAAGCGACGGTGCTATATGCACAAGTACTAGCTCTTGTCGCAGCTCTTGTCCGTTAGGGCTCAAGCCAACTTCTATAGGCTCTCAGAAGAAGCTTGCTAATTGATGGACGAAAGCTATTCTCAAAGGAAAACTACTCTACTTGACAAAATGGACTGAAAGCAAATCAAAGCATGTAAACCTAGGAAACCCTAATTTAACTAGTCTAACCTCTACAATGCAAAGAATATGAATGAAACCTCTACCAATGCTGCTGTTACCTCTAATAAGTGAAAATGCATGGATCTAAGCTGCTTGCATCATAAAAGACATGTTTTTGTATTTTTCCTTGAAGTGTGTGGAATGATTGTGATTTTGTGCTAACTAGGGTTTGGTTGTGCAGATGGGATGGAGAAGGAAGGAAAGCGTGGGACAGGTTGGGGAGGATAGGAGAGGTCCCTAGGGATCCTTAGCATCCATCCACAGAGGTTCCTCGCATTCAGATGCTCAGCAACCGAGAGAGTGGCCTCCTACAGGATGGCTGCAGGGGATCCTACAGGATACTCTGGTTTCTACAGGATGTCTACAAATGGCTACAGGATGACCTACCGTGAGTGTTTGGCGTGATGGAGGAGTGATGAAATGGTAGAGGGAGATGTGTAAGGTAGGAATGAGGCTGGTGATGGCTGTAGAAGTGGAAGAATAGGATGGGAAGTGAGTGTAGGGAGTAGGGTGGAAGGTAAAGGGCTATGTCAACGAAAGGGCTAGAGAATGGAAGTACGTGAGGAGTGAAAGACTTTGGGAGATGGCAGAGCGGAGCAGGGATCAGAGATGTGTTTGCATGCGTGATCAAGATGGAGGACGAAGTGATGGAACGAGAGAAAGCAGTGTAAGTGAAACAAATGCTTATGACTGTCACCAAACCGAAAATGCATTAACCTAAACTACCTATGCTTGTAAATTCAATGAACGGCAATCCAAAACGCGAAGGAGAATGTGCATGAAGCTGTGGTAAAGGAGTGTGGTGCAGGTGTGAATCATGTGGATGCATCTAACATAACATGACTGTGTTTGTAGCAATCATGAAATAAAGAAATGTGTGTTTTTGGTGGTTAGTCATGGACTTCACTCCAATCCCGGATGAGGTGGCAGTGAGCCTTAACAACCGTTTTGTTGGAGCTCCAATCGATTATATCTAACCTCTGCTACACTAAGCAAGTGGAAACAAATTCACCATAAGCAACTCCTATCTAACTCATGAAAAAGACCAACTTAACAACCTATAATTCGAATTGCATGTGCAAATGAAAAGCTCAAAGTGCTGAAATGAAATGGAAACAACACTACAGCAGAGGGGATCTATGGCTCTCAGGTTGGGCCCTAACCTGAGAGCTATAGTCTCCTTAAGAAAACTCAGAACTAGATCAGAATCTGCCTTCTTTATTCATAATCTGATGTCATGCCAAATTGGCTTACAAAAAGGAACAAAAACTGAGCTGTGCTCCAAAATTACAATAGCAATACGAGAGTTTCAACAACCTATCTAAGGCTAAGGCCTCTATACTTATACAAAAACGATGATCCAACAAGTGTCCTTGATTTTAGGAGCTCGGCTGTCCAACTAGAGTTTAACTGCTGATCCTGTAGGACGGTCATAACTGTTGTTCCTGTAGAACAGCTGGCTGCTTCTAAGCTCGGAGGGGAGATGGATTGGAGCTCGGAGTTCTTGGTGGGATTCACGAGGAATGTCCCTAAGACCGTGGACATCCTCTCCTAACAACCAGCAGTGCCACCTCATTGTCTCCTTGTCTCCTTTTTCGTTGTCTTTTGCTCCCTTTTAATGCCAAAACCTGGAATCATAATGCATTAGTCACGTAGATAGAGTGCCTACCCTTCTTCCTACAAACAACATGAATAAACTAAAAAATTCATGCATAAGCAATAAAAAATGAATGGTTTGAGCAAGTAGAATAGGCCAAAATGAGCCCAAATTGTACCAAAATTGGGGCTCATCAACTGCCTCTCGAGTACATATAATATATAATGTGGCCCCTCCACCACACGACCCCTCTTCCACCTGCCACAACCACAAGGTAATTCTCGTCCCTGCGCACAATATACCCTCCTCCTGTAGAGTTTTTCCTGCACAATTTTCTGGACAAGTGAATCTCAAACAGAATCTTGCACGAAGAAGGTCGTGAAGGTAGTCAACGATTTGTGGTGGGTTTGACGAGGTAGACCCTGTTGGCATGCCATATTTTTCCATTGGTGGCATTTGGTTTATAGGGTTTGGATTGGTATTGTTAATATTACTTTTCTATCACTATGACTACAAATGAAGGGTAAAGACCTAGAATTGTCATATTTGGGGGTTGTTGATCTATTGAGGCATCTTTAAATGAAATTAGACATTTGGCAGTTGATGCTCATGGATTATTCATTCGAGGAGCTCCATGTCGTAACCTAAAATTTGTAATAATTGTGGAATAGCGTTCGATGCCCTAAAACAAACCTAGGTTTTGGATATTGGCTACCTAGTTTTTTTTATTCACCATTTTGAACTCTGATCCCAAATTTACTAGGCGAGACACTATAAGGTTTGAATTTCCATTTAGATTCTTCAAAAAAAAAATTGGAATTCCTCTTCACATGCCTGATTTGAATCTTAGTATTTACAACCCGGATCCGGAGGGGAAGTGGCATGATGCTTGAATCCTCCAGTTGGATCCATGTCTACAAGAGCAAAAGAATGGGGATCTGGATGCCTCTTACTCCATGTCTACAAGGGCAAAAGAATGGGGATCTGGATGCGGAAGTGGCATGATGCTTGAATCCTCCAGTTGGATCCATGTCTACAAGGGCAAAAGAATGGGGATCTGGATGCCTCTTACTCCATGTCTACAAGGGCAAAAGAATGGGGATCTGGATGCCTCTTACTCCATGCATCTTTCGCGCTCAGGCTTGATCTTGTCTTTGTTTCCAATCTTGAGCTTAAGTCAATTGCAGATTTTTCGAATATTCAGAATCAGATCGACATAGGCGCGGGTCCGTCCAATTCTCGAATATTTAAGAAACCTACAATCAACTTATCGAATATTCAAGAATCAGACCGACATAGACGCGGTTCCCTCCAATTCCCGAATATTTGAGAAACCTACAATCGACTTAAAGATGCCCTGTTTCCGCTCCGATAGACCGCCTAACGATAGATCCAAAGTCGTAAGAATTGGATTCGAAGGATGGCTCGATAATAACACAATCCTCTATGCAACTTCTCCATGGGAAGAATATTTTTCGGATATGTGGCTAGGCGATTGTTCCTATCCTATACTCATTGTGAGAAACAGAGTAGGAATTGCGAATGTCCATGTTGCTATCCGCATAGATAGAACCCAAAAGGGTTCCAATGACGTGATCAGACTAGGCATTATGGATCACATAGGAATCACATATATTGAAGAGAACTGTGGGATGCAGCCTCGCCGTCAAGGTTGTTGAGAATGAGGGAATCTGCAGCGTTGTTTTCCCACTCGCCATTTCTTGCAGCAACTAATCCCACTTCATCGATTTTTATTTTACTATGCTGCTTTATTGTTGTTATATAACATGTATAATTAATGGGGATATTGAGTTCGTTGTGTAAATGAATGAACGCTTGAATGAGGAATAGTAATATGATAGGAGCTTGGGACACTTGTAATATTGTTATGCTCATAGGGATTCTTATGGAAACTCGAACGGTTTAATGCATTTATACAAGAACCGAGAGTCTCTTGATTGGGCTCTATATTAAATTGAGATATGATATGCTTGAGCAGTTCATTAAAAATGACGATATTATTTCTATTGTGTAGAGTCAATTTCATAATTGGTGTAATTGTTAAGTTAACTTTTGTGGTGCTTGAGATTCCATGACTCAATTATTGTCTTCAACATCGGACCTCAGTGTCCTTTATATCAACTACTGAGGATAGTACAATTTTTATTTATGAGATAATATAACTAGTTGTTGTGTAACTAGTGATTGTATTTCTCAGTAACATGTAAGCTTGTATGGTCACAAATGAATTTCTTTTGAGGTAAGAATTATGGATTCATCATACTGATGGATGAAGGTGTAATCCATGCATTCATGAATACAGTTAATTATTAATTTTTTTACTTTGCATATGTCGCATTGTGATTTTGAAGTGACATCCTTGAGTTAAAACATAGTTGGGAAAATCAAATGCTCAAAAGAGTCTTGGTTAATTTCCTTAAGCAATTGTAAAAGACTCAAGACATCCTTTTGTGTCTAAGGGTACAAAATGGCCTTGAAGTGGTCTGTGTGGACCAAGTTCGGGGCTCGAAGGATAGGTCAAGAAGACTCAAGAAATGTGAATTCAAGACCTAGTTAGTTCAAGGTTCGAGAGTCCGAGCGTGATTTCCTGAGAGATATAATTCTAGCTCTGATTTGGTTCAAGGCTCGAGAATTTGAGCGTGAAGGATTGAGAAATAAATTTTTGGGTGAATGAAGGTTGGGACCTGAGCTACTCTAAGACTTTGTATTTTAGGGGGTTTAACATTGTTTGGTGAGTATGTTACATTGTGGGCCCAAGGGAAGTGGCAACATGGCAAGTGCCACATAAGCTTACCCATGACATGTGGGCAAGTGCCACTCTGTTCCTCCTGGATTTTTGGAACATGTCCATTTTCAACTAACCTGAGTGGAGTTCCCTTTCTAATTCCAAGTCTGAATGATATTGTCTAATGATTTTTTTAATACCAACCCTTCTAGGTTTTGCTCAAGGCTAGGCATGTATTCCTGCTGGCAAACTCATTTTTGTACTAGTATTTTTGTAACTTTGTCTAATGCTCAGATAAGAAGAAAACGATTGAATATCAAGGTTTATATCTATGTTATTGTTCTGGCATTCCCTTAGGAATACTAGTAACACTCAATCAATGGTCATGTAATCTTTTTGTCAAGTAATAGAAGCCAAACCTTTACACAAAAAATAGGTTACATCACCACCTAAACCTCTTTAAATCTCATCCATAGTTCATGAATAATAGCACATGCTCAGTAGTAGGTGACCAATTTGGAAAGTTAGTTTCCATAGATGTGAGGATTAGTAAAAAATGTGGAACAAAAGTTGGAGAACATCAAGGAATTATAAAGAAAAAATTAATAAAGAAATACAAAAATATATTGAAGAAGAAACACAAAAGTCCAAGAAAGAAATACAAATATCTAAGGAAGAGATTAAAAAATCCATGAAAGAAAATAAGGAAGAATTAAAAAAAAATGCAAACCATGCTATTACTAAATCACCCTAAATATGATATGGAGATCCAAGGAAATAAGGAGAAACATGATGTTAAGTATCAATCACATATGGTGAATATTTTGTCACAATTGGATAACACACATATTGAATCATAGAGCAATAACTTGATCTACACAAAGCTCAAACCATATAAAAGGTAAATATGACATCCATGTATTTAGAAAAAGATCAATTTTTATAGTTTGAATGGGTTTATGAAAAGAAAAATGATTATATTGTATCATTTTCCATTTTTAAAAAGAAATTTAGAACACATTGCAGGGCTATTACGATCAACACATTCTATAGTCATTGGTAAATATTTGGAAAGGATGTCTAGTTATAGAACACATTCAACAATTCCAAAATTTGAATCTCATGGTAAAGAACATTTTAGAGGATAATTTGTTAAACCTCCTTATGAGAACTTTAAAGGAAAACATCCAACATGAGGTGTGACTATTTGAACCTTAATCCATAGAGCATGCTTTCAATTTAGAAAGAAAGGTTGAAAGTAAAAATATGTATACTAGAACATTCGTCACTAATAACAATAGAGAACATCATCCTCTCTATCCTAAATTGATGAGGTGGGACCCTTTAGAAATGGATAAAAGAAGAGAAAATGAACTACATTTCAATTGTGATAGTAAGGCAAGGGAGTATTGTAACAATAACCTGCCATGCATTGGATGGTATTAGTACTCCCAAAACCCTCGAGATAGAAGGATATATCAAAAAAATGGTAACAATGTTTATTGATTCATGTAGCAACTATAACTTCATCAATTACAAATTGATAAAATTTCTTAACTACTTTGTATAACTACCACAAGAATATAAAGTAGCTATTTTAGATAGAGGTACCATAAATTGTTCAAATATGCTCCACAACATTAAGTTTAATATGGGGAATTATTTATTCAACAGTCCCATGATTGAAATCCAAATGGGAGACAGTGATGCTCTATTAGGGTTCCAATGTTTATAGTACTTGAGAAAAATTTACCTTAATTTTCAATATCATTTCATGATAGTTTCATTAGAAGAAAAGGAAATTGATCTTAGAGATATCCAAGGGAAACCCTCTAAAGTGATAAGCTCCAATAACATGAAATTTTTCTAAAAAAGGGACAACATCATGTAATTACATATTTGTGTTCATTAAATGTTAAAAAATATATAGCCCTTGCTCAAGTGGATCTCCAAAAGGTTAAAAATAATAATTTCAATGTATTTGGAGATATTTACAAGGGTCTTCCACCTACTCAAGATCATAACCATGCTCTTCATTTGCAGCTTAGAATTATACCACCTAACGTTAAGCCTTACATGTATCCATTTGCATTTGAGTGAGATTGGGCATATGGTTCAAAAAATGTTAGAGGATGTCATCATTTAACATAGCAGAAGTTGTTTCTCTTCATCAATGGTGATGGTTATAAAGAAAGAGGGTCCATGGCATGTGTGTCTAGATTTCATACAACTCGACAAAATGGCAATGGAAGGTAAGTGTCTTATTGTTATCACTGATTAATTACTAACATAAGCGCATTAATAAATGTGGTTTATATACACTAATAGACACTATTTTCCACCTTTTATAGGACGTTTGAACCCATAATAATGTATAAATGTGGTAAATGTAGTTGTGCTAGTATAACAAAGAAAACCCTCTATCATGTTTTTGAAAGTTTTAATTTTTAATAGCAAATTATTTATTTAGGAATCAAATTATTCAATTGAACTTTGATTTTCAGATTTAAAATGTTTGATATACCTGATGCAACATGCTCGTTGTGGTTGTGCTAGTAAGATATTTAGCTTAAGATTAATAGGCTTTCCATTCAATCTTTGTGCAATAAAGAAAAACTTGAGTAGATTTAATTTGAATTCTTACATATTAAAACCCACATGATCATTAGTAATACCTCAAAACAGTTTTATTCTCTTCCCATATTTCTTGGTACTATGTTGTGTTTATCTCATATTTTGTGCTTACATAATCTAGTTAAAGGGTTTTCATATCTAATAAGGAGAATTCACTTACATTCATTTTACTAAGAGAGATAAAAACTAACATTTTATTAGAATAAATATGTAATATTTTATTTTTGGTATGCAAGGTTTAATCTTTAATTTTCCTTTTATTAGCTTACTAATGGTCTAAATCTAGATATTAACTATTAGAACATAGCACAATCTAGTGTAGATTTATCAATTCTGACTAATCATTTCAGTACCATGAAGTAATGATAACTATCTTAGATCAGATATTTGGATTAGAAAAAAAAATATCAAGCTTTTTAAATATTTACAATCATAGACTTATTTGTATAGAATTCGAAAGTGGTCGCCATGGAAATCTCCTTAGCACCCTCTAATGTCTTTGATTTGTCTCTCTTTGAGCATTGAAGTAAATAACAACAATTGGTAATCCAAGCACATTACTATCAACGGAATCTCTGGTGTTGAAGTTTTAGCGAACTAAATAAAGTCACAAATCTATCATTGATCTATAGTAATTTGACATTGATGTTTATTCATAACTATTAATTTAGATCAATGGAAATTAAGTCGAACCATAGATCTATTATTAACCTATGATATGCTTCAAAACAAATCTATCCTCATTTCATAGAGTACATCTAAAAAAAAATTCAGGAAATTAAGAAAATCCACAAATTCATATGATAATTTGTTGCATATTAAAACCTTCAAACCATTTCCAAAATATTCAATGATGAGGGCTTCATAATTTAAAAATAAACAAATAAGTTTAATTTAACACTGTGCTTCAATTCCTACTAAAAGATGTCTTTGTTGTAGCAGGGATGTCAGTGATAATGTTGCACATGATATAAGTTATAAGGCTATGTAAGCATCAACGTTAACTGAATGCTTAGACTCTACAAATACAAACACTATGTAGATGGGATGTTAATTTTTTAAACCCTAAATTATAAAAAATATGCTCATAAAGTATGCATAGGTTATTTCGAAAGTATGCATAACTACTAGTGTTAATACTCACGTTTGATCGAGTTTGAAGGATTAGGTGCATCCCGGTCTGTCATAAGTTAGCATTAAATAGTTTTGAGCGAAATGATAAGACATAACAAAAGAAACTCCATAATCCTGAGCAGTAGGCGAAAGAGTAAGAGAATGTCATCATGGTAGGCATGCAGAAGAGTATGAAAGCACCATGATTTGACCGATGGCTCTTCCACTTCCACTTACCAATGAGATTGCAAATTAAAAAATATTGGTTACACAACGTAACATGCCAGAGGAGAAGGATTCATGAAATCACAACCATCAATATTTTTCTTAAACGAAGCATATTATGTTGAAATCCAATCCTATCAATTGATTTTAAAAATACATATAAATTATACAAGCCTACATCCAACGTGAGTTGAAATAAGTACACCATTGATATATGAATTGAGTTTATTATGTTGGATCTATGTTTAAGATATTATAAAATCAGAATAATGTAACAAAAAACAAAATCCCAAAACATTCCTAAAACACATAAAAGTCATTATAAGTTCTTGCCTTATTTCATTTAGATTATGATTAATTTAATTACTTTAAATTTTTTATTATATGAATTTCAATTAATATAATTAATTAAAAAAATTTCAATTTATTGAAAACATAGTTGGATCTATGTTTAAGATATTACAAAATCAGAATAATGTAAAAAAAACAAAATCCCAAAACACATAAAAGTCATTATAAGTTCTTGCCTTATTTCATTTAGATTATGATTAATTTAATTACTTCAAATTTTTTATTATATGAATTCCCATTAATATAATTAATTAAAATTTCCTCAATTTATTGAAAACATAGAAAACATTATTTAAATAAAAATAATTAAAAATATATATAGAAAACAATATACATAAAATCAATATATTATTATTAAATTCTTTTAACTATTCATTAAACAGGGAAACATCAATCATATATACATCCACTATTTAAAAGTCATATAATATGAATATATACCTTTAAACAAATCTACTACACTAATATATATTACTATCCCTCCGGGGTCACGTATATTAAAAATGCTTTGAGTTATCAATTATCTTTAGTTGACAAAAAAAAATTAACCCAAAATTTTATACCTTTCAAGTTTTCATTGGTGTATAGAATTAGAGTCTTATTAGGTAATTATTAGATCGCCTGATTGTATGGAATACCCCTGTTATGTGAAAGCAACATAAATATGATGAGATTTATTATAGTTGGAAATGCAAATAACTTTATGTATTTGTAACTTAATGATTTTGTATTTAGGATTTGACCTGGATTTGAAACAACATAAATATGATGAGACTTATCACACTAGGAAATGCAAAATGTTCAAATAACCTTATTCAAGAGTATCTTGCGCCTGTAGGATTATTTAATGACTTTGTATTTAGGACTCCATGTAGATTTGAACTATTTGTGCATATATTTGGATCACAATGCTATAATTAAATAGCATGACAACTTTATGGTTATATTTCAACCTACTATAATATTTTTTTGGATTCGCCTTTGAGAGATATTTATTTTTACTATTTGTAAATGTATTTGGCATTGTTATATTTCAACCTACTATAATATTTTTTGGATTCGCTTCCATAGAGAGATATTTATTTTTACTATTTGTAAATGTATTTGGATCCCCAATTGTATGACTAAAAGTATTTGTTGGATAGTTTTAATGTTATATTTTAAATCACAATAATAATTATAAAATCAAAATATTTTACTTAAGCTAAGCTAAGCGATAGGGAATGTTAGCAAAATCGGTTTATATTATGCATGTCCTTCATTTTCTTGAGAGCGTCATCTTCGCTCAATATTTTGAAGCCAATTATTGAAAGAAAAATAGTTAAAAAGGAGTATAATTATTAGCTACAAACAAAACTATGGTCATTAAAAAAGGGTATAATTATTAGCTACAAACAAAACTATGGTCATGGTCATGGCGAAGTGAAAAGCATAACTCTAACTGCATGAGCGGTTCATAATTTATCCATTTACCATCATTAAAATTACATATGACCCTTAGAAAGGGCATATCCTTATCAGTGTTAGATATTAAATAATTTTTAGTTAAAATAATTTAATATATCAATCAATTTCTTATTTACAAGTATATGTTTACATTAATTTAATTCAATCCATTTGTATTTATATTATTTAGTTGTTAATATTTAATATATTAATTAATTTAATTTAACAACATAAGTTTAAGTTAATATATTAAATGTTTGGTCTTATAAAGCAAAACAATTACCATAGCAGTGATTTTCTCTATTGATAGTGAATTTGAAAAATAATTAATAACATGACCATAATTCATCAAAGTAGTTTATACATTAGTTAGTTATAAAAATTAAATAAGTGGTAAATGTTTAAAGAAATATTTTCTAATATATCTGATATGGTTAAAATATTTTTTTTTATAAAAACTATTTAAATGATAAAATTATAAATTATAAATATCACAAAATATTATTAATAATAAGTAATAATTTAATACTATAAATAAAAATTCATACAAATATAATTTATTGAACATCGTATTATTTTTTATTAAATTGAAAATTAAAAAAGCATAACTAATTTTGACATAAATCTTAACTTTTTATCTTTGATTATTATTAAAATTAGAGCAATTATATATAAATTCCATGGCTTACAAAAAAAACTTAATTAAATTATAACTTCATTATTATGTTATGTTATAAAGCTCCAATAAGTAGTATGGTTGTGATGTGGTTTGTTAATAGATGTTTTTTAATACAATTCGTGTCCACTCTCAACTCCCGCTACGCTTGTGTTATGACCACAATTTATACCACTGCACCATCGCTTCCCTCTTCATACGTTGCAACACCCACACTGCTGGTGAGCTCCAGTATTGTAGCAATAATGCTACAACTCCTGGGGCTTCCTGTCTCTCATTTTATCAACCCGGTAGTTCGTACAAACTTGGAAGCGACGGTGCTATATGCACAAGTACTAGCTCTTGTCGCAGCTCTTGTCCGTTAGGGCTCAAGCCAACTTCTATAGGCTCTCAGAAGAAGCTTGCTAATTGATGGACGAAAGCTATTCTCAAAGGAAAACTACTCTACTTGACAAAATGGACTGAAAGCAAATCAAAGCATGTAAACCTAGGAAACCCTAATTTAACTAGTCTAACCTCTACAATGCAAAGAATATGAATGAAACCTCTACCAATGCTGTTGTTACCTCTAATAAGTGAAAATGCATGGATCTAAGCTGCTTGCATCATAAAAGACATGTTTTTGTATTTTTCCTTGAAGTGTGTGGAATGATTGTGATTTTGTGCTAACTAGGGTTTGGTTGTGCAGATGGGATGGAGAAGGAAGGAAAGCGTGGGACAGGTTGGGGAGGATAGGAGAGGTCCCTAGGGATCCTTAGCATCCATCCACAGAGGTTCCTCGCATTCAGATGCTCAGCAACCGAGAGAGTGGCCTCCTACAGGATGGCTGCAGGGGATCCTACAGGATACTCTGGTTTCTACAGGATGTCTACAAATGGCTACAGGATGACTTACCGTGAGTGTTTGGCGTGATGGAGGAGTGATGAAATGGTAGAGGGAGATGTGTAAGGTAGGAATGAGGCTGGTGATGGCTGTAGAAGTGGAAGAATAGGATGGGAAGTGAGTGTAGGGAGTAGGGTGGAAGGTAAAGGGCTATGTCAACGAAAGGGCTAGAGAATGGAAGTACGTGAGGAGTGAAAGACTTTGGGAGATGGCAGAGCGGAGCAGGGATCAGAGATGTGTTTGCATGCGTGATCAAGATGGAGGACGAAGTGATGGAACGAGAGAAAGCAGTGTAAGTGAAACAAATGCTTATGACTGTCACCAAACCGAAAATGCATTAACCTAAACTACCTATGCTTGTAAATTCAATGAACGGCAATCCAAAACGCGAAGGAGAATGTGCATGAAGCTGTGGTAAAGGAGTGTGGTGCAGGTGTGAATCATGTGGATGCATCTAACATAACATGACTGTGTTTGTAGCAATCATGAAATAAAGAAATGTGTGTTTTTGGTGGTTAGTCATGGACTTCACTCCAATCCCGGATGAGGTGGCAGTGAGCCTTAACAACCGTTTTGTTGGAGCTCCAATCGATTATATCTAACCTCTGCTACACTAAGCAAGTGGAAACAAATTCACCATAAGCAACTCCTATCTAACTCATGAAAAAGACCAACTTAACAACCTATAATTCGAATTGCATGTGCAAATGAAAAGCTCAAAGTGCTGAAATGAAATGGAAACAACACTACAGCAGAGGGGATCTATGGCTCTCAGGTTGGGCCCTAACCTGAGAGCTATAGTCTCCTTAAGAAAACTCAGAACTAGATCAGAATCTGCCTTCTTTATTCATAATCTGATGTCATGCCAAATTGGCTTACAAAAAGGAACAAAAACTGAGCTGTGCTCCAAAATTACAATAGCAATACGAGAGTTTCAACAACCTATCTAAGGCTAAGGCCTCTATACTTATACAAAAACGATGATCCAACAAGTGTCCTTGATTTTAGGAGCTCGGCTGTCCAACTAGAGTTTAACTGCTGATCCTGTAGGACGGTCATAACTGTTGTTCCTGTAGAACAGCTGGCTGCTTCTAAGCTCGGAGGGGAGATGGATTGGAGCTCGGAGTTCTTGGTGGGAATCACGAGGAATGTCCCTAAGACCGTGGACATCCTCTCCTAACAACCAGCAGTGCCACCTCATTGTCTCCTTGTCTCCTTTTTCGTTGTCTTTTGCTCCCTTTTAATGCCAAAACCTGGAATCATAATGCATTAGTCACGTAGATAGAGTGCCTACCCTTCTTCCTACAAACAACATGAATAAACTAAGAAATTCATGCATAAGCAATAAAAAATGAATGGTTTGAGCAAGTAGAATAGGCCAAAATGAGCCCAAATTGTACCAAAATTGGGGCTCATCAACTGCCTCTCGAGTACATATAATATATAATGTGGCCCCTCCACCACACGACCCCTCTTCCACCTGCCACAACCACAAGGTAATTCTCGTCCCTGCGCACAATATACCCTCCTCCTGTAGAGTTTTTCCTGCACAATTTTCTGGACAAGTGAATCTCAAACAGAATCTTGCACGAAGAAGGTCGTGAAGGTAGTCAACGATTTGTGGTGGGTTTGACGAGGTAGACCCTGTTGGCATGCCATATTTTTCCATTGGTGGCATTTGGTTTATAGGGTTTGGATTGGTATTGTTAATATTACTTTTCTATCACTATGACTACAAATGAAGGGTAAAGACCTAGAATTGTCATATTTGGGGGTTGTTGATCTATTGAGGCATCTTTAAATGAAATTAGACATTTGGCAGTTGATGCTCATGGATTATTCATTCGAGGAGCTCCATGTCGTAACCTAAAATTTGTAATAATTGTGGAATAGCGTTCGATGCCCTAAAACAAACCTAGGTTTTGGATATTGGCTACCTAGTTTTTTTTATTCACCATTTTGAACTCTGATCCCAAATTTACTAGGCGAGACACTATAAGGTTTGAATTTCCATTTAGATTCTTCAAAAAAAAAATTGGAATTCCTCTTCACATGCCTGATTTGAATCTTAGTATTTACAACCCGGATCCGGAGGGGAAGTGGCATGATGCTTGAATCCTCCAGTTGGATCCATGTCTACAAGAGCAAAAGAATGGGGATCTGGATGCCTCTTACTCCATGTCTACAAGGGCAAAAGAATGGGGATCTGGATGCGGAAGTGGCATGATGCTTGAATCCTCCAGTTGGATCCATGTCTACAAGGGCAAAAGAATGGGGATCTGGATGCCTCTTACTCCATGTCTACAAGGGCAAAAGAATGGGGATCTGGATGCCTCTTACTCCATGCATCTTTCGCGCTCAGGCTTGATCTTGTCTTTGTTTCCAATCTTGAGCTTAAGTCAATTGCAGATTTTTCGAATATTCAGAATCAGATCGACATAGGCGCGGGTCCGTCCAATTCTCGAATATTTAAGAAACCTACAATCAACTTATCGAATATTCAAGAATCAGACCGACATAGACGCGGTTCCCTCCAATTCCCGAATATTTGAGAAACCTACAATCGACTTAAAGATGCCCTGTTTCCGCTCCGATAGACCGCCTAACGATAGATCCAAAGTCGTAAGAATTGGATTCGAAGGATGGCTCGATAATAACACAATCCTCTATGCAACTTCTCCATGGGAAGAATATTTTTCGGATATGTGGCTAGGCGATTGTTCCTATCCTATACTCATTGTGAGAAACAGAGTAGGAATTGCGAATGTCCATGTTGCTATCCGCATAGATAGAACCCAAAAGGGTTCCAATGACGTGATCAGACTAGGCATTATGGATCACATAGGAATCACATATATTGAAGAGAACTGTGGGATGCAGCCTCGCCGTCAAGGTTGTTGAGAATGAGGGAATCTGCAGCGTTGTTTTCCCACTCGCCATTTCTTGCAGCAACTAATCCCACTTCATCGATTTTTATTTTACTATGCTGCTTTATTGTTGTTATATAACATGTATAATTAATGGGGATATTGAGTTCGTTGTGTAAATGAATGAACGCTTGAATGAGGAATAGTAATATGATAGGAGCTTGGGACACTTGTAATATTGTTATGCTCATAGGGATTCTTATGGAAACTCGAACGGTTTAATGCATTTATACAAGAACCGAGAGTCTCTTGATTGGGCTCTATATTAAATTGAGATATGATATGCTTGAGCAGTTCATTAAAAATGACGATATTATTTCTATTGTGTAGAGTCAATTTCATAATTGGTGTAATTGTTAAGTTAACTTTTGTGGTGCTTGAGATTCCATGACTCAATTATTGTCTTCAACATCGGACCTCAGTGTCCTTTATATCAACTACTGAGGATAGTACAATTTTTATTTATGAGATAATATAACTAGTTGTTGTGTAACTAGTGATTGTATTTCTCAGTAACATGTAAGCTTGTATGGTCACAAATGAATTTCTTTTGAGGTAAGAATTATGGATTCATCATACTGATGGATGAAGGTGTAATCCATGCATTCATGAATACAGTTAATTATTAATTTTTTTACTTTGCATATGTCGCATTGTGATTTTGAAGTGACATCCTTGAGTTAAAACATAGTTGGGAAAATCAAATGCTCAAAAGAGTCTTGGTTAATTTCCTTAAGCAATTGTAAAAGACTCAAGACATCCTTTTGTGTCTAAGGGTACAAAATGGCCTTGAAGTGGTCTGTGTGGACCAAGTTCGGGGCTCGAAGGATAGGTCAAGAAGACTCAAGAAATGTGAATTCAAGACCTAGTTAGTTCAAGGTTCGAGAGTCCGAGCGTGATTTCCTGAGAGATATAATTCTAGCTCTGATTTGGTTCAAGGCTCGAGAATTTGAGCGTGAAGGATTGAGAAATAAATTTTTGGGTGAATGAAGGTTGGGACCTGAGCTACTCTAAGACTTTGTATTTTAGGGGGTTTAACATTGTTTGGTGAGTATGTTACATTGTGGGCCCAAGGGAAGTGGCAACATGGCAAGTGCCACATAAGCTTACCCATGACATGTGGGCAAGTGCCACTCTGTTCCTCCAGGATTTTTGGAACATGTCCATTTTCAACTAACCTGAGTGGAGTTCCCTTTCTAATTCCAAGTCTGAATGACATTGTCTAATGATTTTTTTAATACCAACCCTTCTAGGTTTTGCTCAAGGCCAGGCATGTATGCATGCTGGCAAACTCATTTTTGTACTAGTATTTTTGTAACTTTGTCTAATGCTCAAATAAGAAGAAAATGATTGAATATCAAGGTTTATATCTATGTTATTGGTCTGGCATTCCCTTAGGAATACTAGTAACACTCAATCAATGCTCATGTAATCTTTTTGTGAAGTAATAGAAGCCAAACCTTTACACAAAAAATAGGTTACATCACCACCTAAACCTCTTTAAATCTCATCCATAGTTCATGAATAAATAGCACATGCTCAGTAGTAGGTGACCAATTTGGAAAGTTAGTTTTCATAGATGTGAGGATTAGTAAAAAATGTGGAACAAAAGTTGGAGCACATCAAGGAATTATAAAGAAAAAATTAATGAAGAAATACAAAAATATATTGAAGAAGAAATACAAAAGTCCAAGAAAGAAATACAAATATCTAAGGAAGAGATTAAAAAATCCATGAAAGAAAATAAGGAAGAATTAAAAAAAAATACAAACCATGCTATTACTAAATCACCCTAAATATGATATGGAGATCCAAGGAAATAAGGAGAAACATGATGTTAAGTATCAATCACATATGGTGAATATTTTGTCACAATTGGATAACACACATATTGAATCATAGAGCAATAACTTGATCTACACAAAGCTCAAACCATATAAAAGGTAAATATGACATCCATGTATTTAGAAAAAGATCAATTTTTACAGTTTGAATGGGTTTATGAAAAGAAAAATGATTATATTGTATCGTGGTCCATTTTTAAAAAGAAATTTAGAACACATTGCGGGGCTATTACGATCAACACATTCTATAGTCATTGGTAAATATTTGGAAAGGATGTCTAGTTATAGAACACATTCAACAATTCCAAAATTTGAATCTCATGGTAAAGAACATTTTAGAGGATAATTTGTTAAACCTCCTTATGAGAACTTTAAAGGAAAACATCCAACATGAGGTGTGACTATTTGAACCTTAATCCATAGAGCATGCTTTCAATTTAGAAAGAAAGGTTGAAAGTAAAAATATGTATACTAGAACATTCGTCACTAATAACAATAGAGAACATCATCCTCTCTATCCTAAATTGATGAGGTGGGACCCTTTAGAAATGGATAAAAGAAGAGAAAATGAACTACATTTCAATTGTGATAGTAAGGCAAGGGAGTATTGTAACAATAACCTGCCATGCATTGGATGGTATTAGTACTCCCAAAACCCTCGAGATAGAAGGATATATCAAAAAAATGGTAACAATGTTTATTGATTCATGTAGCAACTATAACTTCATCAATTACAAATTGATAAAATTTCTTAACTACTTTGTATAACTACCACAAGAATATAAAGTAGCTATTTTAGATAGAGGTACCATAAATTGTTCAAATATGCTCCACAACATTAAGTTTAATATGGGGAATTATTTATTCAACAGTCCCATGATTGAAATCCAAATGGGAGACAGTGATGCTCTATTAGGGTTCCAATGTTTATAGTACTTGAGAAAAATTTACCTTAATTTTCAATATCATTTCATGATAGTTTCATTAGAAGAAAAGGAAATTGATCTTAGAGATATCCAAGGGAAACCCTCTAAAGTGATAAGCTCCAATAACATGAAAGTTTTCTAAAAAAGGGACAACATCATGTAATTACATATTTGTGTTCATTAAATGTTAAAAAATATATAGCCCTTGCTCAAGTGGATCTCCAAAAGGTTAAAAATAATAATTTCAATGTATTTGGAGATATTTACAAGGGTCTTCCACCTACTCAAGATCATAACCATGCTCTTCATTTGCAGCTTAGAATTATACCACCTAACGTTAAGCCTTACATGTATCCATTTGCATTTGAGTGAGATTGGGCATATGGTTCAAAAAATGTTAGAGGATGTCATCATTTAACATAGCAGAAGTTGTTTCTCTTCATCAATGGTGATGGTTATAAAGAAAGAGGGTCCATGGCATGTGTGTCTAGATTTCATACAACTCGACAAAATGGCAATGGAAGGTAAGTGTCTTATTGTTATCACTGATTAATTACTAACATAAGCGCATTAATAAATGTGGTTTATATACACTAATAGACACTATTTTCCACCTTTTATAGGACGTTTGAACCCATAATAATGTATAAATGTGGTAAATGTAGTTGTGCTAGTATAACAAAGAAAACCCTCTATCATGTTTTTGAAAGTTTTAATTTTTAATAGCAAATTATTTATTTAGGAATCAAATTATTCAATTGAACTTTGATTTTCAGATTTAAAATGTTTGATATACCTGATGCAACATGCTCGTTGTGGTTGTGCTAGTAAGATATTTAGCTTAAGATTAATAGGCTTTCCATTCAATCTTTGTGCAATAAAGAAAAACTTGAGTAGATTTAATTTGAATTCTTACATATTAAAACCCACATGATCATTAGTAATACCTCAAAACAGTTTTATTCTCTTCCCATATTTCTTGGTACTATGTTGTGTTTATCTCATATTTTGTGCTTACATAATCTAGTTAAAGGGTTTTCATATCTAATAAGGAGAATTCACTTACATTCATTTTACTAAGAGAGATAAAAACTAACATTTTATTAGAATAAATATGTAATATTTTATTTTTGGTATGCAAGGTTTAATCTTTAATTTTCCTTTTATTAGCTTACTAATGGTCTAAATCTAGATATTAACTATTAGAACATAGCACAATCTAGTGTAGATTTATCAATTCTGACTAATAATTTCAGTACCATGAAGTAATGATAACTATCTTAGATCAGATATTTGGATTAGAAAAAAAAATATCAAGCTTTTTAAATATTTACAATCATAGACTTATTTGTATAGAATTCGAAAGTGGTCGCCATGGAAATCTCCTTAGCACCCTCTAATGTCTTTGAGTTGTCTCTCTTTGAGCATTGAAGTAAATAACAACAATTGGTAATCCAAGCACATTACTATCAACGAAATCTCTGGTGCTGAAGTTTTAGCGAACTAAATAAAGTCACAAATCTATCATTGATCTATAGTAATTTGACATTGATGTTTATTCATAACTATTAATTTAGATCAATGGAAATTAAGTCGAACCATAGATCTATTATTAACCTATGATATGCTTCAAAACAAATCTATCCTCATTTCATAGAGTACATCTAAATTTTTTTCAGGAAATTAAGAAAATCCACAAATTCATATGATAATTTGATGCATACTAAAACCTTCAAACCATTTCCAAAATATTCAACGATGAGGGCTTCATAATTTAAAAATAAACAAATAAGTTTAATTTAACACTGTGCTTCAATTCCTACTAAAAGATGTCTTTGTTGTAGCAGGGATGTCAGTGATAATGTTGCACATGATATAAGTTATAAGGCTATGTAAGCATCAACGTTAACTGAATGCTTAGACTCTACAAATACAAACACTATGTAGATGGGATGTTAATTTTTTAAACCCTAAATTATAAAAAATATGCTCATAAAGTATGCATAGGTTATTTCGAAAGTATGCATAACTACTAGTGTTAATACTCACGTTTGATCGAGTTTGAAGGATTAGGTGCATCCCGGTCTGTCATAAGTTAGCATTAAATAGTTTTGAGCGAAATGATAAGACATAACAAAAGAAACTCCATAATCCTGAGCAGTAGGCGAAAGAGTAAGAGAATGTCATCATGGTAGGCATGCAGAAGAGTATGAAAGCACCATGATTTGACCGATGGCTCTTCCACTTCCACTTACCAATGAGATTGCAAATTAAAAAATATTGGTTACACAACGTAACATGCCAGAGGAGAAGGATTCATGAAATCAAAACCATCAATATTTTTCTTAAACGAAGCATATTATGTTGAAATCCAGTCCTATCAATTGAATTTAAAAATACATATAAATTATACAAGCCTACATCCAACGTGAGTTAAATAAGTACACCATTGATATATGAATTGAGTTTATTATGTTGGATCTATGTTTAAGATATTATAAAATCAGAATAATGTAACAAAAAACAAAATCCCAAAACATTCCAAAAACACATAAAAGTCATTATAAGTTCTTGCCTTATTTCATTTAGATTATGATTAATTTAATTACTTTAAATTTTTTATTATATGAATTTCAATTAATATAATTAATTAAAAAAATTTCAATTTATTGAAAACATAGTTGGATCTATGTTTAAGATATTACAAAATCAGAATAATGTAAAAAAAACAAAATCCCAAAACACATAAAAGTCATTATAAGTTCTTGCCTTATTTCATTTAGATTATGATTAATTTAATTACTTCAAATTTTTTATTATATGAATTCCCATTAATATAATTAATTAAAATTTCCTCAATTTATTGAAAACATAGAAAACATTATTTAAATAAAAATAATTAAAAATATATATAGAAAACAATATACATAAAATCAATATATTATTATTAAATTCTTTTAACTATTCATTAAACAGGGAAACATCAATCATATATACATCCACTATTTAAAAGTCATATAATATGAATATATACCTTTAAACAAATCTACTACACTAATATATATTACTATCCCTCCGGGGTCACGTATATTAAAAATGCTTTGAGTTATCAATTATCTTTAGTTGACAAAAAAAAATTAACCCAAAATTTTATACCTTTCAAGTTTTCATTGGTGTATAGAATTAGAGTCTTATTAGGTAATTATTAGATCGCCTGATTGTATGGAATACCCCTGTTATGTGAAAGCAACATAAATATGATGAGATTTATTATAGTTGGAAATGCAAATAACTTTATGTATTTGTAACTTAATGATTTTGTATTTAGGATTTGACCTGGATTTGAAACAACATAAATATGATGAGACTTATCACACTAGGAAATGCAAAATGTTCAAATAACCTTATTCAAGAGTATCTTGCGCCTGTAGGATTATTTAATGACTTTGTATTTAGGACTCCATGTAGATTTGAACTATTTGTGCATATATTTGGATCACAATGCTATAATTAAATAGCATGACAACTTTATTGTTATATTTCAACCTACTATAATATTTTTTTGGATTCGCTTTTAAGGAGAGATATTTATTTTTACTATTTGTAAATGTATTTGGCATTGTTATATTTCAACGTACTATAACATTTTTTGGATTCGCTTCCATTGAGAGATATTTATTTTTACTATTTGTAAATGTATTTGGATGCCCAATTGCATGACTAAAAGTATTTGTTTGATAGTTTTAGTGTTATATTTTGAATTACAACAATAATTATGAGATTAAAATATTTTACTTAAGTTAAGCTAAGCGACAAAGAATGTTAGCGAAATCGGTTTATATTATGCATGTTTTTCATTTTCTTGAGAGCGTCATTTTCGCTCAATATTTTGAAGCCAATTATTAAAAGAAAAATAGTTAAAAAGGAGTATACTTATTAGCTACAAACAAAACTATGGTCATTAAAAAAGGGTATAATTATTAGCTACAAATAAAACTATGGTCATGGTCATAGCGAAGTGAAGAGCATAACTCTAACCGCATGAGCGGTTCATAATTTATCGATTTACCATCATTAAAATTACATATGACCCTTAGAAAGGGCATATGATTATCAGTGTTAGATATTAAACAATTTTTAGTTAAAATAATTTAATATATCAATCAATTTCTTATTTACAAGTATATGTTTACATTAATTTAATTCAATCCATTTGTATTTATATTATCTAGTTGTTAATATTTAATATATTAATTAATTTAATTTAACAACATAAGTTTAAGTTAAGATATTAAATGTTTGATCTTATAAAGCAAAACAATTACGATAGCAGTGATTTTCTTTATTAATAGTAAATTTGAAAAATAATTAATAACATAACCATAATTCATCAAAGTAGTTTATGTATTAGTTAGTTATAAAAATTAACAAGTGGTAAATGTTTAAAGAAGTATTTTCTAATACATTTGATATGGTTAAAATATTTTTTTTTATAAAAACTATTTAAATGATAAAATTATAAATTATAAATATCACAAAATATTATTAATAATAAGTAATAATTTAATACTATAAATAAAAATTCATACAAATATAATTTATTGAACATCGTATTATTTTTTATTAAATTGAAAATTAAAAAAGCATAACTAATTTTGACATAAATCTTAACTTTTTATCTTTGATTATTATTAAAATTAGAGCAATTATATATAAATTCCATGGCTTACAAAAAAAACTTAATTAAATTATAACTTCATTATTATGTTATGTTATAAAGCTCCAATAAGTAGTATGGTTGTGATGTGGTTTGTTAATAGATGTTTTTTAATACAATTCGTGTCCACTCTCAACTCCCGCTACGCTTGTGTTATGACCACAATTTATACCACTGCACCATCGCTTCCCTCTTCATACGTTGCAACACCCACACTGCTGGTGAGCTCCAGTATTGTAGCAATAATGCTACAACTCCTGGGGCTTCCTGTCTCTCATTTTATCAACCCGGTAGTTCGTACAAACTTGGAAGCGACGGTGCTATATGCACAAGTACTAGCTCTTGTCGCAGCTCTTGTCCGCTAGGGCTCAAGCCAACTTCTATAGGCTCTCAGAAGAAGCTTGCTAATTGATGGACGAAAGCTATTCTCAAAGGAAAACTACTCTACTTGACAAAATGGACTGAAAGCAAATCAAAGCATGTAAACCTAGGAAACCCTAATTTAACTAGTCTAACCTCTACAATGCAAAGAATATGAATGAAACCTCTACCAATGTTGTTGTTACCTCTAATAAGTGAAAATGCATGGATCTAAGCTGCTTGCATCATAAAAGACATGTTTTTGTATTTTTCCTTGAAGTGTGTGGAATGATTGTGATTTTGTGCTAACTAGGGTTTGGTTGTGCAGATGGGATGGAGAAGGAAGGAAAGCGTGGGACAGGTTGGGGAGGCTAGGAGAGGTCCCTAGGGATCCTTAGCATCCATCCACAGAGGTTCCTCGCATTCAGATGCTCAGCAACCGAGAGAGTGGCCTCCTACAGGATGGCTGCAGGGGATCCTACAGGATACTCTGGTTTCTACAGGATGTCTACAAATGGCTACAGGATGACCTACCGTGAGTGTTTGGCGTGATGGAGGAGTGATGAAATGGTAGAGGGAGATGTGTAAGGTAGGAATGAGGCTGGTGATGGCTGTAGAAGTGGAAGAATAGGATGGGAAGTGAGTGTAGGGAGTAGGGTGGAAGGTAAAGGGCTATGTCAACGAAAGGGCTAGAGAATGGAAGTACGTGAGGAGTGAAAGACTTTGGGAGATGGCAGAGCGGAGCAGGGATCAGAGATGTGTTTGCATGCGTGATCAAGATGGAGGACGAAGTGATGGAACGAGAGAAAGCAGTGTAAGTGAAACAAATGCTTATGACTGTCACCAAACCGAAAATGCATTAACCTAAACTACCTATGCTTGTAAATTCAATGAACGGCAATCCAAAACGCGAAGGAGAATGTGCATGAAGCTGTGGTAAAGGAGTGTGGTGCAAGTGTGAATCATGTGGATGCATCTAACATAACGTGACTGTGTTTGCAGCAATCATGAAATAAAGAAATGCGTGTTTTTGGTGGTTAGTCATGGACTTCACTCCAATCCCAGATGAGGTGGCAGTGAGCCTTAACAACCGTTTTGTTGGAGCTCCAATCGATTATATCTAACCTCTGCTACACTAAGCAAGTGGAAACAAATTCACCATAAGAAACTCCTATCTAACTCATGAAAAAGACCAACTTAACAACCTGTAATTCGAATTGCATGTGCAAATGAAAATCTCAAAGTGCTGAAATGAAATGGAAACAACACTACAGTAGAGGGGATCTATGGCTCTCAGGTTGGGCCCTAACCTGAGAGCTATAGTCTCCTTAAGAAAACTCAGAACTAGATCAGAATCTGCCTTCTTTATTCATAATCTGATGTCATGCCAAATTGGCTTACAAAAAGGAACAAAAACTGAGCTATGCTCCAAAATTACAATAGCAATACGAGAGTTTCAACAACCTATCTAAGGCTAAGGCCTCTATACTTATACAAAAACGATGATCCAACAAGTGTCCTTGATTTTAGGAGCTCGGCTGTCCAACTAGAGTTTAACTGCTGATCCTGTAGGACGGTCATAACTGTTGTTCCTGTAGAGCAGTTTATAACTGTTGTTCCTGTAGAACAGCTGGCTGCTTCTAAGCTCGGAGGGGAGATGGATTGGAGCTCGGAGTTCTTGGTGGGAATCACGAGGAATGTCCCTAAGACCGTGGACATCCTCTCCTAACAACCAGCAGTGCCACCTCATTGTCTCCTTGTCTCCTTTTTCGTTGTCTTTTGCTCCCTTTTAATGCCAAAACCTGGAATCACAATGCATTAGTCACGTAGATAGAGTGCCTACCCTTCTTCCTACAAACAACATGAATAAACTAAGAAATGCATGCATAAGCAATAAAAACTGAATGGTTTGAGCAAGTAGAATAGGCCAAAATGAGCCCAAATTGTACCAAAATTGGGGCTCATCAACTGCCTCTCGAGTACATATAATATATAATGTGGCCCCTCCACCACGCGACCCCTCTTCCACCTGCCACAACCACAAGGTAATTCTCGTCCCTGCGCGCAATATACCCTCCTCCTGTAGAGTTTTTCCTGCGCAATTTTCTGGCACAAGTGAATCTCAAACAGAATCTTGCACGAAGAAGGTCGTGAAGGTAGTCAACGATTTGTGGTGGGTTTGACGGGGTAGACCCTGTTGGCATGCCATATTTTTCCATTGGTGGCATTTGGTTTATAGTGTTTGGATTGGTATTGTTAATATTACTTTTCTATCACTGTGGCTATAAATGAAGGGTGAAACTTGATGAACTCCACAACAAGACCAACACCATATGGCTCGTACTCTTTACATGTGCAGGAATAGCCAGGAGCATCTTCATTTATGTTGGACAGTATAAGTTCCATCGCAGTATATCTCATACCTTGGGATTATGTTGTTGATTAGTCTATGTTTACAGTTCAAAACCTAAGAAATGAGTCATCATATCTTGACCTTGCAAAAACTACAGCATAGACCAAGTGTTCCTTCTTGTAAGTGACCAACAAAAGATCGATGATTTGAATAGAAAGTTGAATAGGGAAGCAAATGATCTGGAGTCCAAAACTAAAGACAATTCTCGGAGAATAAGGGATGCACTTGAGAATGTGTGATTTACCTCAATTGTGGTGGTCTATGCACAATGGAAGTGTGTGAAAATAACCATTCATGGCTCTCCAAACCGTCATTCCAGGGCAGATTGAAGGGAATGGAAGGTGATTTATCTTTGCAGTATAAAGCTGATATATTATGTATAGTGTATAGTTCAGTTATATATATTAGCATTGGTTATATATGACACGGAATATTGATTGAGCTGATTAATATTTGAGGACTGCGCCACTATATATATTAATCAATTTCACTAGTTTACGCGTTGAATTTTATGGCATATTCATGTTCCTTTTTCATCACGATTTAGTGTTGCAGTGATAGTCCAACAATTTTTGTGTAATTTATAGCCTAAGATATTAATTATAAAGTTGCAGAAAATGGCTAGAATTTGTGAAGTATTAGAGTTACTAAAAACTCTGATAGTCTCTACTACTCATGGTACAGTGAAAATAAATAAAGTCATTCTCATTGACATTCAAACTTTCCTACAAAATGCACAAGACAAAATTGATTTTTTGCAACTTGAATCTCAGCTTTAGCAAGAAGAATTACAGTAGTGGAGTCATCATGTTGAACCTGTTTCTGTTCAGAACATTGAAATAGACACCCATGAACAACAAGAATATAAAGTTGGGTTTGATTCACATTCATTGTCTAGTTCAAGAGAATATTTGCATGCAAAAGCATAAATTTAGCCTGCACTTCCCAAGCCAATCATCAGACCTTGGGAAGAGCTTATTAGAAACAAGCACAAAACATGCCTTGGATATGACAAGGAGATGTCCTTTCATATTCCACACTATTCCAAGCCCATTCAATTTCAAAGTGTTGGATTCCTTCATAACGCTTCACCTTCAATTGTTCCAGATTCTACTCCTCTTTCACAAAAACTACAACAAAATGTTAAATGCCAGCATTGTGGTCGAGTTGGACATATGAAATATAGTTGTTTTTGTCTTGATCCATGCAAGCATTGTGGTTAGCGTACTCATTCTTCACACAGGTGCTTCAAAAACAAGCCTCCTGCAAGAACAAAGATTCATCTTGGATGGATCGCTTCTTAGCAATGGGCTTCAATAGCCAAGAAGATATTTTTGTCATATGTCAGATTTTCTTCTAGATAATTGAAAAGTCTTGCAGTTGAATTTTCTCCATCATCTCACCTTGTATCTGACAAGGGGGAAGTGATGCTCATCTACAAGCTTCAAAACTGCATCAAGCAAGCCTGAGCCACAACTTGCCATACCAGATTCAGAGTTGTAGCCAGAGATAGAGATGCCACTGAGAATGCCATTGGTTGGTGTTCAACCTTAAACCATCTATGCAGGGTGAGACCTCCCTTTTCAAGTTGAGCTTCTCCCTCTTCAAAGAATTGGGGACACTTCCTCTAGAAGAAGACTTCAGCTTCTTGCCACTTCTGGAAGAGTTCAAGAATTGCATTAAGAATTCACAAGTTGGTGGTCATCCTTAAACCACTACAGGTTGTAGACCTCCCTTTTCCAGGTTGAAGGTCTCCCTCTCCAAAGCATCATAGACACTTCCTCTAGAAAAAGATTTCAGCTTCTTGCCAGACTTGGAAGAGTTCCAGGAACTGCACTAAGCATTCCCATGTTGGCGGTCATCCTTAAACCATCACCTTATACCAACATTTCAGAGATCACATGCATTTTTTCACATTTTGTATTTCATCTTTCTTCTTGGACTCACACATATTGGACAACTAATCCTCTAAGGGTTATGGTGTGGAAGATAAACAATCAAAGGGAGTCCAAGAGACCTTGTATTATGGAATCCAACGGTCACTCCAATGTATTATAAAATGTATATCATTAGAAATAGTAATGTATTTAGTGCTGATCATTTAGATTATTGTCTTCATCATGGTTGTCTTTGCCATAATTTTCTCTACAAGGAAAAAATGTAATTTCTTTAGTACTTAATATGGAGATGATAGGAAATAGCATTATTGATATTACATTATGTGTTATTCATTTTACATTCAGTTTACATGTGATATTTAAAACAAAAATATATTAATAACAAAAAATATTTTGTAAAATATTTCAGTGTGCATATTAAATAACATAATATTATATTTATTTTATATAAAGAAAAATAAAGTAATTTAAGTTAAACAATTTCTTATATTTTCATTTTTTTATAACGAGGGAGATGTGTAATTTATTGTATCTCTAATATGGAGTTAGTATATAATATTTTAAAACTATCAATAACAAAGAAAAGTTTAACATAGGTTATAAATAAAATATTTCAATAGCCATATTAAGTAAATGCTTTTGAAACATATATAGAGAGAGAAAAATTGAGAGAATTCTTATTCCATTAATAGTTGTTTTCTAATTCAATGTATGAGGAATATGTGTAATTCTTTCAATGCTTAATATGGATTTGATATGTAATATTTAGAAAACATTAATAATAATAATAAAATGTAATGTGGAGAACATGAATTATAAATAAAATATTTCAATGTCAACTACATATATATTATAACAACCTAGAGCCATCTTAAAACGAGATCTACCATGTGCCTAGAGGGATCAAATCTATTTTCACTCTAAAATATGTTTGCATCTCAAAATATCTGATCCTTCACTTGGTAAGTCCATAGTAAAATATTTCAATGTCAACTACATATATATTATACCACTCTAAAGCCATCTTAACACCTGATCTACCAAGTGTCCAGAGGAATCAAATCTCTTTTCACTCTAAAAGATGTTTGCATCTCAAAAGATTTGATCACTCACTTGGTAGATTCAGAGTTAAGATGGATCTAGGTTGGTTGATATTATAGGATGTGTAATTCATGTTCAGTTGACTTTTAATATTTAAAAACAAATATGCTAATAATAATATTTTAAAATTAGTCATAAATAAAATATTTCAATGTCCATATTAAATAATAGAAATTTATGTTAATTTTGAATAGAGAAAAATAAAATAATTTAGATTAAAAAAAATCTTATAATTTTACTTGTGAGGGAGATTCTTAATTTATTCCATTCTATGGAGTTGACATGTAACATTTAAAAACTATTAATCACTCATTTTTAATTGTGGAATATAAATAAAACATTTCAATATGCATATTGAGTAAAATATTTTAAAATTAAATATGTATAGAAAGAGGAAGATTTTCTATTGTATTAGTAGGTTCTTTACATATTTAATTATACAAAAATCAATCAAATCCCACCATTAGTATGTGACTTCCCTGTAACCACCCCTCCCACATTTAGCCACTTTTGATGACCTACCAAGGTAAACATGAGAGGAAGAGCTACTATGACATTACTCAACCCCCTAAATACAGTTAAGGAAGTGGAATTGACGAACTAGAACCTTACTAACCTTCCTCTGGAGCTACAGGACACCGAGAAGCCAAACAACCAATCCCAATGCCTAAATCCTGAGTTGGAATTCTTTTTTTCTGATCTAGGCTCCCAATCGCATGCATGACAAGGCCTCCATGCAGTTGAAGACCTCCAATGACATGCATAAGCCTACCAAGTAGCGATTGTGACCTAAATTCCTCATTTCAGAGGGCGGAGTCCCAGATTCTGAGCCTAAATTCCAGGTCAGCCTCTAGACCACTGCCCAGAAATCAATAAGACTTCCAAAATAATAGATAACATCAAGTCAAATCCATTCATACTAAACATGATCAAAGATTTGACCTAACCGGGCCTAATCATGATAGTCATTTCGTCAAGCACATTGAGAACATGTAATCTACAAGTCATGAATGCATATTTGAACATAAGGGTTTGATACTTATCTAACATTCATCAAGAAGGTCTATTGCTCTCTCATATTAGCTACAATGACATCTATTAGCTCATGCATTCATTAACTATCCATAAAAGAAATCAAACATGTCAAGATACATATCTAGAACCTATTATGAAACCATGCTTATAAGTAGCATATGACCAAAATAATAACCATGATAGAAAAACCATTAAAGCCACATAATAACAAGTGCAATTACTCATGAAATACAAGAGGAAAAGAGATCTTATTAACATATGCAAAATCCAACCAAGTTAGGGACTTCCACGTACCACCCAACCATAGATTGGGATGAAACAAATCTTTCTTTCAGTTAATCAACCACGTGCCATATTCTAAGCATGAATGTAGGACTCAAGAAAACAAAATCAAGGCTTCTCGGAGATTACATCACCTCCACCCTCAGGCTTTACTATAATCCTTCCAAAACCAGTTAATGGATTACTATGCCCAAAACAAAAACATAAACAACCAGGCTTTACTGCAATCTTCCCAAAACCGATCAAGGGATTCTTATGCCCAAAAAGAGAACACAAACCACCAGGATTTACTATAATCCTACCAAAACCATTCAAGGGATTCTTAGGCCCAAAACAATCTTGGATGCGTCATAATTTCTTAACCAATACCTTGATGAATTTTCCTGTCTCCACCCTCACCTTTTACAACAATCCTGCCAAAATTAGTCAAGGGATTCCTAAGGCCTTGGGAATTTTCTTGAGACCACCTCACTCGGTTCCAAAACAATATTGAAATCTAAATCTCAACAGAATGAAATAACCCCATCACACCATGGCTATCCATAAATCGCAAGGCAAGACTGCAACCATTGTCACACCTGTAAAAACCCATGTCAATGGCAGCAAGATAACCAAATATATACATGCATGTACCATGCATTCATAAACCAAATAGGAAATCACACATACAACCTTTTACCTTCAAGTATTCTTGTTGAAGCTGCCTGATCCAAATTTTATTTTCATCTCCTTTGTTTTCCTTTGCTTTCCTTTCTCCAATGCTAAAGTGCTCCAAGAATTCTCTAAGTGTGGAAGATTATGTGAGATATAGGGAGAATAGAAGAGAGATCCAAGAAAAAACTGACAAAGACATCGCAAATGGATCCTCAGAAGCCTTTTTATCATTAAGGCCTCTATTTTCTTCATTTTCCTCTATTTTTTCCTTCATTTTCCTTTGCATGCAAACCTATGACCTTTCATCTCCCTTCTCCCCTTTTTTCCATTATTTTCATGAATAAAATACCAATTAATGCCTCTTTTCCTTTACAAATCATTTTCTAATGCCTTCGCCAATTTCCTTTATTAACTTTATTACATGAAATTTTAACCTGAGGTTGTTACAGAACCCTCCCCCTTAGGTGAACACCAACCTCAGTGTTATGTGACACCTATGACCAGCAATATTGTTGAAAACCAAGACATACTTCAAATGGAGCTTTATGACTTAGTTCGATGTAGTATTTACAATGAACAACCTGCTAAAAAGAAAAACTAATATGACAACCATAACAACAGGACAACCATACTACTTATTGGAGATTTATAACATAACTCATTTGGAGCTTTACAACCGACGAAAAATGATGGATACATAGTTTGCATCTAATTAGCCATCTCCCATGTAGCTTCATCACGGCAAAAGTGCTTCCACTGCACTTTAACCCGCTCGATTGATTGGTTCCAAAGCATGAGCTATTTCCGCTGTAAAATGCACTAAGGTTCCAGCTGGAATTCTCCTTCTGGATCCACCTACAATACATACCAGTCAATCACATGATCAACATCTTTCACATATTGCTTAAGCAACGACACATGGAAAACATCATGGACTTTCACTATCGAAGGTAGTGCAAGTATGTAGGACATTGGTCCAATCCTGTCAAGGATCTTGAAAGACCCACAATACCGAGGTGCCAACTTGGCACATGATCCAATCCTCCAGGAACTCTTCTTGGGCTTAATGCGCAAGTACACATGTTCCCCAACCTTAAATTTCTTAACTTCCCTATGTTGATATGCATAATTATTCTGCTTGTCCTATGCAACCTTTAGATTCTTCTTGATAACCTGCATTTCTTGTTCCATCTCTACCAACATATCTGGTCCAACCAATACCATGCTCACTAGATCAATCCAAATGATTGGAGTATTAAAACTCTTCCCATAAAGTGCCTCAAACAAACTCATCCTCAATGACTCTTGATACCCATTGTTGTAAGCAAAATCAACCAGTGGAAGATACTCCTCCCACCTCCTTAGCTGGTGCATAACATACATTCTCAACATGTCCTCCAGAATCTTGTTGATCCTCTTTCTCAACTGAAGCTAACTCTATACCCAAACCTACAAATAGCTCCTTCCAAAACCTAGAAGTGAACTTGACATCTCTTTCGGATACAATCTTCTTAGGAATATTGTGCAATCTCACTATCTCCCTGATGAAGGCCCATGCTACCTCACTCACTGAATAAGTAAACTTAACCGCTATGAAGTGAGCTACCTTAGTCAACCTGCCAACCACAACCATAATAGAATCATGCTATCTTGATGTTCTCGACAAACCTATAATGAAGTCCATGGAAATGACCTCCCATTTCCATTCCAGAATCAAAATTGGTTGTAGTAAACCACCTGGATGCTTTCACTCTTCTTTTACCTATTGACAATCCAAACACTTTGCAATGAAATCAACTACCCCTTTCTTCACATTTAACCAATAGTAGAACTTCTCAACTATTGTCAATGTCTTCTGATATCCCAGGTGACTTGAATACAACTTAACATGAAATTTCCTCTAGATAATATTCTTGAGTTCACTATTGTCCAAAACATAGATCATTTCCCTAAATCTGACCAAACCATATGTCGTGAGATGATATTCCACATCCTGATCACATATACCTTGTTGTTGTAACCTGTGTTTAAGCTCCATGTACCTATCATCATGTTTTCCTGCTTGTAAGATCTGATCCTATAAAGTCATCCCATATGAACTCATAATTGCTATGTGATTTACTTGTACTCTTGTGTTATTAGCATCTTCAACCTTATTCTTCTTATCCTTGATGATCTCAAAGTCAAACTCACTAAGTGTGGAAAACCATCTAGCTTATCTGGCATTCATATTAGGCTAGTCAAACAAGTATCTCAGTCCACTATGATCACTCATCAACACAAAGATCCTACCAAGAAGATAGTTTCTCCACATATTCAATGCATGAATGATCATTTCCAACTCAAGATCATGCATCAAAATATTTCTACTCGTGCTTATTCAATTTCCTTGGCACATAACATAGAACCTATCTCTCCTGCATCAGTTCTCCAACAAGTCTCATCTTGCAAGAATTTGTACGCACTACGAGCTCTTTGTATAGATATGAAATCTCTAGAATTAGATCATTTTTAAGAAACTTCTTTAATTGCTAAAAACTAGATGCACATTCCTCTATCTATTCAAAAAATTTTCCTTTCCTCTACAATGACGTAATAGGATAGGAAATTCGTGATAAATTCTTGATGAACCTCCTGTAGTAACCTTCTAACACCTTGAATAACCTGACCTCTTCCACATTCCTAGGAGCTACCCATTCCATGATAGCTCTAATCTTTTTCGGGTCCACTGTTATGCCTTCTTTTGAGACCACATGTCCCAAGTAATGTACCTTTTGTTTGAAAGAAATTGCATTTACTAATCTTGGCATACAACTGATTCTCTCTTAGAAACCTCAATACCACTGCTAAGTGTTTGGCACGTTCTTCCTAATTCTTAAAGTATATCAATATATCATCAATGAATACAATTACAAACTTTTCCGAATTAGGATGCAACACACTATTCATCAAACACATGAAAGTAGCTAGAGCATTAGCTAAGCCAAAAGGAACAACAACAAACTCATAATTTCCATACCTGGTCTGGAAAGTAGACTTGTAGTTGTCCACTTCTTTGATGTGTACCTGATGATATCTTAATCTCAAATCAATCTTTGAGAACAATTTTTCTCCCTTCAATTGATCAAATAATTCATCAATCCTCGACAAAGAGTACCCATTCTTGATGGTTACCTTGTTCATCTACTGTAATCAATGTACATCCTAAGAGTACCATCCTTCTTCTTCACAAACAACACTGGTGCACCCCAAGGTTATACACTTTTCCTAATGTATCCCTTGTCAAGAATTTCCTTCAACTATAGCTTCAATTCCACTAGCTCTAGAGTGCTCATCTAGTAAGGTGCCTTTGATGTTGGTGATGCTCCTAGTACCAACTCAATAGAAAAGTGCACTTCCTTGTGAGGTGGAAACCCTGAAATATTTCCTTCAAATACATCTTGAAACTATTGTAAAATCGGATACCTCTTTAATACTTATGCATCCTTAACATCCTTACCTTTATCACTGGAAACATGGATTACAAATAATACAAATCCTTTCCTCCTATTGCGCTTTGACTACATAGCTATAACCATTCTAACCGATTTATCCTTATTCTTACCCTGCAAGATTCTTTTGTTCTCCATTGTCACCCAAGCACTCAATAGCCTTTTCATAACAATGAACCTTAGTCTTGTGAAGATACAACCAATCCATACCCAACAACATATTGTACAAACCCAATAGAAGCACATTCAGATGCACTGATGTACGCATACCAATCAAAAAAAATGAACAAGCTCTTACCCAATGATGAACTCTCTTCTTAGTAAATGTAGCCAACTACACCAAACAAGATTTTGCATGCACTTATTTTCTCAAAACGCACTTATCCACCAGGTTAGGATTAACAAAATATATTTAGATACAATTTCAATCAAAATAGAAACAACTTAATCACTGAGCTTACCTTCCATCTCAATAATAGATGCCTGGTGATCCATTTGTCCATTATCCAATGATGCATATATCCAGGGAATAATTTTTCCAACATACCCAACTATCTGTGCCTCCTCAGCACTGTAGATCTGAGGCCTACCACCCTAATACAATAGATAATCCTTCTTGATATGCTCCTTGCAACATATCCAACACTGCAACTGTTTCCTACCATTGCCTCTATTATGCTTCTCTCCAAGTTGAGATCCATGTTCCTTCTCTACTGCATTAAACTTATTGTAAGGAACAACATTCTCTTTCTCACCCACATCCTGCAGTCTTGTTTTCTTCGGTGGACATTTACCTTTAGTCTTGTCATTCCCTTTCTAACCTTTCTTAGACTATGTCTTACACTTTGATTGCACATTACATTGCTTCAACCTCCCAATGAATTCCTGCAGTGACCAAGGCTCATCATACTCAATCCGATCCTTAAATGCTAATGGTAATCCACTGATAAATCTATTAAATTTTGTCTTCTCATCCTTAATATATGGAAAATACCTCAACAACTTCAGGAACTTAGTCATGTACTCCTCTGTAATCGATTCTATCTTCAAATCATATAACTCCTTGGCCTTTCCATCATAGTACCTATCTAACAAGTACTTCTTCCGAAAGAGTCTCTTGAATTTGTTCCAACTCAAATCCTCTGTCTTGATGTCTCTGACATGCCTCACATCTTCCCACCAGATGTCTACTTTCCTTTTGAGGCTGAAAATAACTATTATGGCCTTCATGTTCTCTTTATATTCATGCATATTAAAGAACTTATTCATTCCAAGAAACAATGCCTCTTCATCTTCTGGCTTCTTCAACTCGCCATCAAATGTAGGTGGCTTGGATTTCTTAAACTAATCTGACAAATATCCCTTGTCATTCCACCTATAAGGATGATAGTGACAATGACCATGATACCTGTCTGAACCAGAACTAGAGTAGAACCCATAACCATGACCTCTCCTATCAGGTGTATCCAAGAACATTCCATCTCTAATTGTATCATCCATGTCTGACCTATACCCACCATGATACCCACTACCATATACCCCATTATTCATGTCCTCATATCCATAACTGATCCATGGTTATCCATGTGTCTACAATTTTGAAAAACTATGAAGAATAACTGCATTGGCCTTTGCTTGTTTCTCCTGTGCCCTGGCAAGTATTTCTTATGACTGAATGATTCTATCATTCTCTGATTTGCAACTTCTGATCTCTACCTTTAAACTTCTCAAGATGTCTACTATGTCAGGAGAGTACTCATCTCTCAGCTGCTCATCTAATCTATAGGGAGAGTCTCGTGAACTGTAATCCACCATTTTGTTAGTCATATTTGATCCTCCTATTCCTGCAAACATATCATATTAGATCAACCAAATACACACATAACCAACATACCTCAGTGAAGTTCAGAGGAGGCTATCTCGTCTGCAAAATCTATCCAGATTAGCATGATACATGTATATACATAATCATATCAAGATACCGACATCATGCATGATAAAACAAATAGCATACCATGAGCTCATGCATGACAAACATAACCGGGACAATGCATGAATAACAACCATACAGACACTAACATGCACACATGAAAACACATTCTGCCCATCCATTCCAAGTATATGAACCATACTTTGATACCAATCTATAATTCCCCTCCCACATTTACCCACTTTCTTCTGCCTTCCAAGGTAAACATGAGAGGAAGAGCTACTATGACATGAATCAACCTCCTAGGTGCAGTTAAGGAAGTGGAATTGATAAACTAGAACCTTATTAACCTTCCTCAAGAGCTACAGGACACCCAGAAGCTAAACAACCAATCCCAGTGCCCAAATCTTGAGCTCAAATTCCTTTTTTCTGACCTGGGCTCCTAACCACATGCATGACAAGGCCTCCATACAGCTGAGGGCATCCAACTGCATGCATAAGCCTACCAGGTAGCATTTGTGACCTAAATTCCTTAGTTCAGAGGGTGGAGTCCTGGATTTTGAACCCAAATTTCAAGTCAACCTCCACATCACTGACCAGAATTCAATGAGACTTTCCAAAATAATAAATAACATCAAGAAAAACCCATTCATACCAAACATGATCAAAGATTTGACCTAACCAAACTAAACTATGACAATCATTTCGTCAAGCACATTGAGAACATGTAATCTATAGGTCATGAATGCATATATGAACATAGGAGTCTGATATTTATATGAGATTCATCAATAAGGTCTAATGCCCTCTCATATTAGATACAATGACATCTATTATCTCATGCATTCATTAACCATTCATCAACAAATCAAATATATCAAGAGCCATAAGTAGAACATTTTGTGAAACCATGCTTATAAACAACATATGACACATGGCTATCCATGTGTCTACAATTCTGAAAAGCTATGAAGAATAATTGCATTAACCTTTTCTTGTTTCTCCTGTGCCACGGAAAGTCTTTCCTGTGACTAAATGATTATATCATTCTCTGATTTGCAACTTTTGATCTCTGCCTTTAAACTTCTCAAGGTGTCTGCTATTTTAGGAGAGTACCCATCTCTCGGCTACTCATCTGATCTGTAAAGAGAGTCTTGTGAACTGTAATCCACCATTTTGTTAGTCATATTTGATCCTCCTCTTCCTGCAAACATATCATGTTAGATAAACCAAATACACACATAACCAACGTACCTTAGTGAAGTTTATAGGAGGATATCTCGTCTGCAAAATCTATCCAGATTAGCATGATACATGTATATACATAATCATATCAAGATACCGACATCATGCATGATAAAACAAACAACATACCATGAGCTCATGCACGACAAACATAACTAGGACAATGCATGCATAACAACCATATAGACACTAACATGCATGCATGAAAAACACATTCTGCTCATCCATTCCAAGTATATGAACCATACTTTGATACCAATCTGTAATGCCCCTCCCACATTTACCCACTTTCTTCTGCCTTCCAAGGTAAACATGAGAAGAAGAGCAACTATGACACGAATCAACCGCCTAGGTACAGTTAAGGAAGTGGAATTGATAAACTAGAACCTTATTAACCTTCGTCAAGAGCTACAAGACACCCAGAAGCTAAACAACCAATCCCAATGCCCAAAGCTTGAGCTCAAATTCCTTTTTTCTTACCTGGGCTCCTAACCACATGCATGACAAGGCCTCCATACAGCTAAGGGCATCCAACTGCATGCACAAGCCTACAAGTAGCATTTGTGACCTAAATTCCTTAGTTCAGAGGGTAGAGTCCTGGATTCTAAACCCAAATTTCAAGTCAACCTCCACATCACTAACCAGAATTCAATGAGACTTTCCAAAATAATAAATAACATCAAGAAAAACCCATTCATACCAAACATGATCAAAGAGTTGACCTAACCAAACTAAAATATGACAATCATCTCATCAATCATATTGAGAACATGTAATCTACAGGCCATGAATGCATATATGAACATAGGAGTCTGATACTTATATGAGATTCATCAATAAGTTCTAATGCCCTCTCATATTAGCTGCAATGACATCTATTATCTCATGCATTCATTAACCATTCATCAACAAATCAAATATATCAAGAGCCATAAGTAGAACATTTTATGAAACCATGCTTATAAACAACATATGACACATGGCTATCCATGTGTCTACAATTCTGAAAAGCTATGAAGAATAATTGCATTAACCTTTGCTTGTTTCTCCTGTGCCGCCAAAAGTCTTTCCTGTGACTAAATGATTCTATCATTCTCTAATTTGTAACTTCTAATATTTGCCTTTAAACTTCTCAAGGTATCTGCTATGTTAGGAGAGTACCCATCTCTTGGCTGCTCATCTAATCTATAGAGAGAGTCTCGTGAACTGTAATCCACCATTTTGTTAGTCATATTTGATCCTTCTCTTCCTACAAACATATCATGTTATATAAACCAAATACACACATAACCAACATACCTCAGTGAAGTTTAGAGGAGGCTATCTCGTCTGCAAAATCTATCCAGATTAGCATGATACATGTATATACATAATCATATAAAGATACCGACATCATGCATGATAAAACAAACAACATACCATGAGCTCATGCACGACAAACATAACCAGGACAATGCATGCATAACAACCATATAGACACTAACATGCACGCATGAAAAACACACCTAGCCCATCCATTCCAAGTATATGAACCATACTTTGATACCAATCTATAACGCCCCTCCCACATTTACCCACTTTCTTCAGCCTTCCAAGGTAAACATGAGAGGAAGAGCTACTATGACATGAATCAACCCCCTAGGTTCACTTAAGGAAGTGGAATTGATAAACTAGAACTTTACTAACCTTCCTCAAGAGGGACACCCAGAAGCTAAACAACCAATCCCAATGCCCAAATCTTGAGCTCAAATTCATTTTTTCTAACCTAGGCTCCTAACCACATGCATGACAAGGCCTCCATACAGCTAAGGGCATCCAATTGCATGCATAAGCCTACCAGGTAGCATTTGTGACCTAAATTCCTTAGTTCAAAGGGTGGAGTCCTGGATTCTAAACCCAAATCTCAAGTCAACCTCCACATCACTCACCAGATTTCAATGAGACTTTCCAAAATAATAAATAACATCAAGAAAAACCCATTGTTGTGGAGGTAAATCCTCTCTGCAGACAGAGACGATCCCTACTAGCCCAGACCGGGTCTAGCAACAATCAAACAATGCTATCACGCAAGTTCCTAATTGCAAATTAAAGGTGGATGATGAGAACTTACTTGGATTCCCACGCTAATATTCATAGAAGAGACGTCACTCTCGTTCCCTTGCCTCGGCCGGTCACGATCCCCACGATCTCTGTGATTGGACACCTGCACATGCAAAGAACAACACAAATACAAGCATAAAATCCAATAGATGCAATTATATATCAGTCAGAAAAGATATAACTCAACATCAATCATTACAAAGGACAATGAGAGTGGAACCATAATGATAGTCATCTATTATTGATAAATAACAAAGAAGAATACAACCATAGTTCTAACGTCAAATCTTCCTTTGGCTAGGTGATCAGCTACACAAGTCTTGCAAAGATTGTTGGGATGGGAAACAAGCCTCTCTCTTTTTGGTGACAAGAATCTCCTCACTTAGATTTGGCCTTATGGATGCAAAGAAGGCTCTTGCAACTTCAATCTCTTGAGCTCCTGGAATTCTCACTATCACTAGCACTATGCTGGAACTAGCTTGCTCAAGGCATAGAGACAAGCTTTTATAGATAGAGGGAAGGGAGATAAGATCAATCACAATTTCCATGGAATTGGTTTTATCACTTAGAAACTTCCATGAGAGGTGGCAAACCACTTCCCTTCTATGGAGATTCGAATCCAAACCATCCTAACTCAACATGGATTCAGTTGATGAATGGGTTAGGAAGAACCTTCGGAAGTTTGTTTGTTAAAAACTTTACCCAACTCGGTTGGCGCGAGTGCGACCCTGAGACAGAGCGCCAATTGCGCGCCCTCTTTAGAGGATTTCCCCCATTGGCGCAAGCAGTACACTGTGGAACTGCGCCAATGCAAAAATAGGTCTTTTTATGGGTATTCTGCAGGAGATGTCTTCAGGGCATATGAAGCTCATACTTAGAGGAATATAATCCAAGTGGTTTCAGGTCATGTCACTTCTCACAGGTCCCGGAATGAGTCCTCCAGTGTGCGGGAGAGGGGTAACAGGGACAGTGACAAATTACTGTGTAACAGATGCCCCCTAAAGCATGAGGCCCGAGAGAGAGAGAGAGGGGTGAAATGATTTACAAGAACATGTGTAACTGAAAACACTGTCACCGGAGAACCTGAGTAAAAAGTACAACTGATATCTCAAATACATGATATATGTGGTATGGGCGCAGCCATCCATAACAGAGCATATAAGAATCTAGATCCAAGGTATGGGCACAGCCATCTAGTGAGGATCGATAAATAGACTCAGGCATGGTCGCAACCATCCAGTGAATGAGTCATGTAATGATCATAATAAGCCACAAATCGCAGCCTGGATTCCAACAAACGAAATCCAGGGTCTTGCGCTCCATCTCGACCCGAACAGAGTACAAGTTCAGGCATGCAAATACATGAGTTGGAGTCGAACATGCATGAACATTGTCTGATTACCAGTCAATGATGAAAAATGTTAACAGACGCGAGAGGTACCACCAATAATGACAATGGTCCTCAAGGTACTACAGGTACAATCTACGGCGTGTGAATCAATGAGCTGGTGTCGAACACCCGCAGAATCATTCGATCGGAGGCCAGTGATGAAAACCTCGCGTCGAACACAAAGAACCTGCCATTGAGGCATGCAGGCTCCAAGGCACCGAAAGGGAGTCTCTAGATCAGCTTCCTGGATAATGAGCTGAAGTCGACAGGAAGTGACCTTGATCAAAGGTGGGCCATAATGTTTCCCACATCATTGACACGAGAGAGAGGAAGAATGTTGTGGTGAATCAGAATTATGTGAGGTATTAGAGGGAGGTTGTAATTCTACAGAGGTCAACTTCTCTTGAACATATCGGCGGCATGAAAGTGGACTTGGCATTATTTGACATCAAATGAGCATAGGCCATGGTGACAAGGCAATGAGCAGATGAGAGGTCAAATAGGATAACCCAAACCCATGGAGGCAAGTGAAAAAGCGAGATGAGATGTCCCCACCCAGACACGAACGCAGACAAGTGCCATGTTCAAGAGCGACATACTGCCGACACGAGAATGATTATGGTTCCATTTTCCCCACCATCTCTGGCGAGTACCCCGATTATTTTTTATGACAAGCTTGGCAGGGATAGCATATGCTCTTAAGGCGTCATTACGCCGGGATCCGATGTCATTAAGTTTTAACGAGTCTGGCAAAGGAAGAACTCAGCGTCTTTTCCTGTTTAGAGAGTCTGAAAAGACAGCAGAAAAGTGAACTCCAGGGGGGTCCTTTTTCGTAAAGTTGTGTCTCGCGAGCCCGAAAAAGTATAAAACAAGGCTCGAAAGAACCGCCCGATCATTACGATCGAGGAGTACTTTTCATATGTAGTGACATCAACCTGAAAAAGTAAAAAAGCGATCGATATCACGTCATTTCGTAACCATTAACGAACATGAAACGACAAGGGTCCGACGATCTTTTCATTTTTTACACGGTCGGAAAAGAGTTTAAAGACGACCGCCTCTTATTTACGTTTAACGAGTCAAGAGGGATAACTCGGCGATCTTTTCATGTTTAGAGAGTCAAAAAAGAGCTGAAAGATGACTCCACAGTGACTTTTTCGTGTATTTACCAAGTCCGAAAAAGTATAAAATACAACTCGTTTCACCATCGAAGTTGCGTAAAAGACCTATCGCTGCACAAGAAACAAGCATAAAATCCATTTTCGACCAAAAATATATTAAAATATTCAAAAAATAACTTTTTAAACCTAAGTGCAAGTCAAAAAGTTTATAAATATGGTGAAAATGGTAAAAAATAGAATTACTTTTACTTTTTACCTCTTGAATAGTAGCAGTGGTCTGTTTGGGGAGTGAACTTCAGACAGTGATTACAGCCAATCTGTGCAACCATTCGGGATTTCGTCAGTTCCAGGTAAGAGCCACTTCCCTTAGCTCCATTTCCATACATTTTTTATGCATTTCGTTCCCTGATTGAGCCTCTGCAAGGAGGATTTCAAAATTTAGGGCCGCGCCCCATTGGCGCGGGTATCCGGCACGGACCCACGCTAATGGGGTGATTTTCCTAAAGGGGTCGCGCCAACCGCGCAACCTAATTTTTACGTTGAAATTTCACATCGCATTTGAAATTTGTCTTGATTGTAAGCTTACCAGTGTTCTAATAATGATCTATTCATCCTTGTGGGCGCAGGAAAATAGGCAAAATGGTGGTGGAATGGAAAGAAAGGGAACATGATGCCGTAGATGCTTTGGCTATAGAGGACGAGGGATGCATGAACACCTTAAGAGATTGTGGTCTCAAGAAATTCTTCCTCACATCTTATCTGCGAGCTCAGCCCGAGTTATTGCAGTTCATAGTTGATGCTTGGGATGCTGATGACCAAGTATTCCGCTTACAGGACCAAACATTAGAGTTGGACGTGTCTGATGTGTATTGCATCACTGGGTTATCAGGGAGAGGGGCGAGGACCATCTTGACTGGAAGTAGACCTTCCGGGGAGAATATGGGTGAAGTGATGGCCCGAGTATGTCCAGGGGCACAATTTGGGAAAAACAGTGCCAAGGTGGATATTGCCACCGTTCGGGACTTGGTTCTCAAGGTGATACTGTTCACCATCACTCGTGCAACTGGGGTACAGGCGCCCCGTGAGGCGAGCAAGAATCATCTGCTACTAGCGACAGAATGCCTCAGCCCCACCATTTTTGACTGGGCTACAGCGGTGACCACCAATATCAAAAGGCAGCTTACAAAGTGTAAGCGAGGAGGAGTGAAACTGTTCGGGTATGGCTCAATTGTGGTGTCGTTCTTCTTGGAACAATTACCCCTTTTTCAGATTCAGGGAGCTACAGTGGCTGATCCATTGCCACGAGAGCCTAGGATGGCTCGCTGGGAAGCACTGATGCCCAGAGGAGGAGGGGGCCAGCAGATGTCCTGGCGGCCCGAGTTCTTTATATGGCTCTGCCATCATCTGATTATGGTGGAGGATTGGCCATACGCGGGAACTAATTTCACCAGGGATCCAGACCTCCCACTTCCAGAGGGAGAGGAGTGGGACGAGGAGCTGGGTATGATCTCTTTGTTTTTTGATGTTTTATGTATTTTTTGTTTTTGTCAATACATGCATGTTCTGATGACAGTTGTACGTCTATGCAGATGTTGGCCCAGAGCGACCAGCTGGCTTGTCTCCCGTAGCTCGGAGAGTCCAGCCCGCAGTTGGCCCTTAGGCAGAGGGTGTCGTGGGGGAAGAGCTGGTTCAGAATCTCGAGGGACTCACTCGAGGGATTCTGGGTTACGCTAGACTGGCGGATGTGCCCTTTGCATACCAGAGGCACACAGTGGGGGTGCCAACTCGTGTCCATCGTCTGTTGAGATGATTGGTGCGCGCGGTGACGTGTTATCATGCGCACCACCACGATTAGACTTCTAGGCTTCTTTTATGCATATTTTTGAGGGACATGTCGTCCCGGGATGTATCAGGATGAAAATGTATTATTTTTTGAACTATATAATGCACGCGGTGCAAACATTGCGACACACATATATATACATATGCCTATTGTTTATTATTGTGCTTTTATGTGCTTGCTTGTATGATGTTTTGATTATAAATTACGCAAATGTCTATCTAATACATGATTAGCCAATGCATCAGATAAAGTGTTTAATCGTCGTGGAATATGCTGATATGTGATAAATTCAAAATTCCTTTCTAACAATTTAACACGTAAGTACAACCTTAAAATGTGACGGTCTCTGACGGAATATCGCCCATTGAGCTGATGGACGACAAGTTGAGAGTCTAGGTTAACAACCAATGTACGAATATTGAGATTAATCGCCTCGGCTAATAATTCAATAATAGCACTATATTCAGCGACATTGTTTGTAGTACAGCCTAAACACACACCTTGAAGATCTATCAACTCACCGTGAGGATCGTAGATCACCCACGTCGCAGAGGACAAATTGCGAGTGCTGCGGAAGGCACCATCAGCGAAACCAACATAAGGTGCACCTGACATCTGCACAAGAAGAAAAAACACAATAAGGGGCAATCATGCCTTCACACCAAGCCAAAAACATGAAAACACACACACACACACACGTATGTATAAATCGAAGTGCATGGAATATAAGGGCCTAGCCACATGGGCTCAAGTTTGCCTGCCCCCAGCTTGTCATTTGCTTGGTCATATAGCAGGACTAGATCTCCCTCAACAAAGGAACGAGGATGGATGGTATGGTCGAAGTGAGTTTTAACTCTCTTCTTTTGAGCTTCGATAGCTAGAGAGGCTAGGCAACGGGTCTCGTCCAGCCGTTCTAGGTAAATAAGTCGTTCCTCTACTGGAGTAGTGTTGGGAAGCAACTCGACGGCTATTTTTAACGAAGGAATTTCACATTCTATAGGAAGGGTAGCCTCCAGTCCATAAACTAGTTGAAATGGAGTGAAACTGGTGGCATCCTTCAGAGAGGTTCAGTAGGTCCACAAGGCGGGAAACAACATCAGATGCCAATTAGACTTATGCATGTCAACAGTACGTTGAATCATCGTAACCAAAATCTTGTTAACGGTTGCAACTTGGCCGTTAGACTGAGGATAGTACGGGGTCGAACTATCATGCCGTAGGCCTAGTTGGGTAGTTAGTTCGGTCATAATGTGATTACGGAAATGCTTTCCATGATCCGTGAAGATGGCCTGTGGAACTCCGAACCTTGTAATAACATGGTTGAACAAAAACTGCACCGCTGTGTGAACGTCTTCAGTTAATGTGGGCATCACCTCAGCCCATTTTGTAAAGTAATCGACGGCAACGATGATAAACCCATGCCCCCCGGCCGAGCAAGGCTTACAGGTCGTATAATCAATGCCCCATTTTGCAAAAGGGCAAACAGTGACTACAGGGTGCAGCAGAGCTGGTGGCGCACGCATCTTCCGCTGGTATATCTGGCACGCATGACACGAACGGATGACAAGAATGCAATCCTTAAAAATGGAGGGCCAGAAATAACCAGCGCGAAGGATTTTTTGAGCTGTGGCATATCCGGACATGTGACCACCACAGGCGCCAGAGTGGCAGTCATTCAGGACTATCTCAGCTTCCTCAAGGGTTAGACATCGGCGGAGGACGGAGTCAACGCCGAGACGATACAGTGTGTCCCCGATGATATGATAGGGTTGAGACTAATGACGGATCCGCCACCGAGCATCTTTGGATATAGCGAGGCGGAAAGAGGACGTCTGCAAATATACAAAAATATCCCCGTACCAGGGATTGAGGGTGCTGATCAGAAAAAGAGTTTCGTCCGAGATATGATGCTCTGAGTGAGGGGGTGCAGAAGGAGATGGCAAAGAGCAAACTAACTCAGCAAAGACCAGGGACTTCTTAGACTTGGCAGCAGTAAATTCCAAGTCAAACTCTTGGAGGATGACAATCCACTTTGAGTATTTGACCCCCAGCAACTGACGTGACAAAATGTACACCATCGGGTTGCAATCAGAAATCACGGTCGTGGTGCACAACAAGATATAATGCCGGAAGCGTTGGACGGCACAAACGGCGGCCAATGCCAACTTCTCGATGTAAGCGTATCGAGTTTCCGTATCCAAGAGGTTGCGTCTGAGATAATATATGACGTGCTCATTGTCATCATCATCGTCTTGCACGAGAACCATGCCGATAGTGGTATCGGCGGCGGCCAGATACAGAGTATAATCACGATGGTAATTCAAAGGTCGCAATAATGGAGCAGAAACAAGGAGACCCTTGAGACTCTTGAAAGACTCCTGAGCGATAGCATCCTAATGAAAGGGTGTATCTCGCTTTAATAACCGTGTAAAACCTTTAGCCACCTCAGCATAGTTCGGAACGAATCGTCTTAGGAAATTTGCTTTGCCCTCCAATTGCTGCAAAGAAGCAAGGGGAGGAAGATTCAGAATAGCCTCGACTCTGAGGGGATCTAGACGGATGCCCTCTCGGGAGACGATAAACCCGAGTAGTCGGCCTAATTGAACACAGAAGACACATTTATGAGGATTGAGCCTGATACGGTAGTGTCAATAGCGGAGAAAGATTTCACGAAGATGGGAAGGATGGTCCTGACGTTTGACTGAATGAGCTGGAAGATCATCCAGATACGGCTGTGCAATGTGACGGATGTCATGAAAAGCATAGGACATTGCACGTTGGAAGGTAGCACCAGCATTCTTCAAACCGAAAGGGAGCTTCTTGTAAGCAAAAGTGCCCCAAGGACAGATAAAGGTTGTCTTATGCTGATCAGCGGGCGCAATATTGATCTGGTTATACCCAGAAAAACCATCCATAAACGAATATATTTCGCTTCTTACACACTCATCAATGAGATGATCGATGAAGGGTGTGGGGAAGTTATCCTTAGGACAGGCGCGGTTAATGTCATGGTAATCAACACAGACTCGAATGGTACCCTGCTTTTTGTTCACAGGGACTATATTAGAAACCCAATCCGTAAGTGGAATGGGGTAAATGAAACCAGCCTTGAGAAGCTTTTCAACTTCTGCTTTAATGGTTGCAGCCTTTCGGGGGTGCACGGGGCATAGGCGTTGACGAACGGGCTTAGCACCCAGATACGTAGGTATCTCATGCACCACTATGCTAGGGTCAATGTCAGGCATCTCTTCATAGGACCAAGCGAAGACATCACGAAATTCGCCAAAAAGATCGGTGTAGAGTTGAACTTCCTCTAGAGTGCAAGTGACTCCAATGTGAATATGCTCGACAATCCCTGGTTTCACAGAGATGTCGATGGGTTGGGTCTGCGTAATGTTTCCCATATTGCCTTCAGAAGACACTTGATAAACTTGAATAGGTGTTTGAAGGGGCTGAAATGGGATACAAGAAGCAAACCGTTCGAGATAGGCGATCATTTCCTGATGGGCAGGGAGGAACGAGGAACGGTGGTGATAATCAGACCAAGGAGGTTCCTCAAGAGACATGGTCTCTATAATGGCTTCATCGGAAGGAAATATTTCCTTTAATGGATCCGAAGTAGCGTCATCTCCAAGCCAAGGGGAATGAACGTATGAGTCAGGAACGCTGCTCGGAGGAGCAGGTTCGGGAGGGGGAGCCGATGCAGCAACGATTTCAACGTAGTTGAGCTCGGCGGGACTCAACGGCATCGTATCGCCCCAAGATTCTATCTGATTAGCGGGAGGAAGGACCCACGGATCAGAGCGCACAGAGATCATATTAATAGGGGCGAGATTAGGAGGTGGGAGGGAAAAGACACCCATCAGGGTGGGATCTTTAAAGAGTCCGGCTCCCACACTCTCACAAGATTTGGAGGTATACTCCACGAAAGGCACGTTGCCTTCGGAAGAGGAGGTGAAGAAGGAGAGCTGGTCCATGGTGACAATCGTCCCCTGATGAGGGAAACGAATGATGCGGAAAAGAGAGGAAGCCACGGCTTGCATGGCGTATGTCCAACTACGTCCGAGGAGGAGGTTGTAGGTAAGATTAGCATCGACAACTTCGACCTCCACTTCAACCGTCTTCCCTTCCAAAGAGACGGGCAACCATTGGAGGATACCATAAGGACGGGACTCTCTGCCATCAAAGGCTTCCAATGTTGTAGGAGACTGGCTCAGCGTCGGAGAACCAATAGCTTTCCAACAGGCAACAGACATGATGCAAGTTGAGGCACCTTCATCAATGATTATACGATGAATCGTTTTCGTATTGATAATGACCTATATGAGGAAAGCGATTTGGTGAGGCAGTCTCGGCGTATGGCCCTCGAGGTCAAAAGAAATCAGATCCGAGTCAGCCGGGTCTATGCCACCGATGGCTGATAGCAAGGACTTCCTCTGGGAGGGGCAGCTCTGGAGCACTTCTAGGGCGAACATAGTAGACGGAGCCTGAGCTAAGTCCTCAATGATGTTGTAGTGCTGGGCAGCATGAGCATTAGGGTTGTAAGAAGACTTCTGGAGTACACCTTTTGGAGGGGGTCGGATAGTCGTCTCAGTGCTAGGTCTCTCGATGTGGAGTGGACCAGAACTGGACGAAGGAGCGCTGGAGGAGACCTCAGGCTCTTTCCCGGCATGTGACGGATATTCTTTTGCTTGAGTAGTGATGTGGATGGGAATCGTCCCAGCCATAAATACTTGAGAGCCGAATGAAGAAGAGGGTTGCGATGGATCTGCCACCATTTGAGTTTGCTGTGAAGGGAAAGGTTCTTTAAGCACAGTAGGAGTCCCAAGAGCACCTTTCAACAATCGAATAACTTCGGACTGCCTGGGGCAGTCTTTAGTATAGTGATCCTCGTCACAAATAAGACAAGGATACTTAGGTTTATGTTTGGCTCCTTCCTCGAGTGGAAGTTTAGGGGAGTCCTGTCTGGGCTATTTAGATTTATTCTTTGCTTTCCCTTTCTTTTTCCCTTTCGAGGATTTATCTACTATGGTGGACTAGACGGCGTTAACCTTGGAAGTGTTTCCAGAATTAGATTGACCTTGAGAAGTGTTTTCACTAGGAGCGTTCAGCTTTTGCTTCCTAGGGTTATGGATGATTTCTTTGAAGATGCGTTTACAGAGCCAATAACACCGTCAACAGATGGCTTTGGCAGAGCTTTGGATGTTCCAGGTCTCGGGGCGTCTGGTAAATAATCATATAAAGTACCTGACTGAGAATAAACTAAGTCGAGGTATTGAGTACGCGTGATAGCTTGCTCTTCAGTTACTTAAGCTCCCATAGCAATGTCTCGTGCGATCGTAGGGACAAAGGAGGTTGTAAACCAATCGGTTAGGAGCTGATTAGGAATCCAGAACTTGATCAAATGACGATGTCGTCTCCATTCATGTATATGATCGGATATATGCGTGACCGTGTCCTATTTGAGATACGTAAGGAGATGCGTCCCCGTCTCATACCAAATGGGTAACTGAAAATGAGTTAGGAATGCCATAGCCAACGAGTTGAAATCTTGAAATGTTCTGCGATTCAACTCAATATACCACTTAGCGGCCGAGTCGGTGAGAGTCCTTTGGAAGAGGTGGAGCCGGATGGAATCATCAAGCCACGAGTTGGATGAGCACCAAAGTTGATAGGTCATGACATGGGCTTAAGGGTCCTCGTCAGCTTTGCCATCGAATTTCAGGCAATCACCAGGTATCTTAGTTGGAACTGGTGGCCAATATGGATTATGAAGAATGGGATCATTTGTCAATTTGGACACATCTGGCAGTTCCAATGTCGCTAAGAAAGGTAACTAAGGATTGAAGGACATCTGTGGCCGTGGAAGAGAGGTAGTACCAGGGTTCCAACTAAGTGGTGGTTGCCCCCATGGACTTTGTCTGGACGGGCCTGGCCCATAAGGGTTCTGCCCATAGGGATTTTTTCCATAGGGGTTCTGTCCATAGGGATTCTATCCATAGGCAGACAGCTGACCCTGGATCTGCCCCCCAGCACCCCATGGATTAGCAACTTGACTTGCAGGTGCAACATACTGTTGCTGATAATTCTGATAAGGGGTGACCTGCATTTGTTGATAATTTTGATAAGGGGTGAACTGAGTTTGCCCCTGGGGTTGCTGGTAACCATACAGTTGCTGAGCTCCATACTGAGCCTGATAAACAGGTTGCGCTTGGTAAGAAGGTTGGGATTGCAATCCACCTTGCATCTGAAAACCAATTTGAGTCTAGGGCCCAGAAGGATGTCCTTGAACAGGTTGAGCTTGGACCATCTGGCTGGAAGGTTGTCCTGGTTGGGTTTGGGATGGACCTGTTTGCCCAGAAGGATGAGCTTGTTGGGTATTAGGTTGTCCTTGTTCAACCGAGGGTTGTCCTTGCGGAATAGATGGTTGAGCGGGCTGGACGGCTAGTTGACCTTGAGGTTGACCAGCTTGTCCAGAAGGATGACTAGGCTGGGCAGTGGGTTGGCCCTACTGTACGTAAGGCTGACCCCCTTGCCCAGAAAGGTACCCCTGTTGGACTGTTGGTTGACCTTGTTGAATATAAGTTTGTCCTGCTTGTCCAAAGGGATAACCTTGCTGGACACCAGGTTGACCTTGTTGGATGTAAGGTTGTCCTGGTTGTCCAGATGGGTAACCTTGCTGGATACCAGGTTGCCCTGGATTACCAGAAGGTTGAGTCAGATAAGTAAAAGATGGACCACCAGCGGCCGAAGGTTGTCCCTGATAGGGTTGTCCTTGTGGGCCCCCAGGTTGTCCTGGGTAAGACTGGCCGTAATATTGCTGCCCTTGGGGGGTTTGCGTATAAGACGGCTGGCCTTGGTTAGGCGGTCCCTGAAGCTGTGCAGGCATTGCTTGGCCCCCATGGTAAGTGGTGGTGCCCCAAGCAACGGATAATGGTACCGAAACCTCAACAACAGGTTGAGTAGGAAAGGGTTTGGAAAGATAAAGGAACTAACCAGTAGAATCGTAATAATAGAATGGACCTTGCGCGTTTGGATCCTGAACAGCTTGCCCATACTGATCATAAGGCCCCCATCCCGGGATGGGACCAGAAGAGGGTGGTGCACTTTGTGCAGGATGAACAACTTTGGGTGTATGTGCCGGCTGGCCACTACTCACTTGACCGTGAGGCGGACCAGCACCAGTAGTCACAACTGAAGACGCCGTAATGGCACTAACAACCGGAGTTGAATGTGCTACACAAACAGTTGGATTCATTGGAACTGAAGTGACGGGTGTACTGTGGACTTGTGAAACAAAAGATCCCGTGGTGGGAGTGATGTGGAGGTCCCACATGGTACTTGAAGCGGGGATCCCGGCACTCATATTATCCCTCAACGACTTATAGCGTGAGGGTACCGGAGAAGTGGTCGGGATAGGAGTTTCGATACTCGACAAAACGGGTGTCTCACTCACTCTAGGAGATGTCTCATCCATGTGAGAGGTAGACATTGGAGACGAAACACCAGGAGGGGTAAAAGGAATATCGTCCTCTTCAGGCTCCCAAATGGGGTTCCAATGAATTTCGTAATCCTCGTCGTCCGGAGCACGAGAGTTGATCGGTTGGATACTCGGGATAACAGGAAGAGTATCACTCACAACCGGTACCTCAGGAGCAACAGAAGATGGAGACCCTTGATCACTTGGAATGGGAGACGGGATCGATGGTTCAGCTAGGATGACAAACTTCAAAACAAAACCTAAGGGAATCTAACGAGAAAGGACCCTACTCAAACTAACGCACACAAGATCTAACCAGGTAATGTTAATCGCGGCCAAATAAATTTTAAGACGCAAGGACACAACTTGACCTTTTCATGTTTTAAGAGTCGAGAAAAGGACAAAAATATGACTCTAGTCTCCTTCAAATGTTTAGTGAGCCCGAAGTGACAAATGCTCAGATGAGCCTTTTCGTTTAAGGAGTCTGAAAAGGATCAAAAGTAACTACTCTGGAGAACTAGGCAAAAGGGTTTATCAAACAAATCCGTAAAACTGCATATACACCTTGGCAGTCATATGAAAACCAAGGACTTCCCGTACGGCAGTCAATCTTCCCGAATGTTGTGTTCAGTGCGTTATGGCTTGTAAGGCGGCAGACACGGCTTCCTGTGGATAAAGGATGATAACCTAGTGGGGTCTCCCCTATATACTCGACAGTACGTGGGAGCTCAAGTCCGTGCTAGACCACTTGTTGCGTCACGGAAGGAGGAATCACCCAACCTTAAGTGAAACAAAAGTGACTAGGTTTAATGACGCCGGAGCACGTCTCTAGCCTAGACCTCTAAACAGTGAGCGTTATGTTCCAATGCATTTTTAAGTTCATTCAGTTCATTTTATGGTTGATCTTTGATTAGGTTTCGATTTCCAGGTCCTACCGTATGTAATCTCTCACAATTCCCTAAATGCAAGCTATATGCCAAAGAATATCATTTCGTTCGATGAACACTAACTATGAGAGAGTTGAGAATTTTTCAATCAAACAAAATGACCATAAACAATCAAGAACCACTCTAATGAAGCTAATGGCAATAAACAAAAATTTTATTTTTTTTTAATCACTAATCAATGAAAAGCTCTAATTTCCATTAACTAATTCAATGCAAAATAGACTGTTCGTTTTCTTTTCAATCGCAAAGTGCACTAAACAAATTTTGAGAGATAATAACATCGAGTAAAAGAGACAAATTTCACTCAATGAGAATGCAATCAAATTCCCCAAAACACCAAGGCAGTCCTTCAAACCAAAAATAAAACACAAAGACCTCTATGAGCTATGTGGTCTAAGCCCAAACGAAGCCAAGCAAAATCTAAGCGGAAAAGAAGCAAATCACTTGAATAACAATAAAAAGCTTTGACAACTACTGAACAAATGCAAAAGAGTTATCACAAATTCGACTGGACGATCAAAGAACCCGAGACTCCTACGGAAGGCTCGATGCACAAAGCCACTAGATGCCCTAGGGCTGAAATGTGAAATCGATAGAAAGAGGCAAACACCCGAAGGATGGAGGTCGAAAACCAGTCAAACAAGGATCAAACACACTCCAGTAATTGAAAAAGATGCGGCAAGATACAAAACCGAGCTCAGAAGGCTTGCAAACAAGCAAACTGCAAAAGTTGACAGGCCTAGCGCGACTGTCAGGCTGTAACTCGCACTTTTAAGGGATTGGCGCAGGTTGTCTTTGAGCAACATGTGCCAATTGGCGCGGCTGACAGGCAAAAAAGCGCGCTAATCAAGCTTGCTAGGTCAAAAATAAAAACAAGCAGTCCAAGGCTTGGTTAACAGTATCCAGGCAGACCAGGAAGCAAGAGATAGCAAGAAATCCAACCCAGAAAGCTATCTAAGCAATCCAAACAAGAGAAAACCAAAGAGACAAGACAAACTCCCCAGCGGAGTCGCCAAATTGTTGTGGAGGTAAATCCTCTCTGTGGACAGAGACGATCCCTACTAGCCCAGACCGGGTCTAGCAACAATCAATCAATCCTATCACGCAAGTTCCTAATTGCAAATTAAAGGTGGATGTTGAGAACCTACTTGGATTCCAACGCTAATATTCGTAGAAGAGACGTCGCTCTTGTTCCTTTGCCTCGGCCGGTCACGATCCCCACGATCTCCGTGATTGGACACCTGCACATGCAAAGAACAACATAAATACAAGCATAAAATCCAATAGATGCAATTATATATCAGTCAGAAAAGATATAACTCAACATCAATCATTACAAAGGAAAATGAGAGTGGAACCATAATGATAGTCATCTATTATTGATAAATAACAAAGAAGAATACAACCATAGTTCTAACGTAAAATCCTCCTTTGGCTGGGTGATCAGCTACACAAGTCTTGCAAAGCTTGTTGGGATGGGAAACAAGCCTCTCTCTCTTTGGTGACAAGAATCTCCTCACTTAGATTTGGCCTTATGGATGCAAAGAAGGCTCTTGCAACTTCAATCTCTTGAGCTCCTGGAATTCTCACTATCACTAGCACTATGCTGGAACTAGCTTGCTCAAGGCATAGAGACAAGCTTTTATAGATAGAGGGAAAGGAGATAAGATCAATCACAATTTCCATGGAATTGGCTTTATCACTTAGAAACTTCCATGAGAGGTGGCAAACCACTTCCCTTCTATGGAGATTCGAAGCCAAACCATCCTAACTCAACATGGATTCAGTTGATGAATGGGTTAGGAAGAACCTTCGAAAGTTTGTTTGTTAAAAACTTTACCCAACTCGGTTGGCGCGGGCGCGCCCTCTTTAGAGGATTTCCCCCATTGGCGCGAGCAGTACGCTGTGGAACTGCGCCAATGCAAAAAGAGGTCTTTTTATGGGTATTCTACAGGAGATGTCTTCAGGGCATATGATGCTCATACTTAGAGGAATATAATGCAAGTGGTTTCAGGTCATGTCACTTCTCACAGGTCCCGGAATGATTCCTCTAGTGTGCAGGAGAGGGGTAACAGGGACGGTGACAAATTACTGTGTAACAGATGCCCCCTAAAGCATGAGGCCCGAGAGAGAGGGGAGAAATGCTTTACAAGAACATGTGTAACTGAAAACACTGCCGCCAGAGAACCCGTGTAAAGAAGTACAACTGATATCTCAAATACATGATATATGTGGTATGGGCGCAGCCATCCATAACAGAGCATATAAGAATCTAGATCCAAGGTATGGGCACAGCCATCCAGTGAAGATTGATAAATAGACTCAGGCATGGTCGCAACCATCCAGTGAATGAGTCATGTAATGATCATAATAAGCCACAAATCGCAGCCTGGATTCCAACAAACGAAATCCAGGGTCTTGCGCTCCATCTCGACCCGAACAGAGTACAAGTTCAGTCATGCAAATACATGAGTTGGAGTCGAACATGCATGAACATCGTCTGATTACCAGTCAATGATGAAAACTGTTAACAGACGCGAGAGGTACCACCAATAATGACAATGGTCCTCAAGGTACTACAGGTACAATCTATGGCTTGTGAATCAATGAGCTGGCGTCGAACACCCACAGAATCATCCGATTGGAGGCCAATGATGAAAACCTCGCGTCGAACACAAAGAACCTACCATTGAGGCATGCAAGCTCCAAGGCACCAGAAGGGAGTCTCTAGATCAGCTTCCTGGATAATGAGCTGAAGTCGACAGGAAGTGACATTGATCAAAGGTGGCCATAATGTTTCCCACATCATTGACATGAGAGAGAGGAAGAATGTTGTGGTGAATCAGAATTATGTGAGGTATCAGAGGGAGGTTGTAATTCTACAGAGGTCAACTTCTCTTGAACATATCGGCGGCACGACAGTGGACTTGACAGTATTTGACATCAAATGAGTAGAGGTCATGGTGACAAGGCAATGAGCAGATGAGAGGTCAAACAGGATAACCCAAACCCATGGAGGCAAGTGAAAAAGCGAGATGAGATGTCCCCACCCAGACACGAACGCAGACAAGTGCCATGTTCAAGAGCGACATACTGTCGACACAAGAATGATTATGGTTCCATTTTCCCCACCATCTCTGGCGAGTACCCCGATTATTTTTTATGACAAGCTTGATGGGGATAGCATATGCTCGTAAGGCATCATTACGACGGGATCCGATGTCATTAAGTTTTAACGAGTCTGACAAAGGAAGAACTCGGCGTCTTTTCTTGTTTAGAGAGTCTGAAAAGACAGCAGAAAAGTGAACTCCAGGGGGGTCCTTTTTCGTAAAGTTGTGTCTCGCGAGCCCAAAAAAGTATAAAACAAGGCTCGAAAGAACCGCTCGATCATTACGATCGAGGAGTACTTTTCATATGTAGTGACATCGACCTGAAAAAGTAAAAAAGCGATCGATATCATGTCATTTCGTAACCATTAACGAACTTGAAATGACAAGGGTCCGACGATCTTTTCATTTTTTACATGGTCGGAAAAGAGTTTAAAGACAACCGCCTCTTATTTACGTTTAACGAGTCAAGAGGGATAACTCGGCGATCTTTTCATGTTTAGTGAGTCAGAAAAGAGCTGAAAGATGACTCCACAATGACTTTTTCGTGTATTTACCGAGTCCAAAAAAGTATAAAATACAACTCGTTTCACCATCGAAGTTGCGTAAAATACCTATCACTGCACAAGAAGCAAGCGTAAAATCCATTTTCGACCAAAAATATATTAAAATATTCAAAAAATAACTTTTTAAACCTAAGTGCAAGTCAAAAAGTTTATAAATATGGTGAAAATGGTAAAAAATAGAATTACTTTTACTTTTTACCTCTTGAATAGTAGTAGTGGTCTGTTTGGGGAGTGAACTTCAGACGGTGATTATAGCCAATCCGTGCAACCATTCGGGATTTCGTCGGTTCCAGGTAAGAGGCGCTTCCCTTAGCTCCATTTCCATACATTTTTTATGCATTTTGTTCCCTGATTGAGCCTCTGCAAGGAGGATTTCAAAATTTAGGGCCGCGCCCCATTGGCGCGGGTATCCGGCACGGACCCGCGCTAATGGGGTGATTTTCCTAAAGGGGTCGCGCCATTGGCGCGACTGTTTTAGAAACAGTCGCGCCAACCGCGCAACCTAATTTTTACGTTGAAATTTCCCATCGCATTTGAAATTTGTCTGGATTGTAAGCTTACCAGTGTTCTAATAATGATTTATTCATCCTTGTGGGCGCAGGAAAACAGGCAAAATGGTGGTGGAATGGAAAGAAAGGGAACATGATGTCGTAGATGCCTTGGCTATAGAGGACGAGGGATGCATGAACACCTTAAGAGACTGTGGTCTCAAGAAATTCTTCCTCACATCTTATCTGCGAGCTCAGCCCGAGTTATTGCAGTTCATAGTTGATGCTTGGGATGCTGATGACCAAGTATTCCGCTTACGGGACCAAACATTAGAGCTGGACGTGTCCGATGTGTATTTCATCACTGGGTTATCATGGAGAGGGGTGAGTCCCATCTTGACCGGAAGTAGACCTTCCGGGGAGAAGATGGGTGAAGTGATGGCCCGAGTGTGTCCAGGGGAAAAATTTGGGAAAAACAGTGCCAAGGTGGATATTGCCACCGTTCGAGACTTGGTTCTCAAGGTGATACTATTCACCATAACTCGTGCAATCGGGGTATAGGCGCCCCATGAGGCGAGCAAGAATCATCTGCTACTAGCGACAGAATGCCTCAGCCCCACCATTTTTTACTGGGCTACAGCGGTGACCACCAATATCAAAAGGCAGCTTACAAAGTGTAAGCGAGGAGGAGTGAAACTGTTCGGGTATGGCTCAATTGTGGTGTCGTTCTTCTTGGAACGATTACACCTTTTTCAGATTCAGGGAGCTACAGTGGCTGATCCATTGCCACGAGAGCCTAGGATGGCTCGTTGGGCAGCACTGATGCCCAGAGGAGGAGGGGGCCAGCAGATGTCCTGGCGGCTCGAGTTCTTTATATGCCTCCACCATCAGCTAATTATGGTGGAGGATTGGCCATACGCGGGGACTAATTTCATCGGGGATCCAGACCTCCCACTTCCAGAGGGAGAGGAGTGGGACGAGGAGCTGGGTATGATCTCTTTGTTTTTTGATGTTTTATGTATTTTTTGTTTTTGTCAATACATGCATGTTCTAATGACAGTTGTACGTATATGCAGATGTTGGCCCAGAGCGACCAGCTGGCTTGTCTCCTGTAGTGTGGAGAGTCTAGCCCACAGCTGGCCCTCAGGCAGAGGGTGCCGTGGGGGAAGAGCTGGTTCAGAATCTCGAGGGACTCACTCGAGGGATTCTGGGTTACGCTAGATTGGCGGATGTGCCCTTTGCATACCAGAGGCACACAATGGGGGTGCCGACTCGTGTCCATCGCCTGTTGAGACGATTGGTGCGTGCAGTGACGTGTTATCATGAGCACCACCGCGATTAGACTTCTAGGCTTCTTTTATGCATATTTTTGAGGGACATGTCGTCCCGGGATGTATCAGGATGAACATGTATTATTTTTTGAACTATATAATGCACGCGGTGCAAACATTGCGACACACACACACACACACACACACACACACATATATATATATATATATATATATATATATATACATATGCCTATGGTTTATTATTGTGCTTTTATGTGCTTGCTTGTATGATGTTTTGATTATAAATTACGCAAATGTCTATCTAATACATGATTAGCCAATGCATCAGATAAAGTGTTTAATCGTCATGGAATATGCTGATATGTGATAAAGTCAAAATTCCTTTCTAACAATTTAACACGTAAGTACAACCTTAAAATGTGACAGTCTCTGACAGAATATCGCCCATTGAGCTGATGGACGACAAGTTGAGAGTCTAGGTTAACAACCAATGTACGAATATTAATCGCCTCGTCTAATAATTCAATAACAGCACTATATTCATCGACATTGTTTGTAGTACAGCCTAAACACACACCTTGAAGATCTATCAACTCACCGTGAGGATCGTAGATCACCCACGCCGCAGAGGACAAATTGCGAGTGCTACGGCAGGCACCATCAGCGGAACCAACATAAGGTGCACCTGACATCTGCACAAGAAGCAAAAACACAATAAGGGGCAATCATGCCTTCACACCAAGCCAAAAACATGAAAACACACACACACACACACGTATGTATAAATCGAAGTGCATGGAATCATGCATAGTACCTTTTCAAGTACAACCCATTGCGGGGCTTATCAAGCGGATTACCTTTGTAGTCAACTAGATCATATGCCCCCTTCTGCAACACTTTCTTTACAATATAAGGGCCTAGCCACATGGGCTCGAGTTTTCCTGCCCCCAGCGTGTCGTTTGCTTGGTCGTATAGCAGGACTAGATCTCCCTCAACAAAGGAACGAGGATGGATGGTATGGTCGAAGTGAGTTTTAACTCTCTTCTTTTGAGCTTCGATAGCTAGAGAGGCTAGGCGACAGGTCTCATCCAGTCGTTCTAGGTAAAGAAGTCGTTCCTCTACCGGAGTAGTGTTGGGAAGCAACTCGACGGCTATTTTTAACGAAGGAATTTCACATTCTATAGGAAGGGTAGCCTCCAGTCCGTAAACTAGTTGAAATGGAGTGAAACCGATGGCGTCCTTCACAGAGGTTCGGTAGGCCCACAAGGCGGGAAACAACATCAGATGCCAATTAGACTTATGCATGTCAACAGTACGTTGAAGCATCGTAACCAAAATCTTGTTAACGGCTTCAACCTGGCCGTTAGACTGAGGATAGTACGGGGTCGAACTATCATGCCGTAGGCCTAGTTAGGTAGTTAGTTCGGTCATCATGTGATTACGGAATTGCTTTCTGTGATCCGTGACGATGGCCTGCGGAACTCTAAACCTTGTAATAACATGGTTGAACAAAAACTGCACCGCTGTGTGACCGTCTTCAGTTAATGTGGGCATCGCCTCGGCCCATTTTGTAAAGTAATCGACGGCAACGATGATAAACCCATGCCCCCCGGCTGAGCGAGGCTTACAGGTCGTATAATCAATGCCCCATTTTGCAAAAGGGCCAACGGTGACTACAGGGTGCAGTGGAGCTGGTGGCGCACGCATCTTCCGCTGGTATATCTAGCACGCATGACACAAACGGACGGCAAGAATGAAATCCTTAAAAATGGAGGGCCATAAATAACCAACCCGAAGGATTTTTTGAGCTGTGGCATATACGGACATGTGACCACCACAGGCGCCAGAGTGGCAGTCATTCAGGACTCTCTCAGCTTCCTCAAGGGTTAGACATCGGCGGAGGACAGAGTCAATGCCGAGATGATACAGGGTGTCCCCGATGATACGATAGGGTTGAGACTGATGACGGATCCACCGCCGAGCATCTCTGGATACAGTGGAGCGGAAAGAGGACGTCTGCAAATATACAATAATATCCCCGTACCAGGGATCGAGGGTGCTAATCAGAAAAAGAGTTTCGTCCGGGATATGATCCTCTGAGTGAGGGGGTGCAAAAGGAGATGGCAAAGAGCAAAGTAACTCAGCAAAGACCAGGGACTTCTTAGACTTGGCAGCAGTAAATTCCAAGTCAAACTCTTGGAGGATGACCATCCACTTTGAGTATTTGCCCCCCAGCAACTGACGTGACAAAATGTACGCCATCGGGTTACAATCAGAAATCGCGGTCGTGGTGCGCAACAAGATATAATTCCGGAAGCGTTGGACGGCACAAACGATGGCCAATGCCAAATTCTTGACGTAAGCATATCGATTTTTCGTATCCAAGAGGTTCCAGATGAGATAATATATGACGTGCTCATTGTCATCATCATCGTCTTGCACGAGAACCATGCCGATAGTGGTATCGGCGGCAGCCAGATACAGAGTATAATCACGATGGTAATTCGGAGGTCGCAATAATGGAGCAGAAACAAGGAGACCCTTGAGACGCTCGAAAGACTCCTGAGCGATAGCATCCCAATGAAAGGGTGTATCTCGCTTTAATAACCGTGTAAAACCTTTAGCCACCTCAGCATAGTTCGGAACAAATCGTCTTAGGAAATTCGCTTTGCCCTGCAAGCTCTGCAACTGCTGCAAAGAAGCAGGGGGAGGAAGATTCAGAATAGCCTCGACTTTGAGGGGATCTAGATGGATGGCCTCTCAGGAGATGATAAACCTGAGTATTCGGCCTGATTGAACGCAGGAGACACATTTATGAGGATTCAGCCTGATACGGTAGTGTCGACAGCGGAGAAAGATTTCACGAAGATGGGAAGGATTGTCCTGACGTTTGACTGAATGAGCTGGAAGATCATCCAAATACATCTGTACAATGTGACGATGTCATGAAAAGCATAGGACATTGCACGTTGGAAGGTAGCACCAGCATTCTTCAAACCGAAAGGGAGCTTCTTGTAAGCAAAAGAGCCCCAAGGATAGATAAAGGTCATCTTATGCTGATCAACAGGCGGAATATTGATCTGGTTATACCCAGAAAAACCGTCCATAAACGAATAGATTTCGCTTCCTGCACACTCATCAATGAGCTGATCGATGAAGGGTGTGGGGAAGTTATCCTTAGGACAGGCATGGTTAATGTCACGGTAATCAACACAGACTCGAATGGTACCCTGCTTTTTGTTCACAGGGACTATATTAGAAACCCAATCCGTAAGTGGAATGGGGTAAATGAAACCAGCCTTGAGAAGCTTTTCAACTTCTGCTTTAATGGCTGCAGCCTTTCGGGGGTGCACGAGGCGTAGGCGTTGACGAACGGGCTTAGCACCTGGATACATAGGTATCTCATGCACCACTATGCTAGGGTCAATGCCAGGCATCTCTTCGTAGGACCAAGCAAAGACATCACGAAATTCACGAAAAAGATCGGTGTAGAGTTGAACTTCCTCTAGAGTGCAAGTGACTCCAATGTGAATATGCTCGACAATCCCTGGTTTCACAGAGATGTCGATGGGTTGGGTCTGCGTAATGTTTCCCATATTGCCTTCAGAAGACACTTGATAAACTTGAATAGGTGTTTGAAGGGGATGAAATGGGATACAAGAAGCAAACCGTTCGAGACAGGCGATCATTTCCTGATGGGCAGGGAGGAACGAGGAACGGTGGTGATAATCAGACCAAGGAGGTTCTTCAAGAGACATGGTCTCTATAATGGCTTCATCGGAAGGAAATATTTCCTTTAATGGATCCGAAGTAGTGTCATCTCCAAGCCAAGGGGAATGAACGTATAAGTCGGGAACGCTACTCGGAGGAGCAGGTTCGGGAGGGGGAGTCGATGCAGCAACGATTTCAACGTAGTTGAGCTCGGCGGGACTCAACAGCATCGTATCGCCCCAAGATTCTATCTGATTAGCGGGAGGAAGGACCCACGGATCAGAGCGCACGGAGATCATATTAATAGGGGCGAGATTAGGAGGCGGGAGGGAAAAGACACCCATCAGGGCGGGATCTTTAAAGAGTCCGGCTCCCACACTCTCACATGATTTGGAGGTATGCTCCACGAAAGGCACGTTGCCTTCGGAAGAGGAGGTGAAGAAGGAGAGCTGGTCCACGGTGACAATCTTCCCCTGATGAGGGAAACGAATGACGCGGAAAAGAGAGGAAGCCATGGCTTGCATGGCGTATGTCCAGCTACGTCCGAGGAGGAGGTTGTAGGTAAGATTAGCATCGACAACTTTGACCTCCACTTCGACCGTCTTCCCTTCCAAAGAGATAGCCAACCGTTGGAGGATACCATAAGGACGGGACTCTCTGCCATCAAAGGCTTCCAATGTTGTAGGAGACTGGCTCAACGTCGGAGAACCAATAGCTTTCCAATAGGAAACAGACATGATGCAAGTTGAGGCACCTTCATCAATGACTGTACGATGAATCGTTTTCGTATTGATAATGAACTGTATGAGGAAAGGGATTTGGTGAGGCAGTCTCGGCGTATGGCCCTCGAGGTCAAAAGAAATAAGATCCGAGTTAGCCGGTTCTATGCCACCGATGGCCGATAGCAAGGACTTCCTCTGGGAGGGGCAGCTCTGGAGCACTTCTAGGGCAGATATAGCAGACGGAGCCTGAGCTAAGTCCTCAACGATGCTGTAGTGCTAGGCAACACGAGCATTAGGGTTGTAAGAAGACTTCCGGAGTACACCTTTTGGAGGGGGTCGGATAGTCGTCTCAGTGCTAGGTCTCTCGACGTGGAGTGGACCAGAACTGGACGAAGGAGCATTGGAGGAGACCTCAGGCTCTTTCCTGGCATGCGATGGATATTCTTTTGCCCGAGTAGTGATGTGGACGGGAATCGTCCCAACCATAAATACTTGAGAGCCGAATGAAGAAGAGGGTTGCGATGGATCTGCCACCATTTGAGTTTGCTATGAAGGGAAAGGTTCTTTAAGCACAGGAGGAGTCCCAGGAGCACCTTTCAACAATCGACTAACTTCGAACCGCCTGGGGCAGTCTTTAGTATAGTGATCCTCGTCACAGATAAGACAAGGATACTTAGGTTTACGTTTGGCTCCTTCCTCGGGTGGAGGTTTAGGGGAATCCTGTCTGGGCTATTCGGATTTATTCTTTGCTTTCCCTTTCTTTTTCCCTTTTGAGGATTTATCTGTCGTGGTGGACTGGACGGTGTTAACCTCGGAAGTGTTTCCAGAGTTAGATTGACCTGCATTTCCTGTTCTATCTCTGCCGACATATATGATCCAACAAACTTATATCTCTGCTAACAAAATTATATCTCCATTGATCATTAATCATCGCAAGTCCCTCTTAAACATAATAATGTCTCTCAAATAGAGTGGTTTTGTTGAAGGCAAGGAAAATTTTAGGGGCTAATATTTGTAGGTGGGCTAATTTTCGATGTTTTTTCCCAAAAACAATTCTCTAATTTCCTTTTTCTTATAAAAATAATTCATGCACATTTTATAGTATAAAATTATTTTACCTCAAAATATGCCAAAATTTTATATAGACAAATATAAAATCATTATAAATATAAATATTTTTACCAAAATATTGCCAAATATTTTACAATTTGCATATTAGGGACTAGTAAGATTCTCCAAGGTTTATAAGTTATAAGATAAACTTTTATCCTTAAAATTTTCCTTAGTTGAAGGATGCCAAATCTTCAATGGAATTGTTGCTACTCATGCGGTCATCCATTCCATAAAAAATTAAAGAGAGATGGCATGTTGATCAAAATATATCTTTTCCATGGCTTGTGATAGGTTAAACTGCTAATATCTTCTATTCACCCTCCACGCCTTTGGTTTCTTGGATTCAATATCTAATATCTTATCCCTTCTATTCCATCCTCTTGAATGCATCCTATATTTATCCCTTCAATCCCTCCAGGGCTCTTCGTTAAGAAGATATCCCCTTTTATTTTTATCCTAATTATAGAGGGTTTGGGTAGATTTCTAAGAGCTAATGATCATTGTGAAAGTATTCATGGGATTTTATTATAAGAAAATTACTTACCTATCATGCACCAATAATTTTTTGTGAACATCTTGCTCTTTTCCTTACCCATAGTTTGATAAGCCACGACTCTAAAATCTATCCTGCATATCTTCATGGATTCAACCTTTGGAACCCTAATAAATGGAGATAAATCCAACATTTATTTTTCCAATACTACTGTGAAAATCCTATGCCATTTGGCACACCTTATGGAATATAAAATTATATCACTTCCATATAAATAATTGGGTGCTCCTTGGTGGATAGCTCCCCATGATCTGTGTATTGCAAAATCTTCTTCAAAATTTATATGATAAGATGGATGGTTCGGCGTTTCAAGAATTGAACCTAGTTTTCCACCTTGTCATATTCAAATCGATGTTGCATGTTATGCATGTTTATTAATTATTTGCTATTGATGAATCCAAAACCATTTTCAAAGCTATCACCTATGGGGAGGAGAAAAAGTGGTCACTAATGGCTTGGGATAATATTGTCCTCCCTAAAATGGCAGGGGGTATAGGTTTGAGGGGCTTAAAAATCTTGAATAATGTCTCAGGAGCCAAATTATGGTGGTGTTGGTTACCTTGTGGATCAGAGATGTGCAAAAAAAATAGGATTGGAAGTATTGTCACTCCTCATCCATGGTAGATAATTTATGAGCAACAAACTATCCCCTTGGTTCATACATCTAGAATTTGGTATTGGCTAATCAGGGTTTTATCTGACATCATACTTTTTGAGAAATTAGACATGGAAGTTGTGCTCTTTTTTCGAAGGATACCTAGAAGAAAATTCCTAGACTGGGGGATTGATTTGAGCTTAGAGATTTAGAAGCTTTCATTAATGATTAACAGTGTCTTACAATAACATATTTTTTGAAACCATCTCAATACTTCAGACCTTGGAGGGATTGGAAATCAATAGATGATTGGCCTCCTCATCTAGATTTTTCCTCTTGGAATATTCTAGCCAATTAGATCCAACATATGAAAATAAATTTCTCTCAAGACAAGGACACGATTAGATGGGGGTACAAGACAAAAATTATGTTCTCCTTAAAGGAATCCTATTCTCTTTTAGTGGGACATTAGAACATTCACCGAGAGCCTATATGGTGGAGAATCTAGAAAAATGGTGTTTGGACTGAAAGTAGCTCATTTCCTCTAGTTGGTTGGCTATCGCAGAATCCTCACCTGGGACCAAATAAGGAAGAAAAGCATTATGGGTCCTTCAATATGTTCTCTTTGTTGGAATCATAAGGAATCAATGGAGTATCTACTGAATCTATGTCCTTTCATTATTCATTATTTGGATAACTTATTGGGATTCTTTGTCTCAACATATTGCAATTTCAACAATATAATAGAATCTATATAGTCATGGCATCAACAAATATTCAATAATTTTGTGGTCAACAAAGATTGGATTGTGGCTCTAGGATTCATTTTGTGGAACCTTTGTAAGGAAAGTAATACAATGATATTCAAGTAGAAATCCTTTGAAGTAGAATATATTTCGTTGGAAGTCAAGTAGCATATATAGGAGACTATTATTAGTGAATCATGGACCTAGGATGATTGTAAGGCATCCCCTCTTGAGATCGAGATCATTTCTCAGCTCAATCATTCTCCCTCCATGATAGTCTCTCTGACCACTAAGACCCATGTTCTGGTGGCTTCATCTCCATATTTTTTCTTCCCTCCTCCTAAGGGCTTTGTTAAACTCAATTTTGATGGTGGCTCTAAATGAAATCATGGTTAGGCTAGATATGGGGGTATTTTATGGTCATCAGAAGTGATCCAAATTGGATCCAAAAAAACCCTCTAAGTCTTCAAAATCAAAAACTATCGCAAAATGATGAACTTATAAAAATGGTGGATTACACTATTGGGCCTGAAAAACATGAAGAAACAATGAAAAATAGAGTTTATCGGTGGCTTGAACGATGATGCACAGGAGCCATCAGATCTGGCCGATCAACAGTCCAGATCCAATCGGCATATCGCAATTGGAGATGGCAAGTGGAGGCTATCAGAGGCAATCATGTGAAAGTTGCGACAACGATCAACGCGGGTCAACGAGGACCGTCGATCAAGCGCACAGATCGATGGCCTAGGTTAACTCTCAATATCGCGTCGACAAAATAAAAAGGAGTGCTTACCAAAGGCCCGGGGACTATGCGATGTGCAATTGCGATATCACAATATCGCATCGGAGCAATGCAAAGGAGCGGGGCCGATACAAATGCGACTGCGATAGCCGGACCTGATAGGATTATGGATGAAATTTCATATGTTTTGAGTTCCAAAAAATGGGTTTTTCTGTGTATTTCGCATTTTCATTAAATAAACGAAATGCAAAGGAAACACGCCCAATGTGATGAATTTGGACTCGAAAGGGTTTATAGATGCAAATGTATACTATTTGAAGTCCGCCATAAAGCCCTTCGTCAGGATTTCAGTGTTTTAATGTATTTTGAAAATACAAAGGAAAACCACGGCACATGGGCACTTGTGACTTGCGATAGTGATTAAAGGCGAACCCAATAAGAATCTAGGGCGGATTCAATGATTTTTGAAGTCCGATAGAAAGCTTTTTTGCGGATTTTTCCCGTGTTTTAGTGTATTTCTCTGTGTAAAAAGAGAACGACTATTCTGGGGATTTCAAAGGCGTCGATGGTCCATTCCTTTACAAAATAGGTGGCCACCATACCCAAAGATGTTTAACAGTGATTATTTAATGCTCAGAGGGAATTTGAGCAGACAGAGGCCGAGAGCTAGAGAACCCAGAAGAGGAAACGAACAGACAACACCGATTGGCTTAAAAGCCACAGAATGATAGAGACAGAAGCAAGCAGTGTTGAGACAGAGAGAAACATAGATAGAGAAGGTGAGGGAGAGTCTGTGTACTCAGAGAGACTTGAGGGATTCAAGTAAACCCCTACTATTTTATATCTGTTGTGTTGAGACTCAAATTGAGCTCACTTTTGTAAAACTCTGCTCTTGAAGACATAATAGAGAGGTCACCACTGAAGGCTGGACCAATAGATGTAGCCCAAGAGTTTTGGGTGAACTCCTTGATTATCTTGATGTGTTATGTGTGTGTGTCTGTTATGTATCTTTAACTGCTTCATTGTCTATATTATTCGCAATCTTATCAATCCATTGCACTAAGTAATATAGGCAAATCCATGCACATGAGTCTGTAATACCTTAATATTAGTCAAAAATCTCATTTTCAGATCAAGTGGTAGTAGAGCTTTTAGTTTTTGGTTTGTTAAGGTTAGACAAGCTTGTGCTGGACTTTTTATGAATGCTAACTAGGTCAAATCATAAACTAGGAGAAGGAGAACTTGTTGAAGCTAATCCAGAAATTGGAAGAGTCTATCCTAGGAGGAGAATGGTGGAACAAGTCCCATTGGAATTAGAATCTCAATTCGTGGACAATTTCATGACCATGAGAGCCATGGTGGAAGAGATGTATTGAGAATTTAAGAAAGGTCGAGGTGAAAGTACTTCAACCTCCAAACAAGCTAACAGAGTAGAGGAACCTTCTCTAGATGCCCCAGAGGGAAAAGGGAAAGAGGAAAAGCTTCCTCCATCATCTCCTCCACCATCGCCTCCATCATCCTCATCTCCTAGCCCTGAAAAAAAAGAGAAGAAAACATATTTGATTAAATTATATGTAAAATTTGATTTGCCAATCTATGATGGAGAATTAAATGCAGAAAAGCTAGATAACTAGATTAGACATATTGATGTATATTTCAGGGTGTAGAACATTGATTCAGAGAGGAGAAAGATTCAGCTGGCTAGCCTTCACCTTGGAGGAACTGCACTAGTGTGGTGGGAAGGCAAGACACAAGCTGATTTGAAGAAGCATGGTAAAATTCTTTCTACCTGGAATGAATTTGTTTCTGCCATTAAAAAACAATTCTATCCACTATCTTATATGCAACAAGCAATGATGAGTTGGCAAACTTTTCACCAATTAAAGGGCCAAAGTGTACAGAGCTATACCCAGGAATTTAGAAAAAGAGCTTTAACTCTAGGCATTTCTATAGACTCACCTGAAACTTTATTGAAGTATATAGGTGGTTTGCATAGCTATTTGAGGCACACCATTCTCATGTTTAACCCCACTAGCCTAGATGATGTATCAGTTCAGGCTACACATCTAGAGGCTAGAAGCAAGAATGTGAACCCAGAGATAGGGGATCATCAAAACCCTTTGCAAGCAATAACAAGGAAAAGGAGAAGCTAAAATGAAAGGAGAGGAAGGCAAATGTTGTACAGAAAGACAAATTCTCATGCACTCACTGCACGAAGGATGGACACGATGATGAATAATGTTGGTCTTTGCATCCGGAGCTGAAACCTAAGAAGTTCGGTGGTAAGAAGAAGAAGGTCGTTGCTGCTATTCAGAAAGACTTGGGGTCAGACTCAGGTGATGAAACAACAGTCACAGCTACAGGTATAAAAGGTAAAAATTATGAAGCATATACAAGTAATTCTACTCAAACTATTGATAATGAAGATAATGAGAGGAAAATACATGATCTTTTTCATATTAGAGTTATTTCCAAGCATCAAAAGGTTGATACTTTATTTGATAGTGGATCATAAGTAAACTTGATTTCTGAAGCAATTGTAAAGAAGTTGGGATTACTAACAACACCACAAGAAGCCATATCCATTAGGTTGGGTATGTGATAAAGCAAAGCTACAAGTGACTAGACAATGTAAACTTAGGTTTGCTATTGGGCCAACATTTGTAGATGAGGTTGAGTTAGATATTGCTCCCTTGGATATATGTGGTATTGTTTTAGGAAGTCCTTACTTGTATGATGTTATGCTCTTAACCTGCAAAATGATACCCAAATACAGAATATGCAAAGAAAAGATACCCAGAACACAGAATAGCAATGATTTTATTATTCAGAGAGTAATGTTCACTTGCCTTTTCGAGGGGGCAACCTCCAATAGAGCAGAGCTCGACTACAAAAATAAGGCACAATGCTCCTCGCAGGGTGTATCTATCCTTTATATATGACTCATACATGCAATACCACGGGCCAATACCGTGGGTTTTATTAATACCATCTATCTAATACTACGACCCATTTGCAACTAACTGTGGTCCCGTCATTAATTGCGGGTTAACCACTTACAAATATTAATATGGGCTTTATTGACTCTTGACTATGACGTGATCCCATGACATAAACAAGGGGGTTAGGGTGGGACCCTAACATATGATAGAAAAGCCATTTTATATAGAGCTGAAAATAAGTATCAACTCACTAAAGATGGAATAGAATATATTGTAAGAGCTCATAAACTCAAAAATAATTACTCTCTCATAAACTCAGGGCAGATGAAAAGAATTGTAAATTCATGCAAACAATTTTTACTAATGGTTGTAAAGGAAAATAACCCTGATAAAACCAATGTATTTGAGGGTTGTGATGCTAAACAGAAAGCTGATTTAGATAAATTTGTTTCAAAATATGATATCCTATTTCAAGAACCTAAAGGTCTGCCACCCAAAAGGGAAATAGTACATGATATTCATTTGCAGCAAGATGCTTCATTGCCTAACATCGGAATGTACAAGTTATCTGCTTTAGAGAATGCAGAGATCAAGAAGCAGGTACAGGAGCTGCTCGAGAAAGGGTTCATAAGACCAAGCACATCACCATGCGGATCTCCAATCGTGTTGGTGAGGAAGAAAGATGGCTCGTGGAGGATGTGCATTGATTATAGAGCACTAAATAAAATAACGATCAAGAATCGTTATCCTCTTCCTCGCATTGATGATCTATTAGATCAACTGAAAGAAGCAGTTTACTTTTCCAAGTTGGACTTGCGTAGTGGCTATCATTAGGTCAGAGTAGTAGAACAAGATGCATGGAAGACTACTTTCAAAACAAAGCAAGGGTTGTATGAATCGTTGGTTATGCCTTTTGGCTTAACTAATGCTCCTGCCACTTTCATGAGAGTTATGAATGATGTACTCGGGCCTTTTATTGATGATTTTGTAATTGTATATTTAGATGACATTCTTGTTTTCAATAAAACATGGGAAGAACATTTGAAGCATGTAAAGCAGACTTTAGATGTTTTGAAAAGAGAAAATCTCTATGTGAAGTTATCAAAATGTGAATTTGGCAAACCATCTTTAAATTATTTGGGTCATATTGTATGGGGTGGTGAATTGAAGATGGATCCCTCTAAGGCTGAAGTCATTGTGAACTGACCTAAACCCAAATCTGCTACATAATTTAGGAACTTCCTAGGAGCAACACAATATTGGAGAAAGTTTATTGCTAACTTTTCATTGATTGCATCTCCCTTACATGCTTTAACAGGATTGAATAAGGTGTTTCAATGGGGAGGCAAATAGCAGAAATCCTTCGACACCTTAAAAGAAAAAATTAGTACAACACCAGTACTAGCACTGCCAGATCTTCAACGACCATTTGAAATTGAAACAGATGCCAGTGACTACGCCATGGGAGCAGTGTTGATGCAACAGGGTAAACCCATATGTTATCATTCTGAGACATTTACTTCTGCAGTAGTTAATTATACCACATATGATAAAGAATTGTATGCATTAGTACAGAGTGTGAAAAACTAGAAACATTACCTAATGGGAAAAGAAACAATTATACATACAAATCATCAACCACTTCAATATTTACACTCACAAACTAAATTGCAACAATCAAGACACTATAGGTGGATGGGTTTTCTACGGCAGTTTCATCTTGTCGCTAAATATAAGAAGGGTATACACAATAAAGTTGCAGATATGCTATCAAGACCAATCATAAATGCATCTACTATACTTAAGCATAACTCGATATTGCATGAAAGTTACATTGAACAATATGCTAAAGATATAGATTTTAAAGATGTATATGCAACTTTAAGTTAAGGCAAACAAGTAGAAGAATTGGATTATCATGTTAAGGACCAACTATTATATCATTTGGGAAAGTTATGCATTCCTCAAACTGAAAGAGTTAACATAATCCGAGAAGCACATACTTCTATAATATCAGGTCATTTTGGTGTAAGTAAAAGAGTTGCACAGTTGCAAAGGTTTTTTTATTGGCCAAGAATGCATGAAATAGTTTCTAGATATATTAAAGGGTGTACCATGTGTGCTACAAGCAAGCCTAGTAATAGAAAATTAGGCTTGTACACTCCACTTCCAGTTCCTTCTCATCCTTGGGAAAGTGTTTCCATGGACTTTGTTGGGGGATTTCCAAAATCTAGAAAAGGTCATGATTATTTATATGTTATTGTGGATAGGTTTAGCAAAATGTGTATTTTAATACCTTGTAACAAGTAGATTACAGTTGAACAAACAGTGAAGTTGTTCTATCAGCATGTATGGGTTCATTTTGGGTTACCCACTTCTATTGTATCTGATCAAGATTCCCAATTTGTTGGGAAGTTTTGGTCAAGTCTATGGGAGTTGATGGACACCAGATTGAAGAAGAGCACAACATTTCATCCACAAACAGATGGCCAAACAGAGGTGGTCAATAGGACAATGATCCAGTTTCTCAAAGGCTATTGCAGCAAGCATCCCAAGCTTTGGGATGAACATTTGTGTTATGTGCAACATGCTTACAACCATGCCAAGCACTCTTCTACATAGAGATATCCTTTTGAGACTTGTTTTGGTTTTACACCAAAGTCTCCCTTGTATTTTGTCTTTAGTAAAGACATATCAGCTGATGGACACAGTGATGTGGACAAAGCAACCAATTTCATTGAACAGATCCAAGAAATTCACCAGGCAGTGTAGGAACAACTGGAAAGAAGCTAGGCCAAGTACAAGGCAAGGCATGACAAGCATCGAATTGAGCATAGCTTCCAAGTTGGTCTAGTTGTACATCAGCAAGGACAGAATGCAAGGTGAAGGTAAGAAACTGAAGCCAATAAGGTATGGGCCTTTCAAGATACTTGAGAAAATTGGTGAAAATGATTTGCACCTTGATTTGCCAGCTTACATGCACATCTATTCAGTGGTGAATGCAGAAAACATGAGACTGTTTGAACCTTCATTGATTGAAGATCCCGAAGAGCAAATTCAGTTGCCTTCTATTGATGATCTTTTGCCTGAATATCTCAATGAGTTGTAGGAAGACACAGTTCTGGACAGGAAGGTGAGAACTACGCGCAAAGGGGAAGTTGAGCACCTCAGAATCGGACTCAAAGGTTCAAAACCAAGAAATGCACGATGGATAGAGATTGGACAAGTGAGGAAGCGGTATCCTCACTTGATCGATGCTTAAAAACCAACTTTTGGTGGTCCAAAATCTTTTTCAGTGGGAAGGCGTGATCCAAAATGGATCCAAAAAAACCCTCTAAGTTTTCAAAATCAAAAACTATTGCAAAAGGATGAACTTATAAAAATGGTGGATTACACTATCGGGCCTGAAAAAAATGAAGAAACAGTAAAAAAATAGAGTTTATCGGAGGCTTGAATGACGATGCACAGGAGCCGTCGGATCTGGCTGATCAACGGTCCAGATCCGATCAGCATATCGCAATCAAAGATGGCAAGCAGAGGCTATCAGAGGCAATCATGTGAAAGTTGCGACAGCGATCAGCATGGGTCAACGAGGACTTTCGATCAAGCGCGCAGATCGACGACCCAGGTTAACTCGCAATATTGCGTCGGAAAAATACAAAGGAGCACTTACCAAAGGCCCAAGGACTATGCGATGTGCGATTGCAATATTGCAATATCGCATCGGAGCAATGCAAAGGAGCGGGGCCGATACAAATGCGACCGCGATAACTAGACCTGATAGGATTATGGATGAAATTTCATATGTTTTGAGTTCCGGAAAACTGGTTTTTCTGTGTATTTCGAATTTTCATTAAATAAACAAAATGCAAAGGAAACGCGCCCAATGCAATGAATCCGGACCTGAAAGGGTTTATAGATGCAGCTGTATACTATTTGAAGTCTGCCATAAAGCCCTTTGTCGGGATTTCAATATTTTAATGTATTTTGCAAATACAAAGGAAAACCACGACACATGGGCACTTGCGACTTGCAATAGCGATTAAAGGCAGACCCGATAAGAGTCTAGGGCAGATTCAATGATTTTTAAAGTTCGATAGAAAGAGTTTTTGTGGATTTTTCCCATGTGTTAGTGTATTTCTCTGTGTAAACAGAGAATGAGTATTCTGGGGATTTCAAAGGCGTCGATGGTCCATTCCGTTACAAAATAGGTGGCCACCATACCCAAATATGTTTAACAATGATTGTTTAATGCTCAGTGGGAATTTGAGCGGACAGAGGCCGGGAGCCAGAGAGCCCAGAAGAGGAAACGAACAGACAGTTCTGATTGGCTTAAAGGCCATATAATGATAGAGACAGAAGCAAGCAATGCTAAGACAAAGAGAAACAGAGACAGACAAAGTGAGGGAGAGTCTGTGTACTCAGAGAGACTTGAGGGATTCAAGTAAACCCCTATTGTTTTATATCTGTTGTGTTGAGACTCAAATTGAGCTCACTTTTGTAAAACTCTACTCTTGAATACATAATAGAGAGGTCACCACTAAAGGCTGGACCAGGAGACATAGCCTAGGATTTTTGGGTGAACTCCTTGATTATCGTGTTGTGTTATGTGTGTGTGTCTATTATGTATTTTTAACTGCTTCATTGTCTATGTTATTCACAACCTTATCGATCTGTTGCACTAAGTAATACAGGAAAATCCATGCACATGAGTCTGTAATACCTTAATATTAGTCTAAGATCTCATTTTCAGATCAAGAAGGTATAGCTTTAAGGATCTTCTTCCTAAACTGTGGATATACTAGCAATAGCACTAATAAAGTTTTAGCCTTTGAACATAGATCGACAGTGGAAATTGAAATAGGATATCCAAAGTTACATATCGAAGGTGAATCTTGATAGATTATTTTGATTGTCAAAAATCTTTTGTATGGATCTCTAGTGGAAAATGTAACAACCCCTACTTGATTTCCTATGTAAATAAAAAAACATAAGACAAAGGCCATGGACATGTATTCCAAGCTGAATTTTGGGCAAAACATAGTGATGGGAATCAATTGTGATTAATTAATGGCTAAGCAAATTGGTAAAGGAATTGGCAAAGACATTGACAAAGGAAATGAGGTATTAATTGACATTTTATTGATGAAATAATGGATAATAGGAGAAAAGGGAGATGAAGGGTCACATATTTGCATGTGAGGAAAATTGAAGGAAAAATTGAGGAAAATGAAGAAAATAGAGGCCTCAATGATAAAAAGGCTTATGAAATTCAGTTCATAGCTTTCGCTGGTTTAACTTTTGTCGGTTCAGTTTTGGAGCTCTCTCTCTATTCTCTCATTCTCTCGTACTCTTGCACACTTAGAGTTTTCTTGGAGCACTCTTGGAACATTTTGGCATACTTTGGATTTGGAGTAAGAAGGAAAAGGAAAGCAGATAAGTGCAAGGGAACATGTGGATCAACAAATAAAACTGGATTTCTTTGCAGATAACAGGTTGCATGTATGATTTCCTTGATGCATGGTAGATGCATGTGGTTTTTTGGTTATGTTCAATCATTGGCATGGAGGATTTCCTAGATTGATAGTGGTTTTAGCCTTGCCTTTCCATTTCCTAGATAACCATGGTGTTGTGGGTTTTTCCACTTTATTGTTTTTTGGTTGGTGCTTATAATTCCTTATGGTCGTGGGTTGAAAAAAATGCTCTAGAATCCTTGGAACAACTTGGATTGAGTTACAAGTCCTAGAGCCTAGGTTGGAAAAGTGATTTGGAGCCCTTTGTGGGTTGAGTTACTAGTCCTAGAGTTGGTTCAGACAAACACTTTGGAGCCTTGGAAGGTTGTGGGTTTGAGATACTAGTCGTGGAGTCAGGTTAGAAAAACACTTTGGAGCCTTGGAAGGTTGTGGGTTGAGTTACTAGTTTCTAGATCCTTGGACAACTTGGGTAGAGACCGATTTGGTTGGTGTTAATCACGTCCGATCGTGAGGTGGAATCACTAGTTGAGGGTTGAGGTGCTTTGATCTCTGGAATCTATGGTTTGGTTTTGTTGGTTTATTCCATGAGATCCCACATTCACTCTTGGAATATGGCATGAGGATGATTGATTGAAAGAGAGATTTGGTTCAACACAATCTATGGTCAGGGGTACATGGAAGTCCCTGACTTGGTTGGCTTTTTCATATGATAATAAGAGATATTTTCCTATTATATTTTATGAGTACTTTCACTTCATATTATGTGGCTTTTATGGTTATTCTATCATGGTTATTACTCTGATTATATGCTATTTATAGGTATGGTTTCATAACAAGATATAGTTATGGCTCTTGATATGTTTTGATTAGTTGATGAATTATTAATGAATGCATGAGCCAAATGATGTTATTGCAGCTATTATGAGAGGGAATTATACCTTCTTGATGATTCTCACATAATTATCAGGTCTCTATGTTAATATATGCATTCATGACCTGTAGATTACATGTTCTCAATATGTTTGACAAAATCATTGTCATGGTTAGGCCTGGTTAGGTCAAGTCCTTAATCCTTTTTTGTATGAATTTCTTTGTCTTTATGCCATTTAACACTCTAGAAAGTTTCATTTAATTTTGGGCAATGGTTAGAAGACAATCCCTGAAAAGGTGGCCCTGAATTTGGGACATCATGCTTAGAACTGGAACTTTTGGGCCATTTTGGGCCATAGTCACACCCTTACATGCTTATGCATGTGGCTGGAGGCCTATAGTTGCATGGAGGCCTTGTCATGCATGAGAATATGGGCCTAGGGTTGAGAAAAAGGGGTCAAACTCATATTTTTTCCACCTGGGATGGCTTTTCAGCCTCTGAGTGACATATAGACCCTATAGGATGTTGTGAGTTGTTAGTTTGTCATCAATGGTAGGCTCCACTTCCTTAATTAGATCTAGGGGGTCAGGCTAGGTCATAGTAGCTCTTCCTTCCATGTTTACTTCAACAGACTGATGAAATTGGGTAAATTAGGGAGGAGTGGGTTACATATTGGTATCAGAGATCTCGGGTTCAAGCACTTGGAGTGGATGGGTAGAATATGTTTTCATGCATACATGTGAGTTGTCTGAGTTTTTTATGCATGCATTGTGATAGTCATTGTTGCATTTGTGTCATCATGTATAGGTTGATGATTTTAATATTGAGACAATTGATATGTTGTTTTCATTATATATACATATGCTTTGCTAATCTGGATTAATTTTGCAGACGAGATAGACTCTCATGAACTTCATTGATGTATGATTATTATGTTTAAGTTTGGTTTATTTGACATGGTATGTTTACATGAAGTAGAGGATCAAGGATGGAAAGCAAAATGGTGGACGACAGTTCACATTATTCTCCCTATAGATTAGATGAGTAACATGGTAATGAGTACTCCCCTGAAATAGAAAACCCATTGAGAAGTTTGAAAGCAGAGATTAGAATTTGTAAGGCATATAATGACATAATAATTCAGTCACAGGAAAGACTTACTAGGGCACAGTAGAAACAAGCAAAGGTTAATGTAGTCATCCTTCAAAGTCCAACATATTTTCATAGACTGGGATCACTTAGGATCATTCATGGAAAGGAGGAAAGGAATAATGGGGCATGAGGTAATAGGTCTTAGTCGAGATACAGGTTTGATAAGGATGATACAGTCAGAGATGGTAGGTTCTTGGATACACCTGATAAGAGGGGTAATGAACATGGATTTCATTATTTCTAGCTCAAAGTGACAACATCGTCATCACTATCACCATCCATATAGGAAGAGTGAGAAACAATACTTGCCAAAGGAATTTAAGAAAGAATAACCTCCTACATTTGATGGAGAAATGAAGAAGTTACAGGATGCAGAAGCTTGGTTGCTTGGGACGAATAAGTTCTTTAATTTGCATGATTACTCAGGGAATATGAAGGAAATGATAACTAATTTTAGCCTTAAAAGGAAAAGTAGACATGTGGTAGGAAGATGCCAAGAATGTCAGAGGAATTCATGAATAGGAGTTTACTTGGTGTGAGTTCGAGAGATTTTTAGGAAGAAGTATCAATCTGAAAGATACTATAATGATAGGGAAAAGGAGTTCTATGAGTTGAAGATGGGATATATGACTAATGAGGAGTATACTAGCCGATTCTTGGATTTTTTGAGAGATGTGCCTTACCTTAAGGAGAAGAAAGAAATGATTCAGATATTCATCAGTGCGTTGTTAGTGTCGTTCAATGACATGATTGAGTTTGATGAGCCTAGATCACTGGAGGAAGCCATTGGAAAGTTGAAGCAATATTATGAGCAATCGAAGCATAGGTTTGAGTCTAAGAAAAATTGGGAAGGTAATGATATGAATAAAGGAAAGTGGGCTAAGAGGAGAGGAAAACCACATGATACAAATGACAAGGAGAAAGCAGCAACGTACAAGAAATTCAATGCAACTGATAGAGGACAGGGATTTCAGTCCAAGGAGCAGAATAAGGGTGATGGCAAGAAGCCTTTACAATGTTGAGCTTTTGGCAAGGATTATCGCATGAGAGATTGTCCACAACATCAAGGTGGCAGATCACAAATTTACAATGCTCTGGAGGCACAAACATTTGGGTATGCTGGAAAAAAGTATTTCTTGGATTTATGCAACATTGAATTAGGAAACTAATCGTCGTGTATCTATTATCTAGATGGAAGGTAAACTTTGTGATCAAGTTATTTCTATTTTGATTGACCCTCGATCTAATTATAGCTATATCAGTCCCAACCTCGTGGATAAGTGTAATTTGAATAAAGAAGTCCATGCAGAGTCTTGGTTAGTGCAGTTGGATACAGGTACTAAGAAAAGAATTCATAATTGGGTAAGATATTGTCCATTTGGGTTGAATGGTTTGTAAACATCAACACATCTAAATGTACATACGTTGGGATCATACAATATGTTGTTGGGTATGGATTGGTTGTACATTCACATGACTAAGGTGCATTAATATGATGAGGATATTGAGTGCTTGGATGATGATGGAGAGAAGAGAATATTGTAGGGTAAGAAAAAACCTAAATCAATGAGAATGGTCGCAACTATGTAGGGAAAGTGCAGTAGCAGGAAATCATGTGTATTTTTTGCAGTTCATATTTCTAGTGACAAAGTGAAGGATGTGGAGGATATCGAGGTCTTGAAGTGGTATCTAGTTTTGTAGTAGTTTTAGGATGTATTTATAGCAAATATCTCAGAGTTACCACCCCATAGGGAAGTGGACTTCTCTATTGAGTTGATGTCGGGAGAAGCACCAGCATCAAAGGCACCGTACAAGATGAGCACTCTAGATTTTATGGAATTGAAGTTGCAGTTGAAGGAAATTGTTGATAAGAGATACGTTAGGCCAAGTTTGTCACCTTGCGGTGCACCAATATTGTTTGCTAAGAAGAAGGATGGTACTCTTAAGTTATGTACTGATTATAGGCAATTGAATGAGGTGATGATTAAGAACAGTTACCCATTGCTGCAGATTGATAACTTATTTGATTAGTTGAAGGGGGAATTTATTTTATCGAAGATTGATTTGAGATCAGGATATCATCAGGTATGCATCAAAGAATAGGACATCTACAAGACTTCTTTCTAGACCAGGTATGGGCATTATGAGTTTGTTGTGGTTCCTTTTGGTTTTACTAATGCTCCAACTACTTTCATGTGTTTGATGAATAATGTGTTTCATCATTATCTAAACAAGTTTGTGATAGTATTCATTGATGACATATTGATATATTATAAGAATGAGGAAGAGCATGTAGAACAACTAGAAACTATGTTGAAATTGCTAAGAGAGCATCAGTTGTATTCAAAACTTAGTAAATGCAGTTTCTTTCAGATAAAGTTTCATTACTTGGGGCATGTGGTTTCCAAAGGAAGGCATAGCTGTGGACTAAGAAAATATTAGAGTTATCATGGAGTGGGAAAATCATAGGAATGTGGATGAGGTCAAATCACTCATGGGTTTAGCAGGTTATTGCACGTGGTTCATCAGGAACTTCTCATGTATTGCCTATCTTATTACATCCTTGCAATGAAAATGGAATAAATTTGAATGGATAGAGGAATGTGCATCTAGTTATGAGCAGTTGAACTAATTGCTTATAAATACTCCTGTTCTAAATATTGTAGATCCAGATAAAGAGTTTGTGGTATGTACATATGATTGCAATAGAGGATTTGGTGGAATCTTGATCTAGGAGGAATATGTAGTATGTTATAAGTCAAGGAAATTGAATGAGCATGAACAAAACTATGTGACACATGATCTTGAGTTGGCAATGATCATTCATGCATTGAAGGTGTGGAGACATTATATTCTTGGGAGGAGGTTTGTGTTAATAAGTGATCACAATGGGTTGAGGAATTTGTTTGACCAACCTAATCTGAAATCCATGAAATCTAGGTGGTTGGCCACAGTCAGTGAGTTTTACTTTGATATTAGGTACATTAAGGGTAAAGAGAACAGGGTTGTAGATGCTCTTAGCAAAATAGTACAAGTAAATCACATAGAAACTATGAGTTCATATAGGACAGATTTACATGATCATATATTGCATGCAGTACAACAAGATGATAGGCACCAGCCACTTAAGCTCATGTTCCAATAATAGGGTACAGGTGAACGAGATGTGGATTATCATTTCACAATAGATGGTTTGGTTGGGTTGTGTTATATTCTTTCCATGACTAGCCCCAGTAGTTAAACCGAAGGGTTAGAGGGGAGGCAGAGTCCCCCCTTCATTGCGTGGGGGGGTCATGGGGTGGTAGCAGGACCCCCTGTCAGGGGGTTTGAAGAGGGGCCCCCCTCTACGGGGTCTGGGGCAGCAGCCCAGGGAAAACAATTTTGGACCCTATATTATGTAGGTGAGCCTACCTATGGTTTTGTGCATGGATTTCACACATGGTTTTGGGCGCGGCGGTTTTCAGTCCATGGTATTTTGTAGATCTAGTCAAGGGAACTACGGTTATGTTCTAATCCAGGGTTAATGGATTGGGGTTTATGGATGCTTCGGCATGTATATATATGTATTGTAACATTGAAAGGAATATAATGAAAAATCAATCTGGTAGTCCCGGTTTTGGGATCCAAGGGAAAATCTTTATGTATATTTGTTTTATGTGTTGTACTCTTGCCATTGTTTATTTTATGTTTTTAGAATTTGTATGCAAGTAATTTTTGTGCAGGGTTAAAATCTACATTAAGCACGGGTTACAATAACATGGTATAGGTGAACGAGATGTGGATTATCATTTCACAACATATGGTTTGGTCAAATTTAGCGACAAGATCTATGTGCCAGAAAACAACGAGCTCAAAAATTTTGTCTTGAGGGAATTTCATGTTAAGCCATAATCAGGTCACCTGAGATATCATAAGACATTGGCAGTGGTTAAGAAGTTTTATCACTAGCCTAACTTGAAGAAAGAGGTGGTTGATTTTATTGCAAGATGTTTGGATTGTCAACAGGTAAAAGCAAAGTGTAAGCATCCAAGTGGTTTATTAAAGTTGATTTTGATTCTATAGTGGAAATGGGAGGTAATTTCCATGGACTTCATTATAGGGTTTCTGATCCAAAATGGATCTAGAATAAACTTCTAAGTCTAAAGTGTTCCTCACAAAGGAAAATGAAAGTCCAAGGATGCTCTTGGAAATAGTCACATTGCATAGATCTTTTCAATTTGAATCTAATGCAATTTGAATGGGCTAAAATGGACTTCGGATGAAGAAGTTATCGCAGAAAGAAGATTGCCATTGTCCTTTGAAAAGGAGGCAAATTCTTATAAAAATGGGCTTAAGGCCTTATATGGGAAAATCACATCAGAAGGGTTAATATTAGCCTTATGCGCCAAAAACCTTTGTTAAGTGCTAAACCTTTATAAAGCGCGTTTCGCATTGAAATTTGGATAAAGCACGTGGGCAGTAGTGGCCAGACGGACCTAAAACATTTATGGAAAATAGACTAAACCTTTTGAGTTCTGGAAGAAGGGCTTTAAGCGGTATTTCAGGCGGGCTTCAAGCAGTAAGCAGTATTGGATGGGCTCCGCCTGATTCCATACACTGACTAATGCGTGGCACGATGGAGGAGAGAGGAAACCACTTTTTCAAGCGATTAATTCCTATGTAAGTTATGCGCCTGAAATGGACTATCAGCCGTCAGATTAAAGGTCGTGGATCAACGGTCAGGATCTAATTGGCGGATTGGCAGATCGGCGATCGGCATGACCAAAGGAAAGAACTCTCGGGCCGTTCCCAATGTGATATGTGAAATCGATCGTCCGATCGAGGAGTCAAATCAACGGTCCAAATTTAATCGGCGATCGGGAGATCGGCGAATCCCTAATACCGAAGGGTCATTACGAATGCGATATGCCAACAGCGATATGCAATATCGACCGTCTAATCGAGGAGAAAGATCAACGATCCAGATTTGATCGGCAATCGACGATCAGTGATCCTCGACACAAAGGCCAATGCACCATGCGATTTGCAATAGCGATATGCCGATAGAAGGCGGACCCGATAGGGATTGTGGACACAATTTCATAATATTTGAAATCCGGGAATTCGAGATTTTCTTTGTATTTACCGTATATTGAGGTTTTGACATCCCGCCTAAATGATTGTGATATGTTGATAGAAGGTAGACTCAATGAGTTTATAGATGCAATTTTATAATATTTGAAGTTCGGGAAAATGCTCAATTATGTGTTTTTGTCAGTTTTTCCTGTGTATTTCAATTTTGGCTATTTCCGCAGGAGGAAGGCTGAACGGTTGGGTTTTCCTATGCCGCCGATTCATGGCAATGAGAAACTGATTCTTTTGGGGAAATGCATGGTTTTCCATGATGGAGGACTGTAACCGATGCGTTACAAAAACACAGAGAGCACGATTGCCCAGAGGGGCTGGAGGAGTGAAAAAGGTTGTTGGAAGGTTTTCGAGAGTTGCTTGGAGGTCGAGCAGACTACAAAGGCACACAAAGGCCAAGAGAAGCTCAGAGAGATCCAGAGCCAAAGCCAGAGAGCTCACAACAGACTTCTAAGAGCCATGGAGCCATAGTGAAGCTGCAAAATAGCAAAGAGATCAAATGATCTAGTTGTTGTTGGTGTCCAAAGTGTGTTGAAGATAGAAGAAGGCATTCCAGAGATAGTTAAGAGAATTCTAAGGGAGTTGGTGCAAGCTAGAGCGAGATTGATCAGAGCGCTGATTGAATGAGTCAAGTCTAGAGAAGCCTAGATCTGTCTACAAAGTGAGGACAGCCAGCGGGGTAAGAGGACATTCTAAACCCATTGTTTCTATGTAATCCAATGGAGTTGAGCATGGAGCTTGTAAAAGAACTTATGCCATAATCCCAAAGAGCCTAGTTGAGTTGACTAGAGCTCAAGGAGACGTAGCCCAAGATATCAGGGTGAACTCCATATTATATTATTGTTATGTGTTGCTTATTTGTTGCATTGCATTTACTGTTGTGTGTGTTTAAATATCAGCAAAGAAAATAAACGTAAAGCACTTAAGTAGTTAAAAACAAACACAAGCATACACCTATTTCAAGCACTTTTTAATTCCGCAATTGGTTAATCATAAGGTCTTGGAAATATTTAAGCTTTGGAAGTGGGAGAGGTTCTTGTAAGCTGACAAGAAGCCTTTAGTGCCCCAATTTTAGATCAGGTGGTATCAGAGCTTGAGATTGATTTGACCCACCTTTAGGAAGGTGATATCAAAGCTGGTTATACCAAAGCAAGTGGTATCAAATCAAAATTCTTGATTGACAGAGAAAATATTGCTTGTCTGAAAGGTGTTTAAACAGTCAGAGTTTGATTGTATGCTTGTTTGCAGACTGACTATTGTTTGAGTTTGCAGAGGTGAAGGGAAAGCTATTGATAACTCAATCTAGGAGAGGAAAAAAGGGAAGAAGGGTTGAAGGCATTCTTCTTATCCTAAAGGACCTCAAGGCAATACTTGAAGCACAAGAGGTTTGTTGCAAAAGGTTGTTGAATAAGCTCTTTATTAATCTTGTCTGAAGTTCTTTTGTTCATTTTGATAATGAAAACTTCTACAAGTGAGTCCTCAAATTCTGCTTTCTTCACAAGATTCTTTGATGAAGACAAGAAGCAAGACTTGTTCACCATGATGGATATGGTGAGAGAAATGTATGAGGATGGAAGGAAGAGCAGCATACTTAGAGAGCAGTTGAATTCTGTGGAGGAAGAGAAGCAATTGCTTTCTGACAAATTACAGGAAATGGAGAGGCAACTTCATATTGCAAATATGAATCTGGAAAGGATGCATGAGTTGGAGACACATCTCTTTGTTGCCAAAGAAGCCTTAGTCAAGTATAAGCTTGAAGAAGAGGTAAACAATTCCTGTTTGTCTTCAAATTCTTCTAAGAATGCTTATATTGGTTCTTTTGAAAAACATACCAGAGGCATAGGTTCCAAGCTAATGTCCAAGATGGGCTATGAAGGAAAAGGCTTGGGTAAACATGTAGAAGGTATTGTTGAACCAATAATGGTTGAGGAAAGGCCTATGTATTTGGGTCTTGGCTATGGACAGTATTATGGAGAAAGTTCCAAAGCTGCCATGAAGGCCATTGAAACAGTTCCAAGAAGGATTTTTATTTTAGGTCTTTTACCTCAAGAGTGTAAATATTGTATTCGTGGAGAATGCAATAGCTTGAAAAATCATTTGCAAGATGAAGGTGTTCATAAGCATACACTTGAACTAGAGAGTTGTGGAAACTCTGAAACCATTGAAGAGGTTGATGGTGTTCTAAAGGGAGCTACTTCTTCATTTGATTCACCTCCTCATGAAAGCAATAAAGGTGAAAGAGAAAGGTATAAATCTAGTTCTAAACATTTTCCTTTTGATTATGTTTAGCATGATAAATTTCCATATAAGTATGGGAAAATAATTGCATGTTCCTTTTGTGTTTTGGAGAACCATAATGTTTCTAGATGTTGGAAGAGAATGGCTACATACAGGAAACTTTTGAAGGAAAGGAAGCAAGAAGCCAAAGGTCCATTGGACAAGGAAAATCATGTTGTCAAGAGGATGCACATGTGTTGCACTTACTGCCATAAGCAAGGACATCTTGCTACAAAATGTTGGAATTTGATCCAACAATTATTCCATGAAACTTGAAGAAGGTGGAAAGAGAAAATGGCAGGAATGGAAAGAAAGATTCCATGATTGATGTGTTTCAGGATGATTCACATGTTGATGTTGATGTGCAGACAAAGGTAGCACCATTGAAATGGATCGGTAAGGAATGATTAGATTTCTTATCCAATTAAGATTGCATGTCTTTTGATTTGATGCATCTATTTGCATTTCTTTGTTAATGGAATGAAAGTTGCAGGATTTTACCAAGAAGGTGAATGGAAAAGTTGAGTAGGAGACTCACTTTGTTGCTATAACATTATATTCATTTCAGCTTCGAAAGTACAGTGTGCTTAAGTGAAAGTTGAAAGGTGAAATGCATGCATAAGCATGATATGCATGAACACAGGGATGTTGATGATTTCCTTGTATTTGAACATGTATGTGTAATTAACTTGCAGGGTTGATTGCTTTGTTTTAAACATGCATGTAATATTGACTTAAGAAAAGTTGATTTGATCTCCAAGATGAAGATGATGATGAAGTGTTTCATCTTTTGAAAATAATGCTTGAGATCTTTTCTACATTCTTGACTTGAAGGGTCATTTGTTTTAAAGGCATGTTTTGTGTGCTTGTTATCTAGTCCATCATTTGTATGTAGATGTAAAGACATGGAGTTGTTCACAAGATGTGAAATCTATTTCTTTTGTTGAAGCAGGAGTTTAGGCCATCCAGTTGTTGTTTGTATTTCTGTTGTTGTTAACAGTTTTTGTTGACAGCTTGTCAAACAGGTACAAATGAAAATTTTGTGAAGCAGATGTAACTTCACATTTGTTTGAACCACCTTGGATCAATGATCAAGGCAGAGAAGTTCAAACCACCTTCTGTGACCATCTCAACAGGAGTTCAACATGAAGTCAAGGAGGAAAACAGTTCTTCCCAGGAGGACCAGTACATCCAGGAAGGAGAGTGGTCAATTCAAAGGCACTGTGCAAGGCAAGTGTATGGAGGCTGAAAGAAGAGGATGTTGTTATGCAGAGGACGAGAGAAGCTTAGAGAGAGCCAGAGCCAGAGCCAGAGAGCTCACAACAGACTTCTAAGAGCCATGGAGCCTTAGTGAAGCTGCAAAATAGCAAAGAGATCAAATGATCCAGTTGTTGCTAGTGTCCAGAGTGTGTTGAAGACAGAAGAAGGCATTCCAGAGATAGTTAAGAGAATTCTAAGGGATTTGGTGCAAGCTAGAGCAAAATCGCTCAGAGCATTGATTGAAGGAATCAAGTCCAGAGAAGCCAAGATCTGTCTGCAGAGTGAGGATAGCCAGCGAGGTAAGATGGCATTCTAAACCCATTGTTTTTGTGTAATCCAATGGAGTTGAGCATGGAGCTTGTAAAAGAACTTATGCCATAATCCTAGAGAGCCTAGTTGAGTTGACTAGAGCTCAAGGAGACGTAGCCCAAGATATCAGGGTGAACTCCATATTATATTGTTGTTATGTGTTGCTTATTTTATGCATTGCAATTACTACTGTGTGTGTTTAAATATCAGAAAAGCATATAAATGTAAAGCACTTAAGCAGTTAAAAACAAACACAAGAATACACCTATTTCAAGCACTTTTTAATTCTACAATTGGTTAATCATAAGGTCTTGGAAATATTTAAGCTTTGGAAGTGGGAGAGGTTCTTGTAAGCTAAAAAGAAGCCTTTAGTGCCCCATTTTCATATCAGTTTCTGAGGACATATAGACAACATGATTCTATTATGGTTGTGGTTGACAAGTTGACTAAGGTAGATCACTTCATTCTAGTGAAGTCTACAAATTAAACAAGTGAGGTATCCTAGGTATTCATCAGGGAGATAGTGAGGTTACATGGTATTCCTAGGAAGATTGTGTCAGACAAAGATGCCAAGTTCACTTCCACATTTTGGAAAGAGTTGTTTGTAGGTTTGGGGACAAAGTTGACCTTCAGTACAACTTATCATCTGGAGATAGATGGATAGGCGGAGAGCATCAATAGGATTTTGGAGGACATGTTGAGAATGTATGTCATGCACCAACAAAGGAGATGGAAGGAATATATTCCACTGGTTGAGTTTACTTACAACACTGGGTATCTAGAATCTTTGAAGATGAGTCCATTTGAAGCACTTTATGGACAAATTTGTAATTCTCCTATCAATTGCATTGATCCAATGAACAAGGTATTGATTCGACTGGACATGTTGGTAGTGATGGAACAAGAAATGCAAGTTATCAAGAAGAAATCTAAAGGTAGTATAAGATAGGGAGAAAAATTATGCAGATTAGCACATGGTATTTAAGGAGTTCCAGGTTGGGGAACATGTGTACTTGTGCATCAAGCCCAAGAAGATATCCTTGAGGATTGGATCATGTGCCAATATGGAACCTTTGTAGGCCTTTCGAGATCCTTGAAAGGATTGGACCAATGGCCTATCAACTTGCACTGTCTCCAACAATGAAAGCACATGATATTTTACATGTGTCATCACTTAAGAAGTATGTGAAATATTTTAATTATGTGATTGAATGGTATGATATTTTAGGTGGAGCCAGAAGGAGAATTCTAGTCTGTACCTCAGTGCATTTGCGGTGAAAGATGTTCATGCTCCAGAATTGAGCAATAGAAAAAGTTAAAGTGCAGTGGAATCTCTTTGGGCCTAATCAAGCTATAAGGGAGATGGTTGATCAGATGCAGGCAACGGTTCCTTCTCTATTCGATGGTTGAGCATATGTGCCTTGATATATGTTTTGATGTTGTGTTTTGGTTATGTTTATATATGACCTTCATTCCAGTGAAGTGAGGTAGCCTAGGTATTCATCAGGGAGATAGTGAGGTTACATGGTATTCCTAAGAAGATTGTTTCAGATAAAGATTCCAAGTTCACTTCCAGGTTTTGGAAAGAGTTATTTGTAGGTTTAGGGACAAAGTTGGCCTTGAATACAACTTGTCATCTAGAGATAGATGGACAAACAAAGAGCATCAATAGGATTCTAGAGGACATGTTGAGATTGTATGTCATGCACCATCATAGGAGGTGGATGGAATATATTCGAGTGGTTGAGTTTTGTTACAACACTAGGTATCCATAATATTTGAAGATGATTCCATTTGAAGCACTTTATGGACGAAGTTGTAATACTCCTATCAGTTGCATTGATCCAATGAACAAGGTATTGATTGGATTGGACATGTTAGCAGAGATGGAACAAGAAATGCAAGTTATCAAGAAGAATCTAAAGGTATCATAGGATAGGGAGAAAATTCATGCAGATTAGCACATAGTATTTAAGGAGTTCCATGTTGGGGAACAAGTGTGCTTGTGCATGAAGCCCAAGAAGAGCTCCTTGAGGATTGGATTATGTGCCAAGATGGAACCTCTGTGGGCCTTTCGAGATCCTTGAGAAGATTGGACTAGTGGCCTATCGACTTGCACTGTCTCCAACAGTGAAAGTACATGATATTTTCCATGTGTCATTACTTGAGAAATATGTGAAAGATGTTGATTATGTGATTGAATGGTATCTATTGTAGGTGGAACCAGAAGGAGAATTATAGCCAGAACCTCAGTGCATTTTGCAATGAAATATGTTCATGCTCCATAATTGAGCAATCGAGCAAGTTAAAGTACAGTGGAATTAGTTTGGGCCCGATCAAGCTATATGGGAGATGGTTGATCTGATGTGGGCTACGCATCCTTATCTATTCGCTCGTTGATTAGATGTGCCTTGATATATGTTTCAATGTTGTGTTTTGGTTATGTTTATATATGCATATGTATGTAAATACCGCATCGACATATGTTATAAAGCTCCAACATGTGGTATGGTGTTCATGATATGTTGTTTATGTCTTCAACAATATTATATGATGTAAATGTTATATTGAGTTGTGTTATAGATATCTATGAAGCGTTTGTTATGTTGGTATATAAGTGTCATTGAACACTAAGGACAGTGCTCCCCCAAGGGGGAGGGGATTGTAACGTCCCCTGGTTGATTTCCTATGTAAATAGAAAAAAATAAGACCAAGGTCATTAGACATGCATTCCAAGTTGAATGTTGGGAAAAACACAGTGATTGGGATCACTTGTGATTAATTAATGGATATGGAAGTTGAAAAAGGCAAATAGGCATTAATTGGCATTTTATTTATGAAATAATGGAAAATAAGAGAAAAGGGAGATGGAAGGTCACAGATTTGCATGTGAGGAGAATTGAAGGAAAAATAAAGGAAAATTAAGAATATAGAGGCCTCAATGATAAAAAGGCTTCTGAAGATCAATTCATAGATTTTTTAAGTCCATTTTTGGAGCTCTCTCTCTATTCTCTCATTCTCTCATACTCTTGAACACTTAGAGTTTTCTTAGAGCACTCTTGGAACATTTTGTCATACTTTGGATTTGGAGTAAGAAGGAAAGTGCAGGGGAACATGTGGATCAATAGCTACAAATGGATTTCTTTACAAGTAAAAGGTTACATGTATGATTTCCTGGATTGACATTAGTTTTAGCCTTTCCTTGTTATTTCTTGGATAACCATGGTGTTGTGGGTTTTTCCACTTGATTTTTTTCTGTTTGGTGCTCATAATTCCTTATGGTCGTGGGTTGGAATAAACATTGTGGAAGCCCTAGAACAACTTGGGTTGTGTTACTAGTCGTGTATTCTAGGTTGGACAAATGTTGTAGAATGGTTGGTGGGTTGAGTTACTAATCCTAGGGCTAGGTTGGAAAAATTCTATGGAGCCCTAGAAGGTTTTGTGTTGAGTTACTCGCTCCTGGAGTCCTAGATAACTTGGGTAGAGACCGATCCAGTTGGTGTTAGTGATGTCCGACCGTGAGGTGGAATCATTGGTTGAGGGTTGAGGTGGTTTCACCTCTTGAAGCCCTAGTTTGGTTTTGTTGGTTTATTCCATGAGATCCCACATTCACGCTTTGAATAGAGCACGAGGGTGATTGGCTAAAGGAGATATTTGGTTGAGCGCAATATATGGTCAGGTAGTATGTGGAAGTCCTCGACATGGTTGGATTTTTCATATGATAATAAGATATATTTTCCTATTGTATTTTATGAGTACTTCTACTTGATATTATGTGGATTTGATGGTTTATATATGATGGTTATTATTCTGGTTATATGATGGTTATAGGTGTTAGATACCTATACCAATAGGTTTCATATTTCATGATTGACAAGGGAAGGTCCAAATATGCTCTGCTTTGATGTCACAAAGATCCCATATTTTCTAGAGAACAAAAGATGTGTAAAGTCTTTCAATGTTGATCACCTTGATTCAATTTTGATGGATGATTCAACAGTTTAATCTGGATCATGCCATGTTTTCAATTTTCAGTTATAGAATGGAGAAAGCAGTCTGTCCAAACTGTTTAATCTTGGCAGACAAGCAGTTCAGGTAGAGAAGAAAAGGCTCCCAACAGCTTAATCTGGGACCTTGGAGGAAATAAGGGTAGAAGTAGATAGAAATAACAAAGAAAAAGCCAAAGAAAAGAAAAGGCAAGTAAGGGTCTGCAAGTTCAAGTGCACCCTCCAAGAAGAAATAAAAAATGCTAGGCAAAATAGTTGGGTAGGTAGTGGTGGTTGCAGAAAAGGCTACTTTCACCATTGCAGGCGTGGTGACTATGATTACCAAGGCAAAGTCTATCAAGTGACAAAGTTTGCATATTCATCAAGTTGCAGCAAGGACCATGACTAATTTCCCTCATTCCCCTCCAATTTCATTTCTAACATTCCCCCATCAGCTAAGATTCATGGAAAAGACTAAGGTTTCATGGTGGTTCTTAATCTTTAGAAGCCACATTTCTTGTCTAAAAATCTTTTCATTTTGATATACTCTCAAAACCAAGTTTGTTTCACATAAACTTAAATGGTTTCCCCTCCACTCACCCCCTCATCCATATTAACTCTAATTCTACTATATAAATCCCTTATAACACCTTTTTCCCTATTATTACTAACACCACGGTGTATAAACCCCAAAATCTTATAAATATTCCCCCTTTTGGTATTATAGCCAATAAAGTCTCGAGTCAGGGATCAAATGACACCTGGTCATATTGATGAACCTATGCCAACTACCCCTTCCCCTTCATGAGCTAATTCCTTTATTTTAACCCCTTTTGCACATAAAAAACCCCTAAAAGGCCTAAAGTCCCACCTTTACCCGCTTCAATGAACAAAAGACATGAAAAACCCACCTTCCGCTCTATAACCAAGGTTAGCGCATGTAAATTGTTTTTTTTGAAATACCTTGGAAATTCGTTCAAAACATGTTTTTATGCCTCCGCCCGATTCCGTATACACTGCCCATGTCACCTCCCCGATGACCGTTAGATCAGGCCCTCCAGATCCGACGGCCCTGAACGCGTCGGAGTCCTTCCGACGTCCGACAGTTATGTGTACTATCCCCCTGTCACGTCAGTCATCCGACCACCGTCCGATTAACCTCTGCAGATCTAACGGTCACCATGACGTCGGAGCTCATCCGTTGCCCGAAACTTACCTCCCGACGGCCGTATTTTGAGTACGTCACTCCGCTGCCACGCGCCCTCACCACAATGCGTCGGAGGTACAACTGACAAATACCGCCCTCGTACAGGAAGCGGTGCGATACGAAACCACTGCCGGTTTCCGGTTTCCTCATCCCGCTCGCTTACGCCCTCGCCGCGTCAGCAACCTGTCAGCGCTCCGTCACCCAGGTACGCTGTCTCGTCATTCCCTTGTCCTGCCATTGGTCCACCTGTCCTGCCATCTCACTGCCCCTGTGGACCAACCAGACCCCGCCACGTCACCCGATGACGTCAGCATGACATCATCCGACCTTGACCCCACCAATGACGTCATGCTGACGTCATCACAAAAAGGCGCCAAATTGCTAAAAGTCTATATTATGGCCAAAAATCACGTTTTTACGTTCTTTTCATTCATTTTTCCGTTCTTACTGCTGCATGCGTTCACGTCCCAGCTTGCTGTCAACCTGCTAAATCGACCAGGAGACCTCCGGAGTACAAGTCTGACCTGCATCTACGACCTTTGCTCACTATTGTACCAGGTATTCTTCATCGTTTGTCCTCTGTGCGCCTGCAATTCTCTGTAACTCACTCTGAAAGTTTAAAGAAAGTTAAAACTTAGAAATTCACCAGTGAATTCCTCGGCAGAGCCTTAAATTTCCAACTACCACCTCGAAAAACACCAGCCGAGCTTTGTTCTACCTACATTCTGTTAAAAACTAGGTTCTGTCTGCGCAATCGCGGCAGGCTCAGTTAAACCAAATTTCACCATTGAGAGAGACAAGGAAAAGCCAAACATTGGTCCCAGTTGCTATAAACAGTATTAAAACTGCTGTAGACTCTGCATTCACCCTTTTCCTCAGATATTTTCATTTTTTGCAAAAAGAACTCTGGTTGTGTTACTCTGCATAGCAACACAGTCCTTGAAGAAACAGAAATCCTAAAGGAGAACAATGGACCCCCCTGTAGCTCCTATAGCCCTAAATGTAGCTCCTCTGAATGCCCCTCACAGAGCATTGGACTGGAAAGCGTTAGCTGACTTAGATTATAAGATATCAGAAGAAATGCTAAGCAGGAGCAGGTTTCATCTCCAAATACTAAATGAAATCAAAATCCAACATCAGAATGGGACAGACATCCTGGGAATTTGGGATTCATTTCTCCCAATATTCAAGCTTCCTCAGGTTAATCAATTCCCTGAGCTTATCCACTTAGTTGCTGACCACTATGATGCATCCCAAAGGGCAGTGCTGGACTCTTCAGGCTCAATTTTGTTTTTCAATACCCCTGAAGCCATCAGGGAGATGCTGCAGTTCAAAACAGATAAGAAGTTGGTCCCTCTATCACTAGCTGATTTGATTATGGAGGGAGCCAGAATGACAGAGGCTCAGATTACAAAACTTAACCAGTTATTCATCAAAGCTAACACTGTGCAAGTCCCTCCCATCAACTATGTCTACCTCAACCAATTGGGCCTGGACCTTGTTGACATGATCAGTCCCATCCTGGGATATGATTCAGTGGAGTATGTGGATGAAACAGTTATGCACATAATGCTCATGTTTTCTCCAGGAAGAAAACCAGTCTGCTATGACTATGCCACATACATCTCAGACAAGATGCATGAGCAGTTGATGAACCTATCAAGAGAAAGGGTATTTAAATATACTTCTTACATATATCATTTGCTTTTATACTTCCAGCATGAGAAGTTCTCCTTCCCAATGAAAAGAGAAGATGCACAGGGAAATTTGAGATCGGTGGTGTAATGGACATCTGCTTTCCACCTCAATTTCTATTCTCCATACACCTACTGTGAGTTCATTGATAACTTCATTCATCCAGCCATGACTCTACTTTTGGGCTCACCTCCTCCTAGATTGACAGATGATATGCAAAGACTCCTGCATTTATCAAAAGCATACAGCATTGGGGATTGGTACTTCTACCAACACCACACCGTTATTAGAATATATGGGTGTGAGTTGCCCCCATTTAGACTACCCAGGTTTGTGCCCATGAGATTATTTGCCTTAGAATACTTCAGGCAGTTTGGCTTTGTGGACATGTTCCACTTTTCAGGCAAAGGTAAGAAGGCACAGTTAAAAGTCAGAAGTCAACTTCGCCATTTCCTCTATAACGAAAGGGATGAAGGGTGGAAGGAGGCAGATAGAATACTTGGGGGCCTTGGTCTTAAATACAGCTTCCTATGGAAACCTTATGACCCTAACAACTTCATTACCATGAGGAGACTTAAATACAAGTTGTCTGCTTATGATCATTGCAGCCTTCCTCACATAGAAAAATATGCCAATCAAAGTAAATGGAGGAGAGGGACTTTAGAGGAAGCTGTTACTCAAGAAGAGCTTAATCAAAGAGCTCAAAGAAACATAAAGAAAATGGCTGACCTTGAGTTTTATTCACAGGTCAGCTCAGTACCAAGCATACAAATTGGAGCAGCAGCATCCTCTTCAACTGCCCAACAGCAAGCCACGAGAGTTGCTGGAAATATATCAGAAAAGGGAAAAGAAAAGGTGATGGAGATAGAGCCAGAGCAGCAAGAGCAGGAACAGCAACTAAAACAACAGCAGCAAGCAGAAGGGCTGCAGCAAGGGCAGCAACAAGAATCAGAACAGCAAGAGCGTCAACATCAAGAAGAACAAAGGCAGGAGCAGTCTGCCCAGCAAAAGGAAACAGTGGAGACTCCTCAGACCACTGAAAAAACGGTGCCTGCAAGACAAGACACTACCTTTGATGCCTCGGTCCTCCAAACCCCTCAAAAGGAGGATACATTTGTCTTTAGAAAAAGAGACAGAGAGACTCCCCTGACATCCTCTGTAGACCAGGGAGAGAAAAGGCAGAGACTCAATGATTTTCCAGAGGAGGATATAGCAATAAGAGAGGCATTGGGCATGGGCCCACCTAGCAGAGAAGCTTCAGCAAGTTCCTTCCAGCAGGAACAGGACAGGACCATGGGAGGGGAGGTCAGCTCCTCCAGCCAGCAGAAAGAAGGACAAGTAAGCATCAAGCAGCAATTTATAGACATCAAGAGGAAGAGTGATCCTATCAAAGTGCAACTGTACAATCACCTGCTAAACATGGCTCCTTCCAATCAGCAGAGACTTATGTCTGCTTTTGATGTAAGTGAAGGCAAAATGATAATGAGTCACTTTATGCCTACGGCGCTCCAGCCACAATCTACTGCTGACTATCTTAGGACTAACCTAGAGGTCCTCGCCAAGGACATACACCCTATGGACAAAATTGAGCTGCATAAGCAAACTGGCGAAATGGTGTATGCTTCATTGGCTGACAAAACTTTGGAGAATTATAAATTAACAAGCAGTCTGAATGCCACAGCTTCCCAGCTAGAATTGGAGAGGGCCTCTTCTCAGGCCAAAGACAACAGGATAAAATCCCTGGAGGAAATCATTATAGAAATTGGGCACAATCCCAATGACATCAAAGGGATACAAGAGATCCTGAAACTTAGAGATGCTGACATGGCTGCATTAAGGAAGAAAGTCAAACTCCCAGCTACCATTCACCCCCAAACAGATGAGGTAGCCCAACAGAGGATGGAAAAGGATGCCACAGACCTACTAATATCTATATATAAGCAGCTCCTGCAGACACAAGAGAAATTAGGAGAGTCTGAGGCCGCACAGGTGGCACTGCAAGCAGCACTAAAGCAAAGGGAAGAGGGCCAGACCTCTCAGCCTCCCCCGGTCATCAATCTTGAGAACACTGCTCCTACCACTGTGCCTCCACCTCAACAAACTGAGCAAACAGCTACATCCACTTCAGCAGCACCTACAAGTACAGAACAGGCACATAGCCTAGACATGCAGAAACTGAGAAATGAGATACAAATCCTGGAAGCTCAAATGACAGAGCTGCATGAGACCAAGGAAAAGCTGGCCAAGATCGATGATAAATATGATAAATCGAAAAGAGAAGTGGCAGAAAAGGGCAGGGAGATCAAGGCCCTTAATGACAGGATCAAAGAGCTGGAAAAGCAGCTCAGATTGGATAAGATTGTAGCTGAAGTCAGAGCAATGATATGGGCCAATATTGGCCAATCTATTACAAATCAATGGCAATACATTGAGACAATCCATGAGCAATTAGATCTCATCCCAAAAGCACAAAAGGAGGTCCATAGAGCAAGAGCTGCATTGAGCAATATGCCTGAAGTGGCCACCAGAATGATCAATGTACTCAATAATAGGACAAGCTCTCAGTTAGCCACCATTGGAATCACAAACAGAACTGAGACCATTCAAATGATCAAGAGGGTGCTTACTTTGAGAAATTTGGTGCAAACACTGGACAGAAGAACTCAGGATATGCACACTGAGGTAAACAGGTTCATGGAGAGATTTCAGGTATTGCAGAACAGAGGACTCCCTAGCTTACTGAACAGCGGAGGGAAATTATTCACCCATGAACAGTATGCTAAAAGAGTAAACATTTTTGCCTCAGCACAGATCAATGAGAAGGCCAGCACCTCAGAAGACATGGGACCTATTACAGGGCAGGATTTCTATAGTAAAATAGAAAATCTATTTTTTATAATGAATGAAATTAATCACTTGTTTGATGTAGCCCCAAATTTTTTCAAATATACAGAGGCAGAGGAAACAATGGAGGCCATTCTCAGGCATCAAATGCCTCCACAGGACTGGTGGGTCAAGGCAATTCAAATGATTCTATGAACAGCAGGCCATCCACTAAATTTCGGTTTCAGAAAAAACTGAATTGTCATGCACAGGACAGTTTATTTCGGTCAGCAGGCATTTAAGACGAAAGCTGAGCCAACTCAGCAGAGCCCATAGCCAGCACAGCAAAGGGAAAGCCACAGGTGTCCCAGCCGAGAAAGACAGTGGAACAGCTCCACAACACCTTCTTCAGCATTGATGCGGATCATTCCAACCGACTCGTTGGATTCCCAAAGCTAAAATATCTTCTGACAAATGCAAAAGCATTTATGTTGTATTAAAGGAAACATTAACTTTTACTCCGCTGTAATGACAAAGTTGGTGAAGGAGTTATTTCTCAGATGACTCAACGCCTTGATATTTTGTAAAGATGTTTTGTATATATAGAGCCCTCGCACTAGAGATAGGGTTGTTGTTGATTTCTCCTGAAGAAGTTCTGATGCTGTAATCCTTTTCAGAAGTTAATAGAGCAAAGCAATGGAATTTCTCGGATTTCTGAGGTGTTGGATGCGTTCTGGTGTCTGTTGATAACTACTGGATCCCTGTGTATTTCATCATACAATAAGTCTCTGTATCTCTCTCTGTTATTCAGTTGTTTGTTAAAATCCATATATGTCATCTGTTTCAGTACTAAACAACAAGGAAAAAGAATAGCTTTCAGGATTTATTCAATGAGTAACCTGAGTTCAATCTGCGTTGTTTATTAATGTTTTCTTCAGCTGTAATCTAGTTAAGTGTAATTCTTAAATGCTGCACTTGTGGAATACATCTATCACAGTGACCTTTGTCACAGGAATTCAAGTTTTGCTCCTGTGCAGTTCACTTTCATCCACCAGCTCAATAGAAAATTCTTAATTGCTTTCTGTTGGTCAACATACATAACCATTTGATCTAGTTTGTCTGTTTAAAATACACAATAGGCCCTGCAGTTTGAACACCACCAAACCAGCGTATCAGATCATTTCACAACTTCAGACTCCATTGCCCAATGGTATTATACTGTCTAAACACTGCATCATAAGACTTCAAAGAAATTCTTCAACCAAAAACATAAACCAAAAACCTGAGCACAATAGCTAGCCTAAAACACCATCATAACAGAGACAAATCATAAAGAGAGAGCCCTCTCTGATCACAGTTTGGCTAGAAGCTGTGATCCAAAGATTGGTTAGTGGTTACCCCGGCCGTATTCCCTTGGGAGTCATAGGGAACAACCTGGGTGTTAACAATAGGTATGGTTCCATAACAAGTTATAACTATGGCTCTTGATATGTTTTTATTAGTTGATGAATGGTTAACGAATGCATGAGTGAATAGATGTTATCGCAACTATAATGAGAGTGCATTAGACCTTTTTGATGATTATCATATAAGTATCAGATCCCTATATTCATATATGAATTCATGATGTGTAGATTACATGTTCTCAATATCTTTTACGAAATGATGTTAATTTATGGTATGCTCTATGCTTAAAGCATTTTACTTATATTTCTTATTGTTATCCACAGATTAGCAATCATATGTACATAAAGTAAAGTGCAAATAGAACGTTAAAAGATTGATAGAAAACAAGCCAAGACAAGAGACACAAGATGTGGTGGCTAGCCAAGGACAAACCCCAATGTGGGGAACTCTTTGATCAAATCTTCCTTTATCTTCAATAATTCAGCAGAGAGAAATAGTATATAAATTTGATTTACATCAGCGGCAGCAAACCCTAGATCAGCCAAACTAGGGCAAACAATATCTTGAAAACCGACCATCGGATCGGCTTGATTCCTTCACCAAAATGTACGGCCTTTTGAGGAGAGTCAGTTCCACCTATAGCGCAGTTCTGAGAGAGAGTTTGATGGTCAACGCTGGTCAAACTTCTGATCTGCATTTGCAGCCCTAAATTATGCTTCTTCCTTCCACACGTGTGAGAGAAGAGTCCCTTTCTGCACAGTAGGATAAGAGCCTCTTTTTTGTACAGGAGAGAGAGAGAGATGTGATGAGATAAGAGTGTGAAAATGAGGAAAATTCCTCCTGTATTTATACACAAACATTGATGATGAATAGATGTGTCTGTTGGGCTTCTGAGCCTACATGAGTTGCTAGTCGGCTTGATAATTATTCCATAATCAAAATAAATTCATATCTCCATAAATACTTATCGGAATCGAATGATCTTTAGATCAATCCTATACCTCTCGATGAGAGTAATCTAATAAAAATATTATCAGCCATGAATAATATGACTCACATGGAGTTTGGCCCTAGTTGCCAATTTTAACACTCCCTCTCAACTAGGGAGAAATCCATCTGCAATTCATCTGTCGGTCGCTACTATTCATCCATAAAATGCACTACCATGTACAGCTTGACCCCTGCTCTACTCTGCTCTACTCTGCTCTATTCTGCCTACTCTGCTCTGTTCTGATCTGCCCTGTTCTGATATGCTCTGCTCTACTCTGCTCTACTTTGCTCTGCTCTACTTTGTCTGAATTATGAAGAGGAAGAAATGATCGAGGATGTATAATACCATCCTCCATTGACTCAAAGTCAGTCTCAGAGTGTGTACCGCTGGTCCCAGACTAGTCCTCAACCGACCCGAAGTCAGTGTCATAGTGGGTACAACTCCTACCACTGGTCCCAGACCAGTATCATTGATCCTAGATCATTGAAGGTCATCCTAGCATACGGAGTACAGTAGATACAGCGATGTGTCCATCAGTACTACTATGGTCCCTATCCTCATTTCCCTGCTCATTGATCAGATGAGAGGTACTTCCCATGAGTCCCATACTGCATGGGCAGGATGCCTAGACAGGAGAACTAATCAATCTTGTCCTCACAAGAGAACTAATCATCCTGCTACACAATCGTCATGGGGAACACATCATCCAGACCTCATAGGAGAACTAATCATCCTGCTACATACTCATCATGGAGAACACATCATCTAGACCTCATAGGAGAACTAATCATCCTACTACATAGTTGCCACGGGGTGTCACAGGAAAAGTTTTGATTCTTTTACATTGTGGTCATATGTCACTCCAAGAAGTACCCCGCACCCCCCCGGAGCTACAAGAGGTCCATACATCATTCAGGACCCTCATCAGAGGGTCTCTGAATGACACCAAGTCGTTCTCGGAAAGTCACAAAAAATTGACCTTTCCTAGGGGCTTTGTCAGAATGTCGGCGACCTTTTCATCTATACCGTTATGTTGGAGCCTTATTGCTCCTCGCTGCACCATATCTCGAATATAGTGGTACCTGATATCGATATTCTTAGAATGATCATGAAATACGAGATTCTCTGACAAATGAATCCCACTCTGATTGTCACTTAGGATCACAGTGGTATCCAATGTAAATCCAAACATCTCACTAAAGAGCTTTCGCAACCAAACTGCCTCACAAGAGGCCATGCTAGCAGCAATATACTCTACTTTGGTGGTGCTCAAAGCCACCGAATTCTTATTTCTGCTCATCCAGGATATTGAAGCAAATCCCAAGGAGAAATAGCACCCGGAAGTCCTCTTATGGTCCACCACATTACCTGCCCAATCAGCATCAGTTTATCCAAGTAATCTCACATCTCCGACAATGTATCTTAACCCATAAGTAATTGTGCCATGAAGATATCTCAACAGATTCTTGGCACCAATCCAATGTATGTGGTGAGATTCAACCATATGTTGACTCAACATGTTGACTGCGAAACATATATCTGGACGGGTAAAGAACATTAATGCTCCGACGAGTTGACGATTCTTGGTGACATTTTGTAAAACAGGTCTAGCAGTGCTACCGCTTAACTTCTTAAAGTCAAGCTCCATTAGGGTAGTAACAGGCTTGCATTCCACCATACTGAATCTTTCCAATATCTTCACCACATATTTTCCTTGAGATAGGAAAATTTCCCTTGGCTTCTGCCAGACTTCAAGTCCTAGGAAATAGTGCATTAGTCCTAGGTCCTTCATTTCAAATTCAGAAGCCAACTCCCCCTTACATTTGTGAATGAGAGGGTCTGCACCTGTTAGAAAGAGGTCATCCAAATACAACACCAGTATGAGAGGTTTGTCATCTTCAACCTTAAAGTAAAGGTTAAGATCGGCTTCACTCCTAGTGAATCCCAGCTTCATTAAGTAGATATCGATCCTCTCATACCATGCTCGAGGTGCTTGCTTCAGCCCATAGAGATCCTTCTTCAACCTGCATACATGAGATTTTCGATCATAAATCTCAAATCCTTTGGGCTGCTCCACGTAGACCTCTTCTTTGATTGAACCATGCAAGAACACAGTCTTGACATCCATCTGATGTAGGTTCCATCCTTGTGAATCTGTAATGGCTATGATCGATCGGATGGTGGTATATTTGGCAACAAGTGAAAATATCTTGTCATAGTCTATACCTTCCTTCTAGGAGAGGCCACGAGCGACAGAACGAGCCTTACACTTTTCCGTACTTCCATCTGCTAAATGATTTATCTTGTATAGCCATTTAGAAGTGACAATTGTCTTGTCCTGGGGTCTGGGAACTACTTCCCAGACATCATCCTTCATAATAGACTCATATTATTCAGTCATAGCACCCTTCCATACTTGATTCTTAATGACATCTGAGAATGATGAAGCTCATTTTGAATGATCGTGCTCATGATGGTTAGGTATCCCTAATACCCATTAGGTTTCTTACTTTCACGGAAGGTTCCTTGGGGTGTAGTGTGTCTTTCAGCATCATCGAGTAGCCCTCTAAGCCATGAAGGCCTCTTCCTAGAAGAGGAAGGCTAAGGTGGAGGAGGATCAATAGGATCCATGGGTTCTTCCACATCAGGCATTGTTACATCATCTTTTTCTTTTGGTTCCCTAGTGTCAACTTCTTGAGAGCTCCTCATAGTAGGAAGATTGTTCACCTTACTGAGAGCCATATCTTCATCAAAGGTGACATCATGACTAATCACGAATTCCCTTTGACTGACTACATAGATTCTATAGACCTTAGTATTTTCACCATAGCCCACGAAGATTCCTTTCTTTCCAGATGCACCCAATTTGTTCCTTTTCTCTTTCGGCACATGAAAATATACAGGGCTTCCAAAAATTCTAAAATGAGATACGTCAAGTTTCTTACCGGTGAACATTTCTTCATGAGTCTTGGAACCCAATGCTTGATGAGGGCATCAGTTTTGTACATATATGGCGGTCTTTGCAGCTTCAGCCCATAGAAACTTCAAAAGTCTTTGATCATGGAGCATGGCACAGACATCTTCCACAATCGTATGGTTCTTCCTTTCCACCACACCATTCTGTTCAGGAGTATATGGTGTAGTAGTCTCCCTCTTAATGTCAGCCTCTTTACAAAAGTCATGAAACTCGTTAGATTCATATTCAGTCCCATTATCAGTCCTTAAGATCTTGATCTTCTTTTCTGTTTGATTCTCGCTCAAGGCTTTGAAGTGTCGAAACCAAGAGAACACTTCATCCTTCTTTTTCAAGAAGTATATCCAAGTCTTTCGAGAATAGTCATCTGTAAAAGTAAGGCAATATGAACATCCTCCCAAGAAGTTCACAGGCATCATACCTGATATGTCTGAGTGAACCAACTGTAATATATTGGAGGTCTTGTTTTGGCTTGAGGGGAATGGTCCCCTTTTGAGCTTTCCTTCATCACATCCTAGACATACACCTTCTTTCTATACTCGGAATTCGGGCATCCTTGTCAACATTTGTCTTACATCGGGTAGAGCTTTATAATGAAGGTGGGAAAACCTTTGATGCCAAAGTTTACACTGAAGAGATGTGTCACAAGACATGACACCTAGCAGACTTCCACCGACCTAATATAATGAATCAACTCGAAACCCAAGAGTAAATACATCTTTAACATTTTTTCTCCATATACGTACCTTGCCATCACTGAAGGTCACCTTGTAGCCTTTGTCTTCCACTGCCAAGATGGACACTAGGTTCTTTTTGAGATCAAGTACATATAATACATCCTGTAAGTGGATCTTATTACCTTGATTCAATTTAAGAGAGACATTGCCTACAACTTTCATGGGATATTTCATATTATCTCCAAGAAAAATTTCCAGGTTAGTTTCTTTCTCTATCAGATTATGGATAACTTCTTTGTAACCAGTGAAGTGCCTTGAGGCACCACTATCAATGAGCAAAATTCCCATTAAGTTCGAAGGAGAAGAGGTAGATAATATTCATCCTACTTATTGTCAACAATGTTAGATTCATACCTGGAATTTCTATCCTTCTTGAATGGTTGTCCCCTTCCTTTATTTCCAATACTCCTTTTACCTTTGCTATTAGATTTGTCATTCCTTTGATTGCCATGAGAGGGATTTTGATCATCATCCTGGTGTGAGTCCCTTCTATCAGGGCATTCTCTTGCATAGTGACCTACTTTATCGCAATTGTAACATCGTCCTTTTCTTCCACCCTTAGGTCCAGCCTTTCTTTTTTATTTAGTCCCGGAATTATTTCTTTTCTTACCATGAGAAGAAAAGGTAGCAGGAGGACCTTTAGGCATGGACATTTCTTTCTCTTCTATCCTTGTTTCTTCTTGAATGCATCTTGCCATTAATTCCTCGAATCCGGGAATTATGTTATTGTTGAGAAGAGTAGTCTGGGACATGTACCATTCAGATGGTAATCCTCCAAGAGTCGTGAGTGCCATTTCCCTATCAGTAATAATCTCCCCAATAGATAGGAGATCGTTCTTGATCTCGGTGATTATTAAGAAATATGCTTTCATGCTCTCATCTTTGCCCTTCTTAATTTCCTTTAGCTTATTTCTAAGAAACAAAACTTGATTTGCATCATTAACTTTAAATAAACTCACCAATCTATCGTAGATTTCCTTGGAGGTGTTCAGGTCGGAGATGTAGGCCACCAAGCGCTTGTTGATAGAGTCTCGGATGATCTTCTTTGTTTTGACTTCACCGGTTTTCCATTTGTCGCTGGTAGCAGTGGGTGAATTTGACAGAGGCTCAACAATATTGCCTCTCACATGGTCCAACACCCCTTGATCTTCTAAGGTTAGATCAAGAGACATCTTCCATCCGTGATAGTCAGACTTCTCACGGAGCTTGTCTTCAGCATGGAAGAGTGTTGAGGACCCCATAGTTCTTTTAGGATAGCCTTGCCAATCTTCTCGTCGATGATTGCTCTTGCTCTTGCTCTTGCTTGGGCTTTGTCTTCACCTCAGCTCTGATACCATGTTAATTTATGGTATTTTTTATGCTTAGATCAGTTTACTTATCTTTCTTATTATTATCCACATATTAGCAATCACATGTACATAAAGTAAAGTGCAGATAGAACATTAAACGATCGAAAAAAAACAAGCCAAGACAAGAGACACAAGATGTGGCGGCTAGCCAGGGACAAACCCCAATGTGGGGAAACCCTTTGATCAAATCTTCCTTTATATTCAATAATTCAACAGAGAGAAATAGTATATAAATCTGATTTACATCAATAGCAGCAAACCCTATATCAGCCAAACTAGGGCAGACAATATCTTGAAAACCGACCATCGAATCGGCTTGATTGCTTCACCAAAATGTACAACCTTCTAAGGAGAGTCAGTTCCACCTACAATGCAGTTCTGAGAGAGAGTTTGATGGTTAACGCTGGTCAAACTTCCGATCTGCAGTTGCAGCCATAAATTATGAGTCTTCCTTCCACACGTGTGAAGAAGAGTCCCTTTCTGCGCAGTAGGAGAAGAGCCTCTTTTCTGCGCAGGAGAGAGAGAGAGAGATGTGATGAGATGAGAGTGTGCAAATGAGGAAAAGTCCTCCTATATTTATACACAAATTTTGATGATGAATAGATGTGTCTGTTGGGATTTTAAGCCTACATGAGTTTTTGGTCGACTTGATAATTATTCCATAATCAAAATAAATTCATATCTCCATAAATACTTATCGGAATCGAATGATCTTTAGATCAATCCTACACCTCTTAACGAGAGGAATCTAATAAAAATATTATCAGCCATGAATAATATGACCCACATGGAGTTTGGCCCTAGTTTCCAAAGTTAACAAATGACTATCATGATTAGGCCTTGTTAGGTCAATTCCTTGATTAATTTTTGTATCAACATATTTTTCTTGATGTCATTTAACACTCTATAAATTTTCATTGAGTTCTAGACAATGGTTGGAAGAGAAACCCTGAAAAGGTGGCTCTGAATCCGGGACTGCATGCTCAAAACTTGCAATTTTGGGCCACAACTGCACCCTTACAGGATTATGCATGCGGCTAGAGGCCTATAGCTTCATGGATGCCTTTTCATGCATGTGCCTGTGGGACCAGGGATGAGAAAAATGGGTTCAACTCAGGTTTTGGCCACCTGGTGTGGTTTTTCAACCTCTGAGTGACCTATAGCCCTTGTAAGATGTTGTGAGTCTTCAGTTTTTCATTTGTAGTACTACAAGGAAAATACCTTCTAGCAGAGGTTATAACGGAGGTTTTTAGTGCTAAAAATTTGGCAAAAATTATCAAAACACCATCTGCTAAAATGACCCTTTTGGGATAGTGAAGGTTTTAACAAATCTTCATTACAATTGAAAAAATATGGGCAGCCAGAGGTTCTAGTGGATGTTTTTCTTTCGATGCGCTTAATGGAAAAAGTATCACCAGTGTGCTACATACATAAAAGCATTGTGCGACATACATAACTAAAAGCACTAAGGCATTGAATGCAAAAAATACTAGTGTGTAATATATACCATACTGGTGCTAAAAGACAAAAATCTCTGAGCATTCTTCTAAGGAATGACACCGGGGCACACAAATAATAATTGATTTGTTGATGTTTTTTTTTTAACTTATAGTGTCGATGTGTATCGTTAGTATAAATTCCCCAGTGCGTTATTTCTACATAAGGACCGGTGCTCTTAGTTTTCATGTAGCACCGGGCTGGAAATAATATTTTGTAGGACCAATGAGTTAGCTATATGGAAGCACTAGCGCATTAAGAATTATAATGCACCAGGTAATTAATCTCAAATAAGGCCAGTGCTTTAAGTGATAAACACATTGGTGCTATCGTTTTCTTAAAATACACTGAGCATGCAAAAATATGTCATCACGGTGCTTTTATATAACACAATGCACCAGTGTTTTTCTATGTTATAGATGCACTAGTTTTTTGAATGAGATTTTCTCATTTTTGGAAAGATCGACCTGTGACAATGTAATTATTGTAGTTTCTTAAATCCTTTATTCATCAAAAATTTGACATATATCTTATAATATTATTCATATAAATTAAACTTTGATTAGTGCATTTGTATATGATGTTTGGATTAATTTGTTATATTATCATATTCCACATATCTTCATTATAATGTTTAATCATCCATATATTTAATCAATGGTGTAACATTTCACAACAAAATTGGATAACAAAATAGAATAAATTAAAATGTATTTTATTATTTTTTTCCAAAGGAAAAATCGTAATCTTTCATTATATGGTTAAAAATTACATGTAGTAAATGTTGTTTAGCATATGCGGATTTCCTTCATGACTTAATAGTCTATGGTCCTTCCTGTACATGTCTATATCAAAATCAAAAAATCATCACGCAGGATGATGTTGTATCAAACTGTCAAAAATAAACACCCCGCGGGATGTTTGTATAAAAAGAAAAATATATAATTTCATCTCGCAAGATGCTATTCATGAGATACTAGATTTCTATTATCAACATATATACATGGAAAAATCAATGGTCATCCACCCGAGGGTATATTTGATCTATGTAAGGCTTGTGGTAGTATTGATACTGTGAGTTGCCCCTCTATTCTTAGATTATCCACTGTCCTCCTGGAATGTGCGTGGCTTCCTTGGATAATCCATCGGCACAGTGATTGTGCTCCCTGTAAATATGACAAACAATGATGATGTTAAAATGTGCTTTGAGGTGCATAACTTCATCCAAAATATTTAAGAGTGTATGTGCATGACATCTAGCTTTCAGATTGATCCAGTTTATGATAATATTTGAATCCCCAAAAATCTGTAAATCTCTGCAATCATGATTTAATGAAAAATGCATAAGGTGTCTGATGGTTATGAGCTCAGCGAAATTGTTCGTTCCCATGCCTAAGCCCATCTTAACTTTGAAATGATGATTAACTGATAAATATAAAATGAACCCTCCACCACATCCATGCTGCTGCGCAGCACCATCAAAAAAGGCCCATGGTATAGATTGGTCTATGGGATTCGGGGCGGCTAGTCTACGAATGCGAGGAGGGGTGATTTTCGGCAGTTCATGGTATGCTGCTATGATTTTGGCAGTGATAGATTGCCAGCGTATCGAGCCATTTTTGAAAATCAGTTTGTTCCGCACCAACCATATCACCCAGCTAATGATAAGGGGAAGGCATGCACGGTTTGTTCTAGAATGAGCATGATTCCAAGCCTCCCATGCTACTATGATGTTTTCACCCTCCCAATTACTCATAAAATCGAGCTCCTCAGTCACCTCCTTCCAAATCTATTTTGTTATTCCACATGTAAGAAAAAGATGAGTGGTCGATTCGGATTGTTGTTTACAGAGAATGCACCAGGTGGGGCCATGCACAGATCTGCGCATGGGCGCTTCCCCAGTGGGGACCTTTTTCCGGAGTAAGCACCAAAAGAAGAGTTTTGTCCTGGGAGGGGTCTTTAATTGCCAGATGATCTTCCACCAGCTCTGCACTATTTCCGGCATTTTGTAGTTAATCAGACACAGGTACCCTTCCTTGGGGGAATAACATCCAGATTCTGCCTTATCCCACATGAGCTTGTCTGGTCCGTATTTTATGCGAATATGAGATTCACTCAAGGCATTTGTGTAATCCTCCCAGCTTTGATGCCATTCCGGAGGCAAATTTAACTGCGTTGTTGTTTTCCATGCCTGTGTAAATATGGAAGAGTTCTCCTGATCCGCTATGTGGGCTATTACTCTAGTATTCTGATGATCGAGTATTTGAATAAGCTCTTGAGGGAGATAACACCTCCCTCCACCTCTTGTCCATGGATCCATTCCAATACGAGCCTTGGATCCATCATTTATTCTCCAAGTTAGATGGCTGCGAATGAGGGGGATCGAGTTCAATACAGCTTTCCATACTGTTGATATACCTGTTCTGTTCCAGCTAGGTAATCAGATCCAATCATGAGATGTAATGGCCATATGTATTTGTGGTATGAGATTGATGCCCAGAGATTTTGTTTTGTAAGCAAATTCCATCCCAATTTCGCAACAAGAACGTGTGCAAAGTGTGTGAGATCCTTAAGACCCCAGCCTCCCCACTTTTTTGGCAGAGAGATATTATCCCAGTTGATCCAAGCAAAAACTCTTTTATCCTGTCTCCCATTCCAGAGATATCTATAGCAAGATTGCCTCAGGCGAGCAAGAATACCTATAGGTATCTAGGCTAAAGCCATCCAGAATACAAGTGTGGCCTCCAAAACAGATTTAATGAGAACTAACCTCCCTGCTCTTGATAGAAATCGATGGCTCCAGTGCGCTATCTGGTTCTCTAATTTTGAGATCAGCCAAGTCCAATCTGCAATCTTGTGACCCGTCGGCTTGATCCAATAACCCAGATATTTGAACCCCTGATCCAATGGGTGGGGATTATACGGGAAACACTGCAAGGCTAGGTTAGATTCTTGAGCTGATGCGTAAGCCTGGGAAATAGTTCATTTTGTGTGGTTAGCCATCATGCCTGTTGCCCTAAAGAATAAGGCAAGAATCTTGTCAAAAGTAGTTGTGTCCTGAACACTTCCATCCAAAAATATGATGACATCATCTACAACTAGAAGGTGTGTTAAGAAACACTGATCAGTAATCTTCAATCCTGATATTCTTCCATTATGTTTTTCATGATAGATGAGTCTGCTCAGCCCTTCCATTACAAGTAGGAAAAGGAGAGGAGAGAGAGGGCATCCCTATCTAAGACCCCTTTCAGCATGGAAAAAAGGGGAAGCGGATCCATTACTGAGCAAACTGTATGTGGGAGATGATATACAGGCCATTATCCAATTTGTGAAAGGCAGAGGAAAGCCCAGATGGATAAGTAGCATTTTGATATAAGTCCAATCCACCCGATCAAAAGCCTTGGCTAAGTCAACTTTGAGGATGATACCTTTAAGACGGCGAACTCGGATAGAATGAATGGCCTCTTGTGTAGTACCAATCGCTTCATGAATTTGGTGATCTTCAAGAAAAGAAAATTTTCAGGGAGCATGTGCTGAGAAAGAATAGGTATGATACAATTGGCAATGATTTTTGAAATAATCTTGTAGAGGCAATTGTAAAGGGAGATGGGACGGAAATCATCATAAGAGCCAGGGGAATCATTCTTAGGAATAAGGGCTATGAAAGTGGAATTGATTGCATTGAACATTCTCCCAGATGAACGGCATTCCTCCACAACCAAAAGGAGATTCGAGGCCAATAAGTCATAGAAAGCCAAATAAAATTCAATAGTCCACCTATCTGGACCCAGGCTTTTATCCTTCTTGAACCACTTCAGAACCCCCTCCAGTTCCTCTAGGGTAACCGGCGAGGTTAATTCATTTTCTTCTTCTTCACGTACAAAACATGGGAAGAGTCCAGCCACATGAATGATATCTGCTAGATTGGCTTCATGGGGAACTTTGAATAAATTCCGAAAATGTGATGTGCCCAGTCTGGAGAGTTTTTGGAAATTGTCTTACGAATCTCCATTAGGAAGGGGCAACTTCCATATCGTATTAGTGACCTTCCTTCTTTTGGCATAATTCTGGAAAAATCTGGTATTGTCATCTCCTGCCTTCAACCATACGGCCCTGCTCTTCAATCTCCATGCTTCCTCCCTTTCCTTAAGAATCTTGTCTTTCTGCAGCTCAAGCTCTATCAATTTGTTTTTTCCTTCAGCTAAGGTAAAACCAAGATTCCTATCATCCATCAAAGTTTCCAGCTCTACTTCTATGTCCAGAATCTTCCGATCATCTTTGACCTTCTTCTCTTTGGCCCAAGTCATGGTTATTTGTTCAAGTTGTGAGAGAATATGACAGAAACCCTCCGCTGCCGACCTGTGATTCGCTATAGGGTGGGACACCTAGTAGTCCTTGATTAGCTTAGTATATTCATCGTCTTGAAGCCAAACATGATTGAATTTAAAGGGAGCCCTTGGCTTGGCTTCAAGTCCCATAATTTCCAAATATATAGGGGAATGGTCAGATTTACCCCCTGCCCCTACCCATTGTCTATATCTGGACAGTCTCTGGAGAAGGGGGATCTTGATCATGAATCTATCAAGTCTCCTAGCCAGGGCAGCCTCCCCTATCCTTCGATTCCTCCAGGTAGGAATCGACTTGTTCATGGGAATATCAGCCATATGATGATGCTCCAAGATGTCTTTAAATAAATCAGACAAGGGGTCTATCTGTGCATGTGATCCCCAGGATTCCCCAAATCCCATAGAGAATTTAAGATCACCCCCAATGATAAGCTGATCTATAGATGTCAAGTTTGATCCAAGAAAATTCTGCCAGAATTCCTCTCTCCTCTAGCATGGGCCATATACATTGATGATCCTCAAGGTCTTCCCTAGCTCAGCTGAGAAGAAATCCATGCCTATGCATCCCACTCCCCCCCAAGTGGCAGATACATTTATTGTCTGAGGATTGTATCCGATGGCTAATCCTCCAGCCCTACCAATGGCATCCAGCACATGGTGATGCCATCCAGGTCGCAGGCCGGCGAGGATGTGCTCAATGGCATCAGCATTGCCCAAGGTTTCTTGCAGCATAAGGATATCAATTGGTTCATTTTCAATCAACCTCCACATGGCTAATTTATTGGAAGTACTAGCCAGACCTCTGCAATTAAAGGACAGGCACTTCATGGTGGAACCCCTTCCGGGGCTTTCAGTGCTCTCAGGACCCCTTCCATGGTGGATTGCTTGCCCGATACTACCTCAGCTCCATCTTTCTGAATAGCTTTGGATAGGTTAGATTTGCGACCCCGGGTGGAAAGAGCAGGGGGTCCAAGGTAGACCACCCCCAGCCCAGAATGTGAGTCGGAGCCAGATAAGGGCCTTGACCGCAGGTTGTAAGGGTGTGACAATATCTGGCAGGACGAGGCCACTACCTCAAAAGGAAGAGAGGAGGAATGGACCGTAGGAGAGGATGGTGCATTGATGGGTGGAGGGGGAGAAATTGCACAAGTAACCAGAGAAACAAATGCTTCCGAAGGTGCATCAACAGAATTAGATAATGAAGGTGAAATCAAAGGGAAAGAAGAAAATGTACCTGATTTCTGCGCAACCTCCGTAGCTGCTGTGGCCCTAGCTTGATTCAAAGGGGGCGAGGGCATACTGACTGCTTCTTTTGCCTCCTTCGACGACCCTCCCACGTTGAGATTCTTGGGTGCTGACGTACTTATTCGCGATGCCGAACCCGGGGCTTGAGTTGCCAATACTGAAGCATTTCCTTTTAGAGGTGGGGGCGGGCCTGGGGAGTCCATTGTTTTCGAGAGCAGAGGGCATTCTTTGAATACATGCCCTACCTTATGACACCTTCTACATCGAAATGGCACCCCCTCATAATCCAAAATCTAGATCCTGGTGTAATGCCTCCACTTCAGGGTATCTTTTCTTCTAAGCCCTCCCTTGTGTCCAAGTGAACCAGAATTCTTGCTAGTGCCCAATTTTTTTTCTGTACATAAGTCTTATCATATTCCAAATATGTTCCAAGGGCATTTCCAATCCTGATAAACACCGATTCAAACCAGAATTGTAGTGGTAGCCCAGGTAATCGTACCTGTTAGTGTCAGTCTTTCCAGCCTTCCTCCAGTGATCAAATATACTCTTACAAAGTGGTCTCAGAGTGTCAAGGTCAAATTTTTTCATTTCAGTGAGTCTTCAAGCAAAATTTGGTCAGTAGGAATTAGGTCTAGGGTTTTCTTTCACTCCTTTCAAAATTGCCCAAATGTCAGTCTATTTCACTATTCAGCTGAGTCTATCATCATTCATAGGGTTGTCATTATCATGTGAGTGTCTAATGAGTCATTTTACACCTTGTTCATGCTTCAGTTGCGACTAGGCAAGGTCATTTCCCTCTCCTAGGGTTTTGAAATCTAATTTCTCTTGGACAGCCAAATCATTAGCAAAAATTGTATCCAAATGTTCATACACCTTCCCCTATCCTTCATGTACCTTATTAAACACTTCCCATCCCTTAGATCCGCCAAATTCCTCATTTTTGCACAAACCCTAGTTTCTTGCTACAACTTGGCAATTTTCTAGGTTGGGCCTGTGTTTTGCCCTTTTGGACCCCTTCCCCTCACTCAATCTCTGTGATTCCACTTTCCCCTGCTCCCTAACATCCCTCCCTACTTCCAAAAATTTCCCCCAGAATTTAGAAGCCTCTTATCCCCTTCATTTCGCTTCATTTCGACAAAATCCCTTGTTTCACACATCGGGATAGGTTTTACTCACATGATGTTTCTGAGCAATAAAAAATGAATTTGGGAAAAATGAGAGATTTTTTTTCCACAACATGTCAAGTAAGAAAAACCTCCTTCACTTTTTACACAGGTGTCATGGTTTTAGAGAAATGTCAAAAATATCGTTGCCTCAAGAGAATCAAATGCACCTCTGAAGTGACCTTGGTAAAATCAAGTTTTATCCTAGCTTGGTTGGCCAAATGACTTCCTTGATGAGTCAAATGATCACTAGACATAACTAGATTTCCAATGAGCTATCATGAGCTCAATTTGGAGTTGAGGAAGGCATTCAAAAGTTGACTGCAACAGCACTCTGCCTTGAGGTAGCCTCATTTGGCACATTTTGACCAGTCTTGGGAGATTTGATTTTTGACAGAGAAAATGAACTCCAAATTGAAAAATTTCAGCTGTGTTGGAAAGAAGACTCAAAGACCTTTCCAACGAGCTATCCTGCGCCCAATTTGGACACCGGGAAGGCCTCCAAAAATCATCTGAAAGGCGCGCTATGCGTCAGGAAGGGCGCGCTACGCGTCAGGCAAAATTTTCCAGTGTTATTTTACAAGGGCGCTATGCGTTGGGAATGGTGCGCTACACATTGGGGTTTCAGCTCAAAAAAATGCTAGCAAGTCATCAAATTGATTTTTCTCTCAGGCAAAGTGCAGGTAGGCTTCTCCTTTATGCCTAGATTTGGTTTTGCAAATTGAAAAGAGAATTAATATGTTCTGCTATGTGAATGATAAATCAAAAGCCCTCCCTAGTTATGGAAAATTTAATGTTTCAATGGCACTAGGGTTTCAAATTGCTCTTGTTGTCCAAGGTTTCCCATTTGTAAATCCCTTTTTCCTCATTTTCATCACCTTTATCCCTCAAATTTTCCCTTGAAATTTCATCATCCTCCCCTTTAAAATTCCTAAAGGCATACTTAATTCCTAAACCCTATTACACTTCAAAATCCCACAATCTTGTAATTTCCCATGCTTATCTTCCCTAAATTCCTTCTTTGTGTTTATTCTCCCTAATTCCCACATGTTCCCCTATCCCTAACAGTTCCCTTGTATTTATGTCCCCTTGGTAACAGCATTTGAAAAGTCATACAGCAGTTTCACATATCACCATTCATCCAAGGCAGTCGTGCAACAACAGTTATGTCATCCGGTCATTCATCTGATTATGAAGTGGAAACCCAAAGTGACTCACCCTTGGAAGGACATGCACTCATGAGGCTTCATAGAGGAGGCAGAAATATCATTACTTGTCCCGGAACTTGGTGTACAAAGCGAGAATCGGAAGTTTGAAAGCAAAGGTAAAAGAGAGCTTCAAGGAGGAAAAAAGTGGATTAAGGACTCTAGATATTGGCTGAGGTATCCTTGACTCATCATTTCCCTTGATGAAGAACCTACAATCCAAATTTCAGAGAATTTGGAGCAATTTTGGTCATTTTTGAATTTTTTGGTCAAAAAACAGGTTTTTGCCCTCAACGCGTAGCGCGCCGCGCGCTGCCCTAAAGATGGGCAACTCCATTTCATGAAAACTCAGCATTTTTGGATTTTTCATAAAAAAATACACTTTCTCAGCAATTGCCAAGAGATTCCATCAAGTTTTGAGCCTCCAGAAGGTCAAAAAACAAGCAAAAAATGACTTTCTGCCACCTTTTTGACACACAGGAAGCAGTCTTGGGAGATTACAATTTTGGAGGGGCAAATGACCACAAAAGTGAGAAATTCCACTTGGGTTGGAAAGTAGACATCTAGACCTTTCCAACAAGACCACTTTTGCCTCATTTGGACTCCGTGAAGTGCCTCAAAAGCAGGCCCAAAGGTGCGCTACGCGTTGAGATTCAGGGCACTACGCATCAGGCTATTTTCACAGAAATGCACCTACAGCTCAGCAAAACGCAGTTTTGACTAGGTTTGACTTTTTGGAGTGGATTTTGATCTTCCTTGATGTAAATGATGTAATTTTATGATAATTTGACACTTATTTATCTCTTCTAGAAGATTCATTCATGAAATAGGCAAAAATTTAATGAATGAATTGGTTTCCTAGCTTATAGAGGCAAGTTGTTTTGACTGCCTAGATTTTAGTGCTCAGTATGGAATTGGTTGAAACAGATCCTAGGATAGTGAGCTCGACCCCTAGAGGCAAGGAAAGATGTTAGATTACCTATATTATGTACTTTCTTGGTCATTTTCATGGTTGGACTCTTGAGGGAGAAAGCTTTCTATTGTATTACTCATTGTATCTCTGCAATTTTGGCAAAGGAAGAAAGACCAGGGTTTTGCAGTCCTTTTTTGGGATTCCTGTGGTTACATGTATTGATGGTGTGTTTCTCTTTTTACTTGTAATTTTTTTATGTGAATCATCTTCTTACTTTTCCTTCTGCAAATTAGGCAAATGAAGTGTTAAAGTAGAATTCATGATTACCATGCTCTGCTTTTAAGTTTGCTTAATATCAATGTTTTCATCTGTTTAAGGGGAATTCAAGGTGATTGCTTGCTCTCCTTAGCTCCTCACCAGTCATTCTCATCCATCCAACTCTTTCAAAGACATCAATACAGTCTCCTATCTTGCCCCAAAGAGCCCCCTGCGAAAACTGTGTCCAATCCCCGCACCCAAAATTGCCTTTCCCTGATTTTCCACCAAAATCCTAAAAATCTCAAATCAAACCTTTTATCAGTTTACTAGCCTAAAATCAGTGTTCTTTATTGGTTATCTCCGCCCTTTGAAGATCTTTGCTGAGATATACCGGAGAGAGCCCTCTCCTGCCCCGTAGGGCTAGCTACGAGGCTAAGTGGTTTGATGTTGCCTTGGAGTTTGCCTTTCTCAGCCTGAGGTGAAATTTCAAGCGCTAACATATTGGTGACCATACTGGGGAAGAACAAATGGTTTGTTGGTTGATGTCATTTGTTTTATAAGCTATAGACGGAGCCTAAAGTTATGCCAGGTAGCCTTCGAAACGCTTTTGCTGTGCATTAGCGGAAGTAGATAAACGCTGCTTCAGTCAATCTCCGATCTAGCTTGTAAACGTGACATCTAACTTGTTAATTGCCCGAGTACATGCATCAATTTCAGATCTAATTGTTGATGGTGGACAACGATTAGACACTGGCAAGGCTGAGATCATTCACCTGGCGACTCTAAATCATTTTCGAGATCAAATCCAAAGACTCCACTGGAGGATGATCCCGACCAGCAAAAACATGAAAGGACAATATGGACAGATCAGGTACTCAAGTTGGAATTTCATCCAAGACATTTTGTTCTTTGTCATAAATTATTTCTTCTCTTTTCCCAAGAATGTCAAGACTGCGTTGCAAAGTATACTATGCTTGAGAAAAGATCCCAGGCTTGCAGTTCATTCTTTTCCTTTGAAGATTGTGAATACCAAAGATTTGCATGCCTTTGAGCTTGATCAAGATCCTTTTTCCGAATTTTGTGATGACCATCTTCAAATTGATGAGCCTCAAGAGACCAAGACTGATTCTATACCTGTTGTACATACCCCTACACCTTGTAAAATTCCAGATCGGTATAAACCTCTTGTTTTACCTTCTGTTCTTCATGCTTTCCCCAAAAACTATGATCTATACTTGCCGAGGTTTGACGGTGAATGTAAGAATGTCAATGCCGAGCAACATGTGCAGAATGTTGAGACTTTTCTAGACCTTTTTGAAGTTGATGAAGAAGTTGTCAGTATAAGGCTTTTTGCTCTTTCTTTGCAAGGCAAAGTGAAGAGTTGGTTCAAAACCTTGCCTGATGCAAGCATCTCAGATTTCCGGCAGTTCGTCAAAGTTTTTCTTGACAGGTGGATGATCGGACAAAACCTTCTCTTGATTGTAGAAGAGTATAACCAGCTGAAAAGATTGCCAGGGGAGACAATACAACAGTTTTCGGCCATATTTAACCAAGTTTATTATTCAATGCCAGTTGATATAAGGCCTCCTCCTAGATCTGCTCTCTTGCACTATCCGGGTGCCTTTGATCCGGAGATGGAGTTTTAGCTGAGAGAAAGGAATATTGCAACACTTCATGAGATGCAGAACAGTGCAGTAAATGTAGAGGCTCACTTGCTGATCCGAAGGGCAAGGTTGAAAGAAGAAGAGATGAAAAACATAGATCCGGCCAAATCAACATCTCTAGAGGTGAAGCTTGAAATTTTGGTAAGTGCGGTGGAAAAGATGATGGAAAGGATCACCAAAAGGAGTGATTATGATGTTCAAGCTCATGGCTCGCTGATTGAAGAAGAACAAGTTGTTGATTCAAATCATTTTCTTTCTGATGCCAATTATTATAGATCTGATGATGATTGTCTTATTAATCATTTTGGAGAAGAGAGATCTGTTGATATGACATGTATGCTTGATGATGGGTTTTATAGTAATGATTTGCCTCATTTTGATCAATATGATGATGATGATTATGTTCTCCGAACAGAAGCTAATCTTACAGATAAATCAGCAGCTAGTTTGTGGGAGGAAGAAGTCCATTTACAGCAGCTCAAGTACAATGATCAACCGATGCATATGAGCTATGACAATGATGAGGAAAGTGCGTCAAAGTTTGAAGTAAGTGAAGGATCTTTGCCTTTTTGTTTTGATTCGTTTCAGTTCATCAGAGATAACTACCATGCAATCAGAAATCAAATGTCAACAAGTCTTGATTTGAATCATCTTGAGAGCAATGAAAATTTTGTTCAATACTTCTCATATTCAGATTTTCAACCCCCGAAAGCCATTGATTGTCAAGTTGCAGCTGAAGACTTAGAAGTGGACACACATGATTTAATGATTCAAGGTGACTCCGTACCATTCTGTTTTGAATCATTTCAGTTTTTGAAGGGTAGATTGCATAGTAAATCTTCAAATGAACAGCCTATCACAAATCAGCAATCTCTCAGTGTTAATGTTGAGGATGAGACAGATAACAAAATTCTTGAGCAGCCTGTAGCATCAGATTTGCAGCCACCAAATGAAATTGAAGGACATATTACAGATGAAGCTGTGGAAGACGAAATACATGATTTGATGATGTAGGAACATTCTATACCCTTTTGTTTCGAATCATTTCAGTTTAGAAGGCAGAATATTCGTAAAATATCTCAAGGAAAAGATGAACAGTTAGAAGGATGTCATACATTTTCAATGGATACATTGCAACAGTCTTTTCAAGTTTTTCATGATCCAATAGCTGATGTTTTGGATGAGGTTTGCAATCAAAGTCTTTCTCCATTAACTACATGTGAGCTTGAAACATGTGCTGATATGAATTTGATCCGGCAGCCGATTTCTTTGTCATTTTCAGCAGAGGTCTCATCACAAGGCTCAGATCAAAGTTTGCATTCATGGTATGAGGAAAAGAGAAGTAATCCATTGGATGAGCTAAGTTCCAGTGTGCTTGAATTTCAAGATCCTTATGCAGTGCTTTTGGAGGCGGATAGAGAATTCATATCATTCAACGGATCTGTTTCTAAGTTATCATGGGAGTTGTCTTTCAATAGTTCTCTCTTGTTGTTCATAAGTGAGCACTTGCGGAGAATTCGAACAGCAAACAGGATACTTACTTGGTTGCACTGGTTGTTTCATTTCACTTGATCAGGTGATGAATGAAACTGTTAGAGTAGGTTTTGATGAATAAGCTCCCCTTTGAGCATCATTTTCAGTTGGTCGATTGTGTTTAAGTATTGAGTTAGTATTTAGTTGAGTCATGAGTCCTTTGTGAGTCAATTTTCAGTCTTGTTGTTAAGTTAGTTTGTGTCTGTTTTCAGTCACGCATTTTAGTTTGAGTTTTTGACTCCATTGCCCAATGGATGAAGGCACTATCTAGCTCTTCCAGAGATCTGTCGTTCTTGGCACCTCCAAGGAGCTACCATCCCCATTGGAGCCAATGTTAGTGTCAGTCTTTCCAGCCTTCCTCCAGTGATCAAATATGCTCTTACAAAGTGGTCTCAGAGTGTCAAGGTCAAATTTTGTCATTTCAGTGAGTCTTCAAGCAAAATTTGGTCACTAGGCATTAGGTCTAGGGTTTGCTTTCACTCCTTTCAAAATTGCCCAAATGTCAGTCTATTTCACTATTCAGCTGAGTCTATCATCATTCATATGGTTTTCATTATCATGTGAGTGTCTAATGAGTCATTTTACACCTTGTTCATGCTTCAGTTGCGACTAGGCAAGGTCATTTCCCTCTCCTAGGGTTTTGAAAGCTAATTTCTCTTGGACGGCCAAATCATTAGCAAAACTTGTATCCAGATGTTCATACACCTTCCCCTATCCTTCATGTACCTTATTAAACACTTCCCATCCCTTAGATCCGCCAAATTCCTCATTTTTGCACAAACCCTAGTTTCTTGCTACAACTTGGCAATTTTCTAGGTTGGGCCTATGTTTTTCCCTTTTGGACCCCTTCCCCTCACTCGATCTCCATGATTCCACTTTCCCCTGCTCCCTAACATCCCTCCCTACTTCCGAAAATTTCCCCAATAATTTAGAAGCCTCTTATCCCCTTCATTTTGCTTCATTTCGACAAAATCCCTTGTTTCACACATCGGGATAGGTTTTAATCACATGATGTTTCTGAGCAATGAAAAAGGAATTTGGGAAAAATGAGAGAGGTTTTTGTCCAAAACATGCCAAGGAAGAAAACCCTCCTTCACTTTTTACACAGGTGTCATGGTTTTAGAGAAATGTCAAAAATATCGTTGCCTCAGGAGAATCAAATGCACCTCTGAAGTGACCTTGGGAAAATCAAGTTTTCTCCTAGCTTGGTTGGCCAAATGACTTTCTTGATGAGTCAAATGATCACTAGCGACAACAAGCTTTCCAATGAGATATCATGAGCTCAATTTGGAGATGAGGAAGGCATTCCAAATTTGACTGCAACAGCACTCTGCCTTGAGGCAGCCTCATTTGGCACATTTTGACCAGTCTTGGGAGATTTGATTTTTGACAGGGCAAATGAACTCCAAATTGACAAATTCTAGTTTTGTTGGAAAGTAGACTCAAAGACCTTTCCACCGAGCTATCCTACGCCCAATTTGGACACCGGGAAGGCCTCCAAAAATCATCTGAAAGGCGCGCTACGCGTCAGGAAGGGCGCGCTACGCGTCAGACGCGCGCTACGCGTCAGGGGCGCGCTACGCGTTGGGCAGGGCACGCTACACGTTGGGGTTTCAGCTCAAAAAATTGCTAGCAAGTCATCAAATTGATTTTTCTCTCAGGCAAAGTGCAGGTAGGCCTCTCCTTTATGCCTAGATTTGGTTTTGCAAATTGAAAAGAGAATTAATATGTTCTGCTATGTGAATGATAAATCAAAAGCCCTCCCTTGTTATGGAAAATTTAAAGTTTCAATGGCACTAGGGTTTCAAATTGCTCTTGATGTCCAAGGTTGCCCATTTGTAAATCCCTTTTTCCTCATTTTCATCACCTTTATCCCTCAAATTTTCCCTTGAAATTTCATCATCCTCCTCTTTAAAATTCCTAAAGGCATACTTAATTCCTAAACCCTACTACACTGCAAAATCCCACAATCTTGTAATTTCCCATGCTTATCTTCCCTAAATTCCTTCTTTGTGTTTATTCTCCCTAATTCCCACATGTTCCCCTATCCCTAACAGTTCCCTTGTATTTATGTCCCCTTGGTAACAGCATTTGAAAAGTCATACAGCAGTTTCACATATCACCATTCATCCAAGGCAGTCGTGCAACAACAGTTATGTCATCCGGTCATTCATCCGATTATGAAGTGGAAACCCAAAGTGACTCACCCTTGGAAGGACATGCACTCATGAGGCTTCATAGAGGAGGCCGAAATATCATTACTTGTCCCGGAACTTGGTGTACAAAGCGAGAATCGGAAGTTTGAAAGCAAAGGTAAAAGAGAGCTTCAAGGAGGAAAAAAGTGGATTAAGGACTCTAGATATTGGCTGAGGCATCCTTGACTCATCATTTCCCTTGATGAAGAACCTACAGTCCAAATTTCAGAGAATTTGGAGCAATTTTGGTCATTTTTGAATTTTTTGGTCAAAAAACAGGTTGTTGCCCTCAATGCGTAGCGCGCCGCGCACTACCCTAAAGATGGGAAACTCCATTTCATGAAAACTCAGCATTTTTGGATTTTGCATACAAAAATACACTTTCTCAGCAATTTCCAAGAGATTCCATCAAGTTTTGAGCCTCCAGAAGGTCAAAAAACAAGCAAAAAATGACTTTCTGCCACCTTTTTGACACACAGGAAGCAGTCTTGGGAGATTGCAATTTTGGAGGGGAAAATGACCACCAAATTGAGAAATTCCACTTGGGTTGGAAAGTAGACATCAAGACCTTTCCAACAAGCCCACTTTTTCCTCATTTGGACTCCGGGAAGTGCCTTAAAATCAGGCCCAAAGGCGCGCTACGCGTTGAGATTCAGGGCGCTACGCATCAGGCTATTTTCACATAAATGCACCTACAGCTCAGCAAAACGCAGTTTTGACTAGGTTTGACTTTTTGGAGTGGATTTTGATCTTCCTTGATGTAAATGATGTAATTTTATGATACTTTGACACTTATTTATCTCTTCTAGAAGATTCATTCATGAAATAGGCAAAAATTTAATGAATGAATTGGTTTCCTAGCTTATAGAGGCAAGTTGTTTTGACTGCCTAGATTTTAGTGCTCAGTATGGAATTGGTTGAACTCCTAGGATAGTGAGATCGACCCCTAGAGGCAAGGAAAGATGTTATATTGCCTATATTATGTACTTTCTTGGTCATTTTCATGGTTGGACTCTTGAGGGGGAAAGCTTTCTATTGTATTACTCATTGTATCTCTGCAATTTTGGCAAAGGAAGAAAGACCAGGGTTTTGCAGTCCTTTTTTGGGATTCCTATGGTTACATGTATTGATGGTGTGTTTCTCTTTGTACTTGTAAGTTTGTTATGTGAATCATCTTCTTACTTTTCCTTCTGCAAATGAAGCAAATGAAGTGTTAAAGTAGAATTCATGATTACCATGCTCTGCTTTTAAGTTTGCTTAATATCAATGTTTTCATCTGTTTAAGGGGAATTCAAGGTGATTGCTTGCTCTCCTTAGCTCCTCACCAGTCATTCTCATCCATCCAACTCTTTCAAAGGCATAAATACAGTCTTCTATCTTGACCCAAAGAGCCCCCTGCGAAAACTGTGTCCAATCCCCGCACCCAAAATTGCCTTTCCCCGATTTTCCACCAAAATCCTAAAAATATCAAATCAAAACTTTTATCAGTTTACTAGCCTAAAATCAGTGTTCTTTATTGGTTATCTCCGCCCTTTGAAGATCTTTGCCGAGATATACCGGAGAGAGCCCTCTCCTGCCCCATAGGGCTAGCTACGAGGCTAAGTGGTTTGATGTTGCCTTGGAGTTTGCCTTTCTCAGCCTGAGGTGAAATTTCAAGCGCTAACAGTACCCATATAGGTCCCGCCCCAATTTTTTCCCGCTCCGGGTCGAATAATGGTGACCAGCGTTTGAGGAGGACCGAGGCCATCTTAATGTGCCAATATTTGGCCAGGATCAGTTCGGTGTATTCAGCTTTCGTAAAATGCAGTGCAAACCAACCCCGCGCCAAGCTCTGAACCTCTGGCAACTCCTGGAGAATGCCACCCCATATCTCCTGTACCCAATTCGTGAGCCTGGCTGCTGAGTAAGCCCTCCCTCTCACATGTCCAACAAGTACTCTATTGGGCTTATCCACGACCTCACCCATAGGAATATCTTCGCCAAAGGTGATGCTAAGATCCTTTGTGGACTTCTTCACGCACTTAACCTTTCGCTTTCCAGATCTTGGTGCCGATGGGTGCTTGGTTAATGGATCCGATCCTGAATCCTTCAGGGGAGTCGTCGATTTAGGGTTTATGACGGGGGAGTCGAAGCATCCTGAAGGGAGGGAGTTAGGGTTTGCCAATACTGGATGGGGCGATATTTGGGGGGGCACTAAGTTGAAAGACAGGAGCGGATTGAAATTAGGGGAGGGAGGCATAATAGCTGAGAGAAGATTGAGTGCGCTAGGGGATAGAGGGGGAAAGCCTAATCCCGGGGTCTCCAAGTAGAGTGATCCAATACGCAACGGCGAATCAGATGATCCAGGGAGCGCAACGATCGACGAGATAGCCAGATGAGGAGGTGCAGATTCGATAGTGCTAGGGTTAGCACCGCGGCCGCAGAAAATGGATTGTCCTTCATAAGGGTCTAGGGAATAATCGATCACTTCTTCTTCATAATCCATAGCTTCCATTGACCGAAACCACCTTCGTAACCGCCAGGACTGAAGTTAGTTGACTGAGAAAGGTGGGACGGACGTCGACCGGTCGAATAAACAGGGAGACCGCGATCGCATTAACCCAGATTAACTGCGAATTAATTCAGATCTGTCTCTGTGCAGGTGCAGGGAGACGCACTCGCCACCTGCCCACCTGCGGCCACGTCAGAGCCCAGAAACCCATCCTCCCGCCTCCGTCCCGACTCCAGCCACGCGGATGAGCTAGCCCCAAACGTTCCTTGTGTCCCTATGCCTGTAAATGTATTTTATTATATATCAATAAGAGCCTATTTTTTATACAAAATGGGTTTGTTATCGGTAACCCCCTGTCTTTCAATTAGGATACTATGTCCATTGCATTAAACAAAATGTCTGATTGTAGCAGACAATTATTTCAAAAAATACAACAGGTTCCATTGATATCCAAATCGTTCATCATTCTTCACTAGAATTGTTGTCACTCCTTGAGCTACTTCCATGACTTGGGTTATTTGGAGGAATGTTTTGTTAATTACATTAGTTTTTTTTGTCTTCTTGATCTTGTTCCATTTGCAAACATAAAAATAAAGTGTAATGAGTGTATCTACATTGGTAAGAATAATGAAAATTGAAATAAATAATATACATCAATGTTAATCAAATAGCAATGTACGAGAGAAATAAATGATTCATAAATTGTGAACATGGTTTCAAAACCAAGTCTCATGCCTTGTTGCAACATTTCTTCTGCTAACATAGTTCCATACTTTCTTTCTTGCATGTTTTAAACCCCTAGATCAATCATAGATTTAATATAAAGGATTTTTTTGTTCTATTAATTATAAACTTAGAGAAGTAAAACAACATAGATACTTACAAATTCCATAATTAATTTTTTATATGCTAATATATACTCACGAACCTTATTTAACCCAATGTCAATCAATTATTTCGATGGCTCGTATTTGTATGTTAGCACCTATTTCAAGACATTAAAGGATGGTTGTTGTAAATTAAACAACTTAAAATATACAAAAATGAAACCATGAGTTGTTATAAGGAAATATTAACAATTACTCACAAACTTTGAAATCAACCCTTATCTTCCTTGTCTTCCTATTTTATGTGCTAAATGAGTTCCATCTTGTTTTATTTTCTGCAAGAAAATACTTGAAAATTAATATTTAGAGCTAAATTAATGTTTTATATATACAAATTCAATCATGATTACATACATTTGAAGCACGTTGTTGTTGAGATGGCTCCCCCTGTGATGGAATTATGTCCATTTATTTGACCATCTCCTTATACACTTTTTTGAACATTCCTATTGGTATGTTCACATATCAATGCATCGGTCATTTGAGATTTTCATAATCTTCGTGAAAAAAAGTAATAAACTATTTTTATAATGATATATTAAAACTAAATATAATAAAATCGAAGTTAATTAACGAATGTTTTGTAGTAATATATATATATATATAGAGAGAGAGAGAGAGAGAGACATTTTATACAATTAGGAATATTACATTTTCAATGATTCTTTTATTTGTATGTATTTTCTATTGCAAGTCTAACATGTCTCGTTGACCATTTCTCTAGAAATGCTTCCTGTAGTTTAGATATAGTTTGGTTCTTAGAATCATTGGATTTATTTTTGTATTATAAGTGGAAAGTACGTCTATATGTTCGTTCCACTAGATCCCTTATAGTTTTGTAACCCCCCTTCCCCCCTCCCTTTTATTAACCTCCACCACCACTCTAGATGAGCTAAGGACCAATTCTTCATCATTTACATAATTTATAACTTTTTCTTTAGGACATTGATATTTTCCTTCGTTGTTTCTCCCTGTAGAACATTAAACATATATGAATTAATAGATTGTTTGACACATGTTATATAATATTCTTAAATATATTATTAATGAAAATTCCAACAACAAAAAAAACTCATATTGAATAGTAATTTTTCATTCTCCTAATTCATCATTCTGCAATTTTTCTATCAGGATTTTACTCTTTTATGCACTTAAAGTAGAAATAATCTTATCGAACTTGTTCATTTTTTAGTTCTTCATGACATACACCAACCAATACATATCGGCTAAACTTACATATAGCTCAAACATATTAATTTTATAAAGAATTTACAAAGAACTTGCCTTCTCTGCTTTTTTGATGTGCTATCACTGTGTTGATTATTATTTTTGTTACTTAAGATCTTCTAAGACATTTTTTTATCAATATACAACCTGTAGCATTCAATATATAAGTCATTAAATATATTTTACAAATAAATCAAATAATTTTCAACCAAAGAAGGTCAAGTAACGAGTATGTTTATCTAAATAAATGCATCAGTGCATTTAGAATATTAAATGCATCAGGTGTTTAATTGTTAAGGTGCACAATGGTGGAAAATTGACTTTTAAAAATAATTTTAAAATATTACGGTACGATTTGTAAGGATAAAAGCAATGAATTGATTTAATGATGTTATTTGGAAGAGGCGCATTGGTGCATTATATTACATCGGGAGCAACGATTAACATACTAGACAGAATAAAGAGTGTTCTAATATGTCAGTGTGTTGTATTACACAAGGAGCATCAATTTGTTATATTATAGAGAGAACGTTGTGGAACACATAGAAATTTAAAAAGAAATGGAGATGGTCAATAGGGTTTGGATCTAATTCAATAATTGATTCCCATGCTTTACATGTCAAATGCCGTATATATAGTAAGTACATAAACCCATTAAATCTAGAATCCCTATATTGAAAAACCCTAATTTTGAAGTGGTAGAGGAAGTTAAACCCTAAGGTGAAAGGTAGAGGAAGTTAAACCTTAAGGTGAAATCTTGCAATAAGAAGCAAGGGTTTAAAGTAAATATTTTGTTTTTTTGTTTTTTGTCTGAACTAATTAAATTTAAATACGAAAGTGAATCATAAAAAAATTTACTAGTAAAGTATATAGTAAAAAAAATTTTATACAAAGTTTTTAATTTGATTTTTATTTATTTATTTTATTTTCTGAATTATGAATAAATCTAACAAAAATTGTAAAATATTTTAACAGTAAAATTTAAGATTTTTTCTATCTGGGGTTTTAAGTGAATCACCATACCTATCTAGGGTTTTAAGTGAATCACCATATCTTTCAACTTATAAGCTTTTGGCGGATCCAAAATGTTTTTCATCTCCATAGTGCACTCAATATGTCTCTCTTGCAAATGATCTCACTTTTAATTAAACCCTAACAAAAATTGTAAAGTTTCTTATTAGTAAAATAAATAATAAATTTAAATTTTTACTAAGCAAGTTTTTGACTGGGTCACCATACCTTTCAGCTTTTGATCTACATAATAGTTTTGTTGTTGCACAATGCTCCTAGTGTGTCTCTCTTGCAAAGCACTCACTTGAAATTTTGGGTAAAATAATGAATTGGTGAATAAGTTTTTACTATTTAAAAGACTTTATGAAATTAGATTTTGAAAAACCAATTGCTGCTAGTTTTTGAATTTTAAAAAGAAAAAAAATCACGTTTTTTTTCAATTTCTCTACACATCAACATGTTCGATAGTTAAGCACCCCTATGCATTTATACAAAAGGCACACCGACATTGCTAAGGCGGTAAAGTTTTTCAACGCATCGGCATGATACTATTTTTTTTCTTTTTCGAAATCCCAAAACACTGTGATTAATTTTTTTAACACAACAATTCGATTTCTATTTAAAATCATAAGTTCTCTAATTATTATAAGAGCACTGAGTTGGTTGAATTTGTTTTTATTTTTTACAATCGGGAAATAGGTGCATAACGACATTTTTTTTAAAACGCATCGATGTGTTTTTCTAGAAGAGCATCGATATGATAACATATTTTTTTCGAAATGTTGATAACTAGTGCGAGTATTATTTGAAAGTCCCATTGTTGTTAATTTTTTAAACACATCGATGCATTTTGTTCTGATAAGAACACTGGTTTGGTTTAAAAGTTATACAGAATTTTAATTTCACACAAAATGGCATATTAATATCAAATTATCCTTTAGAATGGGTCCACATGAATTACAAGTTCATAGGATACATTCCCACTTAAAGTCGCCTTATTATTCAAAAATGGTTTGACAACTATATTAAAATTCAGATTGTGGTTATATGGTTTTCGAGATTAATTTTGGATATGCACACAAATTTTTATTTCTATTTTTTCTCAAATGCAGGGACACAATCTCAATAATATATGTTGTTGAAATATGGCAACAAGAATATTCCAGTTTAATTTGTCCTTGAATTAAATTGTGAATTAAAATCGAATTTAGTCTTAACAGCTACTTGGAAATAATCAATTTATTTATTTTAAATTAATTAGTTGGAGAAATTCAAGTTAGACGTCTTTCTGAAGTCATGAAAAAGTAATCCCTTAAATTAAGGAGTTAAGAGTGAGTTATATTTGAGTTGTAACTAATTAACTCAGTTTACTGATCTAAGTTCAATTAAATTAGTTCCAAATTGTTTGAGGAACTAATAGTGATTTAACAGTCAGTTGATGCATGCATGCACTCAACTAGTGCTACTCCAATTAACTGAAGATTCTTTCATCAGAAACTCATGCATGTCTATTCTGAGAAAGACCCAGTTGAGATTAAAGTCATGCATGTCTATTCTGAGAAAGACCCAGTTGAGATTAAAGTCAAGGACAATGTACTATTGGTTGCATGTGTTTTCTCATGGAGAAAACTCATGCATGCAATCAAGGATTTAATCCTTGAGGGTTGCACAATTTTGAAGGATATCATCCCCTTGGTATTTTTATTTTCCACTTGGTAATAGGAGAATCATCCGCAAGGAACAGCGCGAGGAAATAGGAGCTTGGAGGGCAGAAAGGAAGGTTGGAGAGAAGCCAAGATTCCCTGTGAGCATCTGTGAGAATTGTACTGAAAGTTGGATAGCTGCGAGAGCTAAGGCTTTGTATAATTCCTATGTATTTCCACCATGTATGGTAATACAATAGTGTGGGGTTTTTAGCTGAGGCTTTCCAAAAGTATTTTCATGTGTATTGTGCAATTGATTCTTCTTGTTGTTATATAATTCATCTCGATCTTTAAGCTTCCGCAAATTGATAGTAGAAGTAGGTTATAGTATTCTGCTTTGATTTATAATGCATTATCAAGTTCACTTACATTAGATTTTTTTAGATGGTATCAGAGCAAGATTTGTAGAAAATTCTACATTGTATCGGAGCTAGATTTGTATAATTTTCTACATGGTATCAGAGCTGTGAACAGTATACTGAGAAGACAATTCAAAGTTTGAAGTTCGGGGTTATAGGTGCAAATCGAATTCATATCATACTTCAAGGTTGGCCAATAGCGTTCTATGGCTTGAGACTCGAGTATGCCTTGGGAGGTAGCTCGAATTACATAGCATGGAAAGATAGAATGGAGGCTGTATTATAAGACAATGGCTTGAAGGAATTCATTGATCAGGAAATCCCAAAGCCAGCTTCAACTAATGTACAACAGTTGGCTGAGTGGAAGAAGTGTGTGGCGAAGGCAAGACGGATCATCCTTGAGGGAGTTCGAGACCATATTGTCTCGAGTCTCCATGGGAAGGATACTCTATTTTCAATGTGGAAGACATTGAAGGACCTCTACCAGAACAATAGCGACCAGAGGAAATTGGCGCTCAAGGATAAGCTTCGAAGAATCAAGATGGAGAAGGGTGATACTATTTCCACATATCTGAACAAGCTCACCACCTGCAGAGATGAGCTTGGCAGTGTGGGAATAACTATTGTCGATGATGATATGGTGAGCCTCGCTCTCCTTGGCCTTCCAAAGAGTTGGAATAGCTACCAGGACTCTGTGAATGGAAAGGAGAAATTGTTGGATTTGGAACGACTGTGGTCGAATCTCATGGAAGAGGAGATCATAACAAGCACACGAGATGGTTCTTCATCCAAGAATGATGATGAAGAAAATCTAGCCTTCGCAAGTAAGGTAAGGAAAGGGAAGGGGAAGGCTTCCCATTTCAAATTGAATTCTTCTCATGGAGGGAATAAGGGTGACATGTCTAAAGTAAGATGATTTAATTGTCACAAGATGGGACATTATGCGACTAACTGCCCATCGAAGAAGTCCAAGAAGGGATCCTCGGAAGGATCGGAAGGTGAGGCATTAGCCTCTCAATTCGAAATGGACTTTACCCTCACCGCATGCATGGTGTCATCGATGATGGGTTGTGTCTGGTATCTTGACAGTGGAGCCTCATTCCACAAGACCAGTGATAAAATTTTTCTCAGTACCTTGGAGGAAAAAGACCTCAAGATGTGCATAGAGATGGGTGACGACGGAAAGTATAGTGTTTCAAGAGTCGGCACGATTTCTTTTCAGAGGGAGCATGGAGCTCCTCTCACATTGACAGATGTGAAGTATGTGCCTGGACTGAAGAAGAACTTGGTATCGGTCACAATGTTGGAGGACAAAGGCTATGATGATATCTTCAGTAAAGGAAAGGCATTCCTAAGACACATAGCCATGGGTCAAACCAAGAGGATAGGGATTTGGGCAAAGAATCTCTATAAACTAGAGGTAGATGATTGTGCAGCATTGAGTACGAAAGTAGAATTGGTGTAAATCCAAGACATTGGTGAGTTGTGGCACAGACAGTTGGGCCATTAGCATCATGGGGCTTTGAAGATAATTCAACAAATATCTACAGGACTACCCAAAGGTAAACTTGAGCAAGTTGACACATGCAAAGGTTGTACCTTAGGAAAGTACACCAAGTCTTCATTTCATGATCGAGACAGTCGAGCAGAGGCTATCTTAGAGCGAGTTCATACTGATTTGTGTGGACCATTCTCGATGGTATCCACAGTGAATCAAAGGTATTATGTGATTTTCATTGATGACTATTCTCATAAATGCTAGATTTATTTCATGCAGAAGAAGGACCAAACCTGCACAAAGTTTTGTGAGTTTAAAGCTTTGGGCAAGAAAGAGTCAGGGAAGAAGATCAAGGCCTTGAGAAGCGACAACGGTGGAGAATATGTCTCTCAAGATTTTAAGGACTTCTATGCAGTGGAAGGAATTAAATGAGAGTTGACGGCACCTCATAACCCACAGCAGAATGGGATGGTCGAGAGGAAGAATAGAACTCTTGTAGGGGCTGCACGGGCAATGTTGCATGACCAAGGCCTACCACTTCACTTGTGGGTTGAGGCATGCAACATAGCGGTCTATTTGCAGAATAGAAGCCCGCATCGCATACTTGGGATGAAGACACTAGAGGAAGCTTTCTTTGGTAAGAGACCAGATGTGGGTCACTTCAAGATATTTGGCTAATCGATATATTGCCATGTGACAAAGGATGCATGGAAGAAGCTTGAGCCGACAACAGAGTTTGGGATACTTGTGGGGTACACTGATACACCTCACAACTATCAGGTGTACTTGCCTACCAACCAGAAGACAATGGTTCACAGAGATCTCAAGTTTGATGAGCATAAGGCCATGTGAGTTTCCCTTGAGAGGGAGCTCCAACTACAGGTTGTGGGTGAACTGTTGATTCCTAAGGAGGAGGAGCCTCAAATTGATGTGGAGCAACCATAAGCAGAGGTTCCAGGAGTGGAGACATCCACTCAAGCAAAGTCTTCCAGAGATGGACGGATATTCATAAAAATTAAATAAATAAAATAAATACAGATATTAAATAATTAAATATTAATTAGGTTAAATAGTAATTAAGTTAGGTGAAGGCATGTCTAAAAGACATGCCCATTCATGAAAGGTCACCTACTGAGGTATAAAAGCAGGGCATCATTGTAACATTCAAATCATCTTATACATTTTATATACATTAATAAATTATTATTATTAAATACCTCGTGTATTTTAACATATTAAGTCTTCAAGCTATCAATTTTCTTGCTTCAACCATAGTTTTTACGCTACAGTGGTATCAGAGCAATGGCACACAATATAATCATGTGAGACTTTGAATGTTGTTCGTCACACAATGTGCCATTACATTCACGTCTTGAATCCATGGAGAATTTTAATAAAATTCAAGAAGTATTTCAACATTTAGAAAAATCATGTGCCGACGCTGCAACATGTTTTAAGGAGAGATGCAAAAATCGATAATAAGGAAGATGATAACAATGGTGAAGAAATGAAACAAGATAATGATGCAAAAGAGGCAACCAATAGAAGACAAGTAATCAGTCTAAGTGTCTCTGAAAGATCTCATGAACAAAAAAATCTAGAGGACAAGGATGGAGAAATTGAACAAGTTAGAAAACTAAGTGATCAAGGTGATGGTCACCATGTAAGTCAGTCACCAATATGTGGAAGGGAAAAAGGAGAAACCAGTAGGCCCTCCCTTAGAGATGGAGTTTCCATTACAACCACTGCTAGGTCAGCCACAACCAATGGATATTCCAGATGAGGAGAAAAATAAGGTGGCTCAGAAAGCAGAGTATCGATCAATCAATCAAATGGCACTCAGCGAAGTATCTAAATCGGACATTATCTATGATCCAGTACGTATCGAACAGGAAGCTTGTTCGATCGTATCGACCTGGACGACATATTGGATAGTGATAACAATAACATAGCTGCATATAAACCAGAGACTGGCTGGCCTTTCCACATGTACAATATTCAACCCCAACCCAAAATAATAATGCAAATGCGACAACATCTGGTCGTTGGAGAAGAGAATTTTGAGGGTCAAAACATGTTACTACAAGAGTCTATGATAGAAGACTACCCTGTTGAGATATTGGACGAGAGCCATATGACTGATTATGTGAATTCATTGGCTCACTGGACTGCAAATGATATCAGATTACCGCGAGAATTGAAAACCCTGTGGAAGAGTATAAATCTGCTTCGGCTCAATTGCCAGTACAGTGATGCCAACATAGGCATGTTTCATTTTGTCGATGGATTCCAAACCCTAATTGAAGCCTTAAGTGTTCATTTTAATATAGATGGACTCAAATATGAAGAAGAGGTCGAGGTGGCCGATAAGGAGGAGACTCTGAATTTGTGTTGAGAAATTGTCAAGCTTGCTGAGATTATTGGTCTAAGTTCAGAGGACTCACGGTTTATTACAGAAAGTGAGGCCAACACCATGCTTTCTGTGGCATTTCGTGTCTCGTTTACTTTGAAGGTGGCTACAGGAAAGACATGGGCAGAATTGTGCGCATAACACATGCAATGTTTAATGATGTGCAGTTGCCCTACTTCGATTTTTACTTCAAAGTCATACTTTCCCACTTGTGGAATCCTGAGGCTACCAGTGAGGAGCTCAACCTCTGTGCAGATATTGCTAATGGGTTTCTTGGCACGGGCAAAGAGAACATCCGCCTGGATTTCTCCATATACCCATTGTGCCAGGCACTGAGGACTCTGATTTCTAGGTTTTATTCGAATGACGATGAATATGGCGATCGTTGCACGACACTGGAGAATGTAATGAAGGTTCTATGTAGGGATGTCATTTGCATAAAATAATCTTTCCAAAGGTGCAAAGACTTTTGGAATCATATTTCCTTTCATTTGTACAATTTCGTAATCTGCAATTGCATCCTTCCAAGGTAACTCTTCTTCAACTTCCTCTTCTTCATTCTCACCTTCTTCTTCTTGATCAATTTTTGAAGAAGAAAATTCCCCAACAACCTCCATAAAACATTTGATATGCTCCTCATCCTTAAATACTTGCCAATATTTTACATTATTTGGTATTGAGGGTCTACATCTAGCTTCAACTTCATACCTCAACCGAGGATTTTGTGGAGGTTTAAAAGTATTGGCTACTACTACTAGAGAATCAACCAATTTCTTGTTTACACTTGGTAAGAACTCAATATTGAAACCTAAGATTAAATTATCATCAAGGTCCCAAACTTCATTTGAATATGCTCTTAACCTTGGATGTTTGGTTTGACATTGATCATTTATTTGCTTCACTACCAACTCAAAGTATCCAAACACTGACAAACAATTAATCTTCAAATTTATTGTCGCTTGTAGTCCAAGAATCAAAGCTTCATACTCTGTAATATTATTAGTTGAATCAAATTCTAACTTATAAGAAAGAGGGATCATCTCACCTTTAGGAGAAATCAATAAAACTCCTACACCATTTCCCTCTTTAAAGTATGCTCCATCAAAAAACAACTTCCAAATGGAATTTTGAATTTCTTCTTGATTCCGAACTGTTGTTGGAATGTGAACTTGTGTATCTTCAGCAATTTCATCATCTACTTCTAATAAAAAACAATAAAAATACTTCACTAGGGAGTTATTTGGATTACCTTATTTAGTAATAGTTTTGACAAACCTCAATTCTCTGTATAGCCTCCTCTCTTCACCACAAAAATTGGAATAGTGGCATATGTTAATCCAACTTGATAGATCCACCTAGCTTCATACCCCATTATCTTGACAGAAGCATCCCAAACCTTGTTAGAATATCAGCAACAACAATATCCATTACAATACTTCTAACAGGAATGTATGCCAAGGTGACCACCATAAATTTAATAAATCCCACACATTTGACTCTTTTAGAATTAAAATAATACAAGTCTTTATAAGATTTTGTAATTTGTAGAGGCCTGGCTGCTCCATAACGTAAAGAGGAATAAGAATATGTGATGCAGGCTTGAATGCAACATGCAATTTTGCAACATCAAATCATGAATCAGAAGAGTGATATAAAAAGGTGTGTTTGTTGAACCTTTCTCCTCCACACAAGGAAACCCTGCTCTTCCACACAAGGCCCAAGCATCAAAACTGACCTTTCCTCCTACAAATTTACAGTATCTTGCGTAGTGGTCATTAGTGATAAATTTATGAAATTTGCAATCTGATATTTATAAGTTAGCTACTTTTTCATTTCAACTAATGGGATAGGAATCCTAATTTTCTCCAATTCCTTTTCAATGCTAAAAGAATAAAATTTTTTCTCCTCTTTTACTTTTTGTTCTTCCCCTCATGATGCTCCAGCCACTAATCAAGAAGATACTTTAAGTGATGTGATTGAGATAATTGGGAGATAAATCTTGATTCAGTCCCATCTTAGTCAAATGAGGCCATCTCAGAAAGGTCCTCCAAAATGGCTCACAAATACACTTGAAAGCATTCATCTTGATGAGGTTGGAAAGACATGGACAAGAAGCTCTATTAGACATAATGGAGATGATGTAGACGATTTTGATTCACCTGTTGATATGAATGTTTCTTATGATTGTGAACTAAATTTGTCTATAGATTTTGAACCAACTTCCTTCAAAGAAGTTTCTTCTCATGATGAATGCAAAGAAGTGGTGCAAAAATAATATGATTCTTTGATAAATATTTTCACTTTGAAGCTGGTTGACCCTCCACTGGGAACCAAACCAATTGTCTACAAGTGGGTCTTCAAGAACAAGTATAAAGTAGATGGCTCACTTGACAAGCATAAATCCACGCTTGTGGAAAAAGTTTTTTCACAAAAGAAAGGGATTGATAATGAGGAGAATTTTTCCCCCATAGTAAAATGGGCTACCATTCAGACTATCTTTGCCTTGGCAGCTCGGGACAGTTGGAAAGTCCATCAAATGGATGTAAAAACTGCTTTCTTGAATGGAGATCTGAAAGAGAATGTTTTTATGTCCCAACTAGAAGGATTTGTTATGAAGGTTCAGGAACACAAAGCATGCAACATGGTCAATTCCTTGTATGGCCTCAAGCAAGCACCGTGAGCCTAGTATGAGAAATTGAGTGAGCATCTTCTAAAACTCATTTTCAAACACTATGATCTTGATGATGCAACTTTGTTTGTCAAGAAAGTTGGAAAAATAGTTGTATATATTGTGGTGTACGTAGATGATATCCTCATGATAGAGAACAATGAGAATTACATTGCATCCATAAATAAATAATTGAGGAAAGGTTTTGAAATGACAGACTTCGACTATGTTCACTACTATCTTGGTATTGAAGTAACCCAACATCCAAATTTTATATTCCTCTCTCAGAAGAAGTACATTGGAGATCTGTTGAACAGGTTTGGCATGGTTGAGTGCAATCCTTTGACTACTCCAATGGAACAGAACTTAATTTAAGCTCACACCCATTGAAAGAAAATAATTTGAGGATGCAACAAAGTATAGGCAGATCATAGGAAGTCTTAACTACCTAACTACTACCAGACCAAATATATCATTTGTTGTTGGAATCCTCTCCAGGTTTATGCAAAGGCCTTGTGAGAGTTATTGGATGCTACAAAAATATTTGTAAAGTACTTGAAGGTAACTCAAGACTGTAGACTCAAGTATACACTAGTGGATGACTTCAGCTTGATTGGATACTCTGGTTCATATTTTGACAGAGATAAAGAAATTGGAGTATTCACTTTAGGTTATGTTATGAGTCCTGAATCAGGATCTATCTCCTTGAGATCATGCAAACAATAAGTTCCAGCAGATTCCACAATTGAGGCAGAATATGTGGCAGTAGTTGAACAAAGAATAAAAGTAGGTGGCTCAAGAAAATTTTGGAAGATTTGCAAGAGAAACAAGTGCATTCAACCCTACTTTTTATTGACAATACTCCTACAATAAAGTTGGCCAAGAACACAAATTTCCATGATCGAACAAAGCACATTAATACAAAGTATCATCTAATTCAACATCATGTTGAGGCCAAGACAATCCACCTACGACATTGTTCCACAAATGAGTATATTGCATACATCTTCACCAAAGCGCTTGGAAGAGAAAAGTTTGAAAGACTCAAAATGATGCTTGGACTCACCAACATTCCTTCAGATAAAGGGGTGGAATGTTGAGACCTACTCTTTTGGATTAGGAAAATACATGTAAATATTGTAAATAGAAAAAAAAAGGAAATTGGAAGATGAATCCCAATCGTCTCTGCCTCTCCTTGTATATATCCATATTCTCTCTTAATGCAAAAAAACACAATTCATTCATGGAGTTACTCTCCTAGCCTGATAGCCATAAAAATTGATTGATTTTAATATCTTCAAGTGGCACATGTTGCTATAACTTTTTTACTATTGTAATTTATCTATCTTCTATGCAAGTTCGAGGACAAACTTTAACGATTTTTAGACTATGCTATTTTGGCATATTTTTTCATTGGATAATAAACTAATAAGCCTTTTGAAACAACCTTTAAATTGAGCAAAACCTTAAAAAAAAATTACTTAATGTGACCACCTAATCTATAACTCGCATGTTACGTTGATAGGCATGTTTATTTCGAAATAGGGCTTTCTGAATGTTAATTTAAGTATCTATAAGTATTAGCTAGATGGTAGGGATTTAACCTCCAAAAAATATTTTAGTGGTATTCAGGGATAAAGGGTTGAGATTTGTCTCAAATGTAGTTATGCCATTTTTCTTTTCAATTTAATTAAAAAAAAAAAAAGTCATATCATGTCCAAAAGTGTTAGATTATGTTTCCATTCAGTTTTTATTTATGGCATTGAACTTGTTGCTTATTGTTGTTTTACTATATTTTTCTTGTTACATGTTTTTTTAAATGTATATATGTTTAACTCATATATTAATTCTTTCTCAATTATTATGATTTCTTTTAATCTTGGCATTGTTAAATGTATCATGAGGTAAGTGTCTCGATGCCTACTATGGGTTGATGCCCATCGATGTTTACCATCCATTTAATTTATATGGTTGTGCTAATGGTTTTTAAATGGTGGGGAATTGAGTTACCACTTAAGAGACCCTAGGCTTGATTGCGGCTTTCATTAGGAACCCTAAGTCCTACTGGGGAAACCTCACTTTTGTTGGACTTATCCATCATAAAAAGAGGGAAGTTGTTGCTTACTTGATAGTGGAAACACTTCTAATGTCACGCTAGCCTTTGCACTAAGTTGCAATATTTTGAGATAACATGTCTTAAGAGAGACCCTCCCCACCTATACAGGGAGGTAAATTAGGGTTACAATACACAAGACCTTAACCCCAGGCACCAAGAATAGAGAGTCCAACCTACATCCATGCATATGCTACACTGCTAGGAACTTGATCCTTAACTGTAAAATGACAAGCCATGCAAAGCACCCCACTTCTATATTTGGGTCATTATCCCCTTATAAAAATCGACACTTAATTAAAGAAATTTTCCTAAAATTACAAAATCAAACTAAAAAAATAAAATTGACTTCTAAATTTGAACTAAAGCTAATATACTAATTCTAGACAATAACTTAATATAGAAAATGTCAAGGTTACTACATGCATGCACCCTCTAACTCCACAATTTATGCACCATTATATAAGCACTATTGCACCCTCATTACTCTATTGAGTGTCCCATGAAGTTTTGAATATTTTGTAGAACATCTCAGTAATGAAACTATTGTTGTAGAACATCATCGTCATGTTGTGTTGCAACACTATCATGAGTGTTGTGCCTCCCCCACATTATATAGATTTTTTGAAACTAAACTCTAATATTTGCATGTTGTTAGCAAAAAAAATTATTCTTGACATGTCCTTTTAGGAATGGGATAATCTCGGCCAATGATGTGTTTGATGGTTAAAAGAGGATTAGATCCAACCACTGAAGCTTAAGCTACATTTCAAGTTTCCCAACCTTGATATGATCATCCTAAATATAGTATAGGCTATGATTCCAAATGATCTCATTCTCAAGATTGACCTTCAACCCCCTCTGCACCTAGTGTGGGGACCAAGGAAGTGAGGTAGATTTGAGGCCTTCAAATGGTACAAGATTGTTGGATGCTACATCTCACTCTACTTTAGGACAATTGTTGATGGCCATACAAATGAAAGATGGCATCTCATATCCACACAAAAGGCCTAACCTTTAGGACAACAAATGCTACAGAAACCAACTTTATAACCCAAAAAATATTTTTGTTTTGTCAATAGTCACGGGTGGTCTTCTTAGTGATGATCATTCATTATTTATAATACATTTTGGATAACATCTGTATTAATCACACATACTTTAGAATTACATGCAGAAGGAAAATAAATATAAAACAAAAAAAAAAATAATAATAATAATAAATATAATGCAAGGCCTTTATCTCTCTAAAAGATACAAAATACAAAGATTGATAGCATAAATGAAATAAATGTAATCACAATTAATCAATGAGGGTATTGCAAAAAGTTAAATCAACAATTATTAAGGAAAATTGCTCAATATTAGCAAGCCTGAAATGCTACGTTAAATAAGTGAAATAACTTTTTTGTTGATTACAGTGATATTAATTCAATTAATTAGAGGTTATTTCATCTATAACTAATATCAATTAAGTATTCATTACTAACAATAAAAAATTATGAAAGGTATTTGGGACCTAAAATAAGAGGCTAGTAAAAGAAATAAGTTAGGACTCTATTTACATTGAATTCATTCAAACTAAAAGAAAGTTTAACCCATTGAAAAACAAAGAGGAAAACATAGGAGTTATATAACATCGTAGAAAATTGATTGTAATCCACCTCCCAATTAATAACAAATATTTTTATCATTTAAGCTTAGTAAAGAAATAAGTTAGGACTCTCTTTACATTGAATTCATTCAAACTAAAAGAAAGTTTAACTTGTTGAAAGACAATGAGGACAACATATGAGCTCTATAAAATCATAAAAAATTGATTGTAATCCACTACTCAATTAATGACAAATATTTCTATAATTTGAGCTTTAATATAAGGAAGTAAGGATAAGCACTAGGGGGACAGCTCAATTGGCGATTGTCGTGATAATGAAATGTTATGTACCATGAGATTCGAGATTCAAATCCCCCTTATTTACATGTGAGCCTCATGTTGGGATCGATGTAGTTCACCTAGGGGTTATAGTCGTAGCGATCAGATTTGATCTTGTGTCACGTGAGTACAAGACTAGCCCAATCTCCAATTCCTCTAGTTTAGAAAAAAGGAAGTGAGAATAATAAATCAAGATAAAATATAAATGGATCCAACCAATCATCATATTTATGTTCCGTTCTAAACTTATAATTGAAACTAAATATTACAATGACGATAAAATTATATGATAAAGATGGGAGAGGAGAAGAATGAGAGCTATCTTATATGAAATATGAAAAATAGAAATGTTGCAAAGGACAATTTATTTGTAGCATACTTAGTGTTAAGGATTATGTAAATGTTGTAAACTATTTAAGGAAATATCTAGTGGATAGCAATGGGTGGATGTTGTGTTGTGATTTTATTTGGTCTAATATTCTTTATTCCACTTTCCTTATTTATGTCGTGAAGTCAGGTTTTGTTTTGTTTTTATTCTTAAATGCTTCATAAATTTACAAGAATATTTAAATCGGGAAAAAACAAAGAGCACAAGGGTATATACTATTAATGGTATTTAAATCCTCTTCCTTAAAACCACAATAACATCAATTGAATTTAAATAAGCACTAGAATATAACAACTTGGTATTCTTAGTCAACAAAATCCATTTAGCCAACAGTTGCATTCATCCTTCTTCTCTCCATAAAAGACAAAATGTAGACAAACAACTAACCTCATTCTCTAACCATATTTGCATCAAATCTTCTAGAGAACAAATAGAAAGAGAATTCTCAAGTATTTCCAAACACCCATAAGAGCATCATGAACCACCATTATGGAGCTACCAAACAAAACTACATGCCAAATGAAGACACCCTAGAACAATAGTGGATAGATTAGTCTAAACATGCTCTCAACAAGACTTGGCCAAAGGAAAACCTCAAAACAAATGCTTCCTCATTTCCGCCCTAAGATCGGGAAGGGAAAAACCCATATGCAAAATCATTCTTATCTAGGCATGATGTTAAAATTGGAAACTAGGGGCAAACTCCATGTGGGTCACCTTATTTATGGCAGCTGATATTTTTCTTGGATTCATCTCATCGAGAGGTGTAGGATTGATCTAACAATCATTCAATTCTGACATGTATTCATGGATATATGAAATTTAAATGTATTCTTGACAACTTGTCAAGGTTGGCCATCAAGCAAAACATTGTTTTACACCCCCATCTTATCCTCAACGTGGCATATAAAAGGAAGAGACCTTGTGGCATAAACTCACTCATCTCAACACACATTCTTCTCTCTCTCTCTCCTATGCATTAGAGGAGCATCTCTCTTTCTCACACGTGTGGTGGAAAGGAGGACGCAGATCTGAATTAGGGTAGCGTTGACTTGGGTTGACCATGGAGCAGAAAGGCAGATTCTTGGCAGCATTGACTAGAGTAGGGTCTCCTCGACTACAGATTGGGTTGACCAACTTGTCCTAGGCAGGTTACATTTCTAGGCAGCTTCGTTGACCTATTTTGACTACACATTTGACTAGTGTTGACTGTTGAGGGTTGACCACAGATCTATCCAGTGTTGACTACAGTTTGACTAAAAATTTCAAACATTCTTGGGTTGCCTATACTTGTTGTTGGAGGCCGAGTTGACTAAGGTTGACTTGAGGTCAATTATCACATGTCTGGCTAGATTTGACTTTGTTGGTTAGGTTTTTGTTGTTGACGTCATAAAATTAAAAAATTGTGCAATTGTATTATCTCTCTCTCTCTCTCTGCTAAATCATTAAAGAATATAAGAACAATTGATCAAGGGTTTCCCCGCATTGGGGTTTTTCCCTGACTGGTACCACATCTTGTGTCTCTTGTCTTGGCTTGTCTTCTACTGTTTACATTTATGTTCTATCTACATTTTACTATCATGTTGATGTGATTGCAATTATGTAAATTGATATTGGGCTAATAAGAAAATTTGAAGTAAATTGCTCTTATGCATAAAACATACCATGATTTAGCATGGTATCAGAGGTGAGGTGAAGACAAAGCCTAAGAAAGAGTGAAAGAGCAATCACCAAAGATAGTTGGAAAGATCAAAAGGATTCATGGGTTCCTCATCCCACTTCCCCGCCAAAGACAAGCTCTGTGAGAAGTCTCACTATCACAGATGTAAGATGTCTCTTGATCTAACATTGGAAGAGCAAGAAGTGTTGGATTGTGTAAGGGGTAAAATTCTGGAGCCTACATCAAATGCACTGGCTACTACAAAAAACAAGTAAACTAAGGGTGAATTCAAAGCGAATAATATTATCCAAGACCCGATTGACAAGTGTTTGGTGGCGTACATTTCTGAGTTGAACACCTACAAGGAGATCTACGACAGACTGGTAAGCTTGTTTAAAGTTAGTGATGCAAATCTAGTTTTTTTCCACAAAAATAAGTTGAAGGATATTAAGAACAGCAAGGAAGAGGATATTCAATCCTACTTCTTAAGGATCACCGAGATCAATAATGATCTTTTTTCAATTGGAGAAGTCATTCCTGACAGGTAACTCACTATCGCTACCCTTGGAGGACTCCCATCCGAATGGTATATATTTAAAACCACTCTTCTCAACAATGATTGAATTCCGGGATTTGAAGAATTGATGTCGAGATGCATTCAAGAAGAGACAAGGATGGTGGATCAAGAAATGCCTTCAAGTAAAGGCAACCCCATTGCTTTCTCCTCTCATGCCAAAAGGAGAAATAATTCTGGGTCTAAAGGTCATTTCAAAGGAAACCCCGGATCGAAGGGTGGAAGGAAAGGAAGATGCTTTTTTTGCAATAAATTTGGCCACTATGCGAGGGAGTGTCCAAATAGAAAGTACACATCACATGATGATGATCAAAATCACTCCAAGGGAAACTCCAACAACAATCAAAGGAATGGCAGGTTCAATGGCAAAGGAAAGAGGAATGCGGGAAATCAAGGAAATGTTCAACCCTCCAAGAAAGCAAGGAAATCCAGGTATGAATCAAATGTTGTTAATAATAAGCAAGATGAGTATTATCTTATATCGACCCTCTCCACCACCTCTCCTCCGGACTCATTGGGAAATTGGCATATTGATAGTGGTGCCTCAAGGCACTTCACTAGTTGGAAGGAAGCTCTCTTTAATTTGATAGAGAAGGAGACAAACGTGGAGATTATTCTTGGAGACAAATCCACCTATTCCGTAAAGGGTGTACGGAATGTTACTCTTCAATTAAATAAGGGTAACACGATCCATTTGCAAGAATTCTTATACGTACCTGATCTCAAGAAGAAATTGGTGTCCATTTCGGCAATGGAAGACAAAGGCTACAAGGTGGCATTTATCAATGGCAAGGTATGTAATTGGAAAAAAAACTTTAAAGATGCTTTTACTCTTGGGTTCCAGGTTGTCTCTTTATATCAAGTTGGAGGAAGCCCGTTGGGAGTCATGTCTTGCAACACATCTCTATAGTCTGAACTATGGTACCAGAGGTTTTCCCACCTTCATTATAAGACTCTACCCGATGTGAGACAGATGGTGACAGGGATGCCCAAGTTTAAAGTAGAGCATGAAGGTGTATGTTCGGGGTGCCGAAGAAAAGCTTAAAAGGTGACCATTCCCCTCAAGTAATAGCAAGACAACATATATATTGCATTTGGTCCACTCCGACATATCTGGTATGATGCCCGTAAAATCTTTGGGAGGATATCTATATTATCTTAATTTTACAGATGATTATTCTCACAAGACTTGGATATACTTCTTGAAAAGGAAGGATGAAGTGTTCACTTGGTTCTATCACTTCAAAACCTTGATCAAGAATCAAACCGAGAAGAAAATAAAGATATTAATGACTGATCATGGACCAAGTATGAATCCAATGAATTCCATGAATTTTGCAAAGAAGTTTGCATTAAGAGGGAGACCACAACACCATACACTCATGAGCAGAATGGTGTGGCTGAAAGGAAGAATCGTGCGATTATGGAAGTTGTCTGTGCCATGCTCCATGATCAAAAGCTTCCGAATTTTCTATGGGTCGAAGCTACGAATACTGCCATATATGTTCAAAATTGTTGCCCTCATCAAGCATTGGATTCCAAGACTCCATAAGAAATTTTCACTGGTAAGAAATCTGATGTCTCTCATTTTAGAATTTTTGGAAGTCCCATATATTTTCATGTGCCAAAAGAGAAAAGAAGAAAATTGGGTGCATCTAGAAAGAAAGGAATCTTTGTGGGCTATAACAAAAATTCTAAGGGCTATAGAATCTATGTGGCTGGTCAAAGGGAAGTTGAAACAAGTCATGATGTTACCTTTGACGAAGATATGGCTCTTAGCAAGGTTGAAAATCTTCATATTCTAAGGAAAGATAAATAAGCTGACACCAGGAAGTTGGATGAAAAGGAAGATGAAATGATGCCTAATGTTTAAGAACCTATGGATCCTATTGATCCCCCTACGCAAGAGCCTTCCTCCTCTAGCATGAGTCCCTCATGGCTTAGGGGGACTCTTGAAGATGTTGAGAGACATATTACACCCAGAGGGACTTTCTGTGAAAACAAGAAGCCGACTAGGTATTAGGGATACTTGACCATTATGAGCACCATCATTCAAAATGAGCCTACATCATTCGAAGAAGCCGTGAAGCATCAAGTATGGAAGGATGCTATGAATGAGAATATGAGTCCATCATGAAGAATCATGTTTTGGATGTGGTCCCTAGACCCCAGGGCAAATCAATTGTCACCTCAAAATGGCTTTACAAAATCAAGCATGGAGCTGATGGGAGTGTTGAAAAGTACAAGGCTCGCTTTGTTTCTCGAGGCTTCTCTCAAAAGGAAGGTGTGGATTACGATGAGATATTTGCACCAGTTGCCTGATACATCACCATCCGCTTGATCATAGCCTTTGTTGCTTCGCAAGGATGGAACCTACATCAGATGGATGTCAAGTCTGTGTTCAAGTATTGCTACAAGACCTGTATTGGGAAATGCTTATGAGTATAGTCAACTCATAGGAGCACTAATGTTCTTGGTGAACTCTCATCCGATATATTTTCTGCAGTCAACACATTGACCCAATATATGGTTGAGCCATATCACTCACATTAGATCAGTGCCAAGAATATTCTGAGATATCTTCGGGGCAAAATCACTCATGGACTGAGATACACTACTGGAGATGTGAGGCTACATGGTTATTCCGATTTCGATTTGGCAAGAAGTGTGGTGGACCAAAAGAGCAATTACGGGTGTTGTTTCTCTTTGGGTTCTGTATCGATATCCGAGATGAGCAAGAAGCAGAGGTCGGTGACGTTGAGCATCGCTGAGGCCAAATACATTGCTGTGAGTATGGCCTCCTGTGAAGTTGTCTGGTTGCAGAAGCTCTTTAGTGAGTTGTTTAGACATGCGTTGGATACTACCGTGATTCTCTGCGACAACCAAAGTGGGATTCGTTTATCAGAGAATCTCATATTTCATGATCGCTCCAAGCACATCGATATCAAGTACCACTTTATTTGAGATATGGTACAAGGAAGAGCAATAAGGCTCCATCATATTGGGACTGATGAGCAGGTCACTGACATTCTGACAAAGCCCATGGGAAAGGTCAAATTCTTGACTTTCCTAGAACGACTAGGAGTCGTGGAGAGACCCTCTTATGAGGGTCTTGTATGATATGTACATTGAGCTCTGGGAGATCCGAGGGGCTTGGTGTACTAGTTGGAGTGATGAGGGTTAGTGGTTCAGCTTTCCCCTAGTGGTTTATTATGTACAGAGTGAGTGGTTCAGCCTTCCCCTGTGATACCCCATGGCGACATGTAGGTAGGAAGAGTGTTTCATCCTTCTCCTACTAAGACATCCTACCCATGCAGTCTAGGACGCACGGGAAGTACCTCTCATTTGGAAAATGAGTAGGGAAATGAGGATAGTGACCATATTAGTACCAATGGACGCATCGTGTAACTACCGTACTCCCTATGCTAAGATGATATTCATCTGGGATCAATTGGAACTAACTTTGGTTCAATATGAGTGGTATGAGACACCCTCTTTATTTGGAACTAATTTCGGATCAGTAAGAGTGGTACGACACACTTTCTTCATTAGGATTGACTTCGGGTCAGTAAGAGTGCTATTAGACACTCTCTTGTATCTGGGACTGACTTTGGGTCAGTAAAGGATTGTATGATACATTCTCTATCATTCCTTCTTCTTCATAGTTCAGCAAAACATAGCAATGCAAAGAAGTGCATTGATGGCAGAGATAGTACCGAAAGACAGATGTATTAGCAGATGGAGTTCTCCCTACATGAGAGGGAGTTTTAAAATTGGAAACTAGGGCCAACTCCATGTGGGTCACCTTATTTATGATAGCTGATATTTTTCTTAGAGTCCTCTCATCGAGAGGTGTAGGATTGATCTAACAATCATCCGATTCTGACATGTATTCATGCAGATATGAAATTTATTTATATTCTTGACAATTTGTCAAGGTCGGCCAGCAAGAAAAATAGTGTTTTACACCCCCAGCCTATCCTCAGCGTGGCATATAAAAGGAAGAGACCTTGTGGCATAAACTCATTCATCTCAACACACATCATTATCTCTCTCTCTTACACATTAGACAAGCATTTCTCTCACACGTGTGGCTGAAGGGAGGATGCAGATCTGAATTAGGGTAATGTTGACTTGGGTTGACCATGGAGCAAAAAGGTTAATTCTTGGTAGCGTTGACCAGCGTAGGGTCTCCTTGACTACGGATTGGGTTGACCAGCCTATCCTAGGCAGGCACATTTCTGGGCAACTTCATTGACCTATTTTGACCACACATTTGACCAGTGTTGAATGTTGAGGGTTGACCGCAGACCTATCCAGCGTTGACTGTAATTTGACTAATCACTTCGGACTGTTTTGGGTTGCCTATACTTGTTTTTGGAGGTCGAGTTGACTGAGGTTGACTTGAAGTCAATTCTCACTTGTTTGGCCAGCTTTGATTTTGTTAGTTAGGATTTTGTTGTTGTTGTCATAAAATTACAAAATTGTGTAATAGTACTATCTCTCTCTCTGTTGAATTATTGAAGAATATAAGAAGAATTGATCAAAGGTTTCCCCGCATTGGGGTTTGTCCCTGACTGGTGCCACATCTTGTGTCTCTTATCTTGGCTTGTTATCTATTGCTTACATTTATGTTCTATCCGCATTTTACTATCATGCTGATGTGATTGCAATTCTATAAATTGATATTGGGCTAATAAGAAAATTTGAAGTAAATTTCACTTAAACATAGAACATACCATAATTTAACATGGAATCAGAGGTGAGGTGAAGACAAAGCCCAAGAAAGAGTGAAAGAGCAATCACCGAAGATAGTTGGAAAGATCAAAAGGGTTCATGGGTTCCTCATCCCACTTCTTTGTCAAAGACAAGCTCCGTGAGAATTCTGACTATCACAGATGGAAGATGTCTCTTGATCTAACATTGGAAGAGCAAGAAGTGTTGGACTATGTAAGGGGTAAAATTCTAGAGCCTATATAAAATGCACCGGCTACTACAAAGAAAATATACACTAGGGGTGAAGTCAAAGTGAACAAGCTTATCTGAGACTCAATTGACAAGCGTTTGGTGGCCTACATTTCCGAGTTGAACACCTCCAAGGACATCTACGACATACTGGTAAGCTTGTTTAAAGTTAGTGATGCAAATCAAGTTTTTTTACTCAAAAATAAGTTGAAGGATATTAAGAAGGGAAAGGACGAGAATATTCAATCCTACTTCTTAAGGATCACTGGGATCAAGAATGATCTTTTGTTGATTGGAGAAGTCATTCCTAATAGGGAACTCACTATCGCTACCCTTGGAGGACTCCCATCTGAATGGTATATATTTAGAACCACTCTTCTCAACAATGATTGATTCCTAGATTTGAAGATTTGATGTCAATATGCATTCAAGAAGAGACAAGGATGGTAGAGCAAGAAATGCCTTCAAGTAAAGGCAACCCCACTGCTTTATCCTCTCATTCCAAAAGGAGAAATAATTCTGGGTCTAAAGGTCATTTCAAAGGAAATCCCGGATCGAAGGGTGGAATGAAAGGAAATGCTTTGTTTGCAATAAATTTGGCCACTATGCAAGGGAGTGACAAAATAGAAAGGAAACATCACATGATGATGATCAAAATCACTCTAGGGGCAACTCCAACAACAATCAAAGGAATGGCAAGTTCAATGGCAAAGGAAAGAGGAATGTGGGAAATCAAGGAAATGGTCAACCCTCCAAGAAAACAAGGAACTCCAAGTATGAATCAAATGTTGTTAATAATAAGCAATATGAGTATTATCTGATATCGTCCCTCTCCACCACCTCTCCACTGGACTCATTTGGAAATTGGCTTATTGATAGTGGTGCCTCAAGGCACTTCACTGGTTATAAGGAAGCTCTATCTAATTTGAGAGAGAAGGAGACAAACTTGGATATTATTCTTGGAGACAATTCCACCTATCCCATAAAGGGTGTAGGGAATGTTACTCTTCAATTAAATAAGGGTAACACGATCCATTTGCAAGAAGTATTATATGTAACTGATCTCAAGAAGAACCTGGTGTCCATTTCGACAATGGAAGACAAAGGCTACAAGGTGGCATTTATCGATGGTAAGGTACGTATTTGGAAAAAGAATTTTAAAGATGATTTTACTCTTGTGTTCCTGTAATGTCCCTTAATAATAAATAATAGATAATAAATAATATAATATAATATTAAATAAATAATAAACAATAAATAAATAATAATAATAAATTAATTACATGCTCTAAATAAAGATAAATAAGAATAAACAGAAAAATAGTAAAAATCAATAAATCTATAAAAAAAGTAAAAACAAAATAAATAAAACAAGAAAAACAGTAAAAATCAGTAAATCTATCAAAAAGTAAAAACAAAAGAATAAAACAAGAAAGCAGTAAATTTGCATGTGGACACATGGAGTGTGTGCATGTGGTTCCCCTTCCAATGTTTTCTCTATTTAATAGATGGGGAGGAAGATGAGAGGCATTCCATCATTCCATGATTCCACCATCCATTCTCTTGGGAGAATAGTGTTGTGAGACAAAGGATACCCTGGCAGGAGCACATTGATTGAGGGCTCAGGGGTGGCCAGTTGTAGCAAGATTTTGTGCAATTGAGACTACGGTTGGGTGGAGAGTTGTCCCCAAGACTTTGTTGCGGTTAGCAGAATTCAACTAGCGTTCCACAGGTAAGTTGTCTCTCCTCACATTACTTTTGAAATTTAATGTTAACTAGTTGATAAATTGTGTGTTAATTATAATTCGCTTGATTAATCTAATTAATTATGTATTGTTACTTCGGGCTGTTACATATGGTATCAGAGCCAAGTTTCAACTCTTAGGGCCTACAGACATTTTAATGTAGAAAACTTTGATCTAAATAATTTAACGAAAATCAGATGTGAAGCCTAAGGTTGATCATTTAACATATGATTTTAGAATAAAGGTAGCCTAGTTTTCTATTATTTGCAAATGTCCTTTGCCCAAGAAAAAGCCTTATACTCAAAATATAAGGATCTTTTTAGCAGATTCCAAAGTGATTTCCAACTCCCTTGTCATTTCTTTGAGTTGGTCTTGTTCGTCTACAACTGAACCTAATGTCACCTTCATCGTATCAGTTTCTAGAGAGCGGTTGATATCCTCCATGCTATTTTTTTCTAAATCAATGGTCAAAACCTCATTCTCTAAACCACTAATATTCTGCATGTCCCTGCTAGCAACTTCTGATTGTCTAGAAGTTTCTTCTAGTTTCTTTCCAAGCATATCCCTCTCTTTCTCAATACAGGACTTCTGCGCATGCAACGATTCAATCTCGCGTTGGAATTCATGTCTGCCTTGAGCTGTATCAGTTTGGAGAACTTTGATAGCCACAGTGGTATGATCTAAATTGCCCTTGTAGACTGGGCCATATCCTCCCTCGCCTATTTTAAGTGATTCAGCGAAGAAATCCGTAGCAAATTTAATTTGTTCTATTGAATATCTTCTAAATCTCTGATCAGAAGTATCATTTGTGTCCTCCAGTTTCCCAAACTTTAGACTTATAACATCCTTGTCCTCTGCAGCAGTTGCCTTTTCAGATGTGTTTGTCTTATGTTGTTACTTGCAGATCTATTTCTCACCAGGCTTCTTGAAAAGAAGCTACTTATGCTCCGCTTTGATACTGATGTCGTTTCAAAATCTCTTCTGATTTTATCAAAACGCTGGTTGCCATTTTTATCTCTGATATTTCTCTCACTACATTCCAAAACCCTCTTCCCTGTCATTTCTAAAACAATAAAAGAAATATAGCTCAGAATAATGACAAGACACAGGTTTATATTTATTTTACTTTGATTCTATTACAAAATGTAGAGTGAAATCAAAAGAATCTAAAGCACCACTGATATAATATAGCTCGTTTCAAACAATTTTCATTATGTAAATTGCAGGCAAGAGAGACTGCCAAAAATGAATATATTCACAAAACAATCCATCTAACGGTAGAGAAATTATCTTGCCAAAGAATACAGTATAGAGAAACTGTCTTTGCCAAATAATACTTTAATACCTCTTGGTTGTAAACGATTCAATCTCCTTATTTTGTTCTTCCTTATCCTCTATTAATTTAAGGTGTTCCTCCTGCAACATGTAAAAAAATTTCCCTGAAATGGCAAGTGAGGAGCCCATATCATCTACCTTTTGCTACAGAATCGCATTCTTTGATTTCAGCATTGGATTTTCAGCTGAAAGATCTTCACCAACCTTATTAATCTAGGAACCCTTAGGAAAATCTAATCTAAGATAGAAATATTGTTTCAACCCATGTTAGTCTATAAACCCATTTTAATCATTTTTTATCAATCATTTCAAGGAAATTGACTTCTCTTAAATGCACAGCAACTAGGCCTTGGACGATTTTCATTTATTTTCATTCCGTTACTTGAATATAGGATGATTTTGGTGTTGACTTTCTTCCTGATCATTTTGTTGTCTCTTGTCGTGTATAGCCTACAATTATGCAAAATTTGCAATTCCTCTTGCAAATTCTAGATGATCCTGGAGTCGCAATTTCCATTGTTGGCCCTATTTGCAGTGGCATTGGAGTTGCAATTTTTTTCATCTTATTGTTGGATCCAGTTTCAGCAATAGTCTGATTTGCATTAGAATTAATTTACTGTTATTATTTCATTCTTTGGTTGCATTTTTTTTCTTCAACTGAAATCGGTTCTTTAAATAGAGTTTTGTGGTGTCTATATAACTGTAATTCTTCGCCACACCAAGTTTCCCTTGCCCAAGCCTCTGCGTAGAAGGTGTGGTTTTTTTTTTCCAATTCACAAAGTGTGCATACTGATGGTTTTGCAAGAAGGCACATCTTCCTCATAAGAAGAATGTCCTGCCATCATCATCAATCTTGTCATGCATTATCTTTGATTTTTTCATCATAAAAACCGTCGAGGATAATCTAAGTAATTCGTTGTTAGTTGTATCAATTTACATTTCACTATTTGAAGCGGAATTATCAATCCCAATGTAGACGGTTCCCAAATTAAAGCAAACCAAGGACTCCCATACTTTAAGTTTGCACAACCCAACCCATAAATTCGTAATTGCGAGCCATTCCGTTGCCAGCATGCTTACTGGTTACTATCGCATGCATTTCCTTCAACCAGCGGCGTATGCAGAACGGTTTGGAGGTGAAATTCCAAAGGCTACGCCCACCATAAAGAAAACGCTTTCATCTTAATAACCATAACCTTCCTGGAAAACCTATGTGTTGTCAATTTTCTTTGGCAGTGGAATTCATAGAAACAGGAGGAGGATTTAGGGGTTTTGACTATGTTCAGGGCGTGGACTCTAGAGTACCCCAGAAATCTGGACTTTTTTAGTTTTCCTTGTATAAATTTAAAACCGGGGATAGGTAAGTTTTATAATATGGGAGATTTCTGGCCGATAGATGCAGGACGATCGCAGCCGAAGCAATGTCAAACAGTCTTTCTTCGTCTTTTGATACTAGCAATTAATGTCTCAGATGCTTTTCTTCTACTGCCCCTTTCACCGTCGAGACCATTAATCCCAAGGTTGTCCTTTCTTAATCGTTTTGTGAATTTGCTTCAAGGCGTGTTTTATTTGATGTGACTGTTTTAACCCTGATTTGTTTATTGTGATTTTTTCCATTTGCAAAGAATTAAGCTTCGTGAAGCAATGTGAGATGGAATGCAATGACTGTCTGAACAGCTCTTTGTTATGGGAATCATCTATTTAATTTGGCAATTTTTATATGGAGTTAAATATTTAAAATATTTGGAAATTTGATAGATATGAAGTAAGTGAAGTTAACTGTTATATGAATTAAGTGAAGTTAACTGTTATATGAGTTAAGTGAATTTGCACGTATACTTTGGCCTTTTCCTCCTTAATCACTTGAAAGGTTGGTTTGGTTATTTATTAAAAAAAAAAAAAAATTGTGTGTTGAAGATCAATTTCAATATATGCATGTCAACAGCACTTTCTTGGCATGAGGCTAACAGGGTGCTCTACTCGACATGACAGCCTGTGGGGATTGATCGTGATGAAATATGTTTTTCAACAGATTTGAGGGTATTGGATAGGGTTGTACGTAGAACTACTATGAAGGTTGAAATAATGTGGTGAAGAGCTGAAACCACCTTTTTCTTCTTAGAGTAGAAGGTTAAAATGTTGCTTCTCTTGGAGTAGAAGGTTAATTGATTACAACTCAGTTAAATTAAAATGCTTATGGTTAGTTGACGGCAACTCATTTGATACTGGCTATTATAAATTACTTAGTATGGATGATCATGATAGTCTGGCAGAAGCTGCAGTCTGCCCAGGAATTTCCACTACAGAGGTGTCATTCACAGTGAACAGGTTTTTATATTATAAGATTTATTAATGATAGGATCTTTATGCTTCCCTTGCAGGTAGATCCGAGAAAAATGAAACAATTGTAATTTTTTCCCCAAAACAAGATAGAAAACATCAATAAATGACATATTCAGAGTCCAGAGCCCACAGAGCAGGTAGCACTAGCAACCTATGCTAGGTTGAAACTAGTCCTCGCATCATGAAAAGTTGTATGGCAGTGACGAATCCATAAAAGGGAAAAGGCAGTTAGCCTGGTCACATGCTTCATGTGACCACTCATAGTTTGCTATATCATCCACTTTGGCTCTGAACATGATCCCTTTCTAATATATTGGAGCAACATTGAACCCTACAGAGATCTTGTGCAAAACATCACGTTAACTTGGAAGCCACATATGTGCTTGACTACATGTCTTGTGACAAACTACACAGCTTCCATATGTAAAGTCAGTATGACAATCTTTATCCTTGGCTCTTGTTTCACAAAACCACCCATAGTAGTCCATGATCATGGACATTCCATTTCTTTTTGAGACGATCTGTAATTGGCTGAGTTGGCCTGAATTTCAGAGAGTTCCTTTACACAATAATCTGTAAATAGCTTCTCATGAGATCCCTTCAATTCTTCCAGATAGTTACGGAAGATTCCAGACTTTGGTTTAACCAAACAATCAATTTGAATCATCTGACATAGTTCTATAAAAGCAGAATGATTGGCAGCTTGAATTTTTGAGTGTAATTACAATCTTGTCAAGGTAACTATTGACCTACATCTTTATCTCACAAGTCACCTCACTCATGAAAATGTTTCCTTGTCGGTTTTCATTCTGCTAAAGTGGGAAGTAACCCCAACTATCCTCTATGTCGAAAATGTCTAAATTGGATGTGCAAGGCAAATGCCAACCTTGGTGATAATCCAAATGGTCTGAATACAACTGTTGTTTTTCATTAAGAAAAAATTAGTCAGAGTCCCAGATGTACTTGTATTTACTATGCTATATGGTGGTTTTCTCTATCCTTGTCAATTTCTCCTATCTAGACCATGATCATTGTTTCTTTTTTATTGTTTCCCATTATTTCAATTACAATATGTTATGGACCTTTTTTTTCTTGCAATAATATTTGGTTAGGGAATAGTCCGCTATGACTATATGAATATATCAGATCTTATACCATCAGTCGGTTTCTAATCAATACTGTTCTCAGATCAATTTTTTTTAGAAATAAGGCATCCCTTGTTTCGTATTTTTTTGTGGAGACCAGTTGCTAAAGAGATGCTATTATAGATTATCTCATGCTTGTTGCATGTCAGGGCAATACAAGAGTGCGTGCTCTTTATTTTCAACTACATTTTGTTGCATAACTTGCATGTTATGGTCATGGTCTATTTTCTGATTTCTTCCTGGCGATTATGTGAATGATTCAATGAGTCATATTTCCCCGTGGAGATTACGGGAGTTAGTCGGCGAATCCTTGTATTGCCGATGCCCATCTTCTTTTCCAGTAGAGGATTTTGTCTTTGGTTGGAGGCTGGGCCCATTTTTGAGTTGATATTTCAATTTTTTAGGTTTCCAATAGAAGTTTTCTGTGGTGGAAGTGGCCCCAAATGCAAATAATTGTTGCTATGGAATTTGAAGTGAGTACAAGAATTTATTATGGAATGAAAAGTGCACAATTCTCTTACCTACTAATAATCAAGACTTGGGTGAGTTGAGAAATATGGTTTATATGTATGTGGTCAAGTCGAAATGTGATTTGTCTAATCATACAGATAGAAGGATTGTTCCATGACGGATAAAGTGCATTTGAATCATCTGTATATGTTCAATCTACAAAAAAAAATATGTCTATGGAAATAGATCTTGAAACATACCCCCACTTCAAGCTATTATTATAGAGTTGCATACATCATATTATTTGTATCTTGTCATTGCTAAACGTCTTGACCATTCGGTTGTAAAGAAAAAATTATAATATTGAAAGGCTTCCAACTATGAATATCCTTAGGCATAAATACTTTGGTGGAAAAACTCTTACAATCCAGTACAGTGTTAAAAGTAATTGGGTTTTGCAGATCATGATGATCAGCTCACATCAATTATTATTTTCAGTTGTCTATGGAAGAAGTGATCTCAAATTTTGAATGCATATTCATGTCAACCAGTCAATGTATAATTCTCTAAAATATCGGTATATTGTCTGTCTATCAGCTATTTTCACATGAATTTTTCCTTGAGAATCATGTGATACCATGTTGTGATGTTAAACAAACCTTAAATGATGGTCACTGTAAACAACTGAATTTCACATCCGAAACATTTATTTCTTGTGATTGAACAATACGCCAATTGACATGTTCGATCCACATTGGATGGCATTTTCCCTAAAAAATTTGAGCACTATTGATATGGTATACTGGCATGTTTTTTCAAGGAACAAATCTTTAATGCTGGTGTAACTACTCACCACCGGTTCATTTTACAACACAGTTTACATAGTGCTTGAAGTATTTGGATAATTGATGTTGACATTTGTAATATCGTCACCATTTGAAGTGCTCTAAAATAGTGAAATTTGTTCCAATTCACAATGGTATAAACTCTGATATCTTATTACCTTTAGATGATCGTTGTTTATGTGGCAAAATTGTTGACTCTGTCCACTTGCATCTGTTCATTATTTTATGGTTTCAATCTGATCTAAAAACACAGAGATAACATTCCTTGAATGCTGATCATATTATTCACTATTTATTTGGGTTGGATTGTTGTTCTCATTGTCCTTTAGCGATAGCAGTTTGCTTGGCATTTCTCTGGTCTATTATTGCAAGAACACAACTCTTTGAATATGATCTTCTAACGATGACAACAAATCCTTGATGATTAAGATGTGGTGAACTAATTAGGAGTGCTTACTTAGCTAAGACAGATATTTTTATGGAGCATCTAAATCATGTTTTATTGTTTAAACGATATAAATCGTACACTATGATTTCAGTTTAGTTTAATTAATTGTTATGATGTTGAGTATAATATTACATGAGGTTTCGTGATATAATGGTAGGAGGATAATGATGCACATGTGGTTCTTATAGTGATGATGTATCCTTATGATGATGATGATGTGCATAGGCATTATGATGTTATGTCAAGGTCTATTGACATATTCATTTACTACGTGATGATAGGTATTTAATGTTGAATACTCATGATGGATATGATATGCATAGGAATTATGATGTTATAATATGAGGGTTATTGACATGTGGTTCATTTATTATGTGAAGTCATGATATGTCTTTGATACAAATATGTTGATGTTATAACTTATGATGGTATTTCATGAGGTGAAGCATGTAATAGTTGCATACAAATTTATGACATGCATGAGCATGTAGTTCGTTATTATTCATAATGTTGCGATTAACAATGATGAATGTTCTCATGATGACATGCAATATTTGGCATGTGGATTATTTTCTATGATACTATGAAGGTATAGCTAATGCATTGGTTGCATGTTGAGGTGTGATGATTCACAGGACTCCACAATTGGGTCGAAAGGGCCGGTTTATTTGATGATCTCATGTGAGCCCATATGCACGAGGGAGAATAAATAACACCATATGGGTTGGGGACAAACTCAATCAACACTACATATGCTAGTGGTTCCTTTGTCTTGTATAGCTCTTGATGGATAGCTCTTGAGGGGCTATGGGACCATCTTGAGGAGGCCAAGTGCCTGATATTGTAGGCTAGGTGCCTAGTATTGTATTGGGATGCCGAAGTCTGGTGGGGGTGTAAGGACTTCAATGCCTAGGGTTGTGCGCCTTAGTGAGTTGTGGAGGGAGTGGGCCAACCTTGCGAGAAGTCGGTGGCATTGAGCACTATACTGAATGCCTGCCTTGGGGCAGATGAGGTCTTAGTCAAGCGCAAGCCTTGGGACCAGCCTTGGACTAGGATACAGATCGAGGAGGCCAGCCTTGGACTAGGATACAGATCAAGGAGGCCAGCCTTGGACTAGGATATAGATTGAGGAGGCTTATGCCTAATTCCGAAAGTGGGAAAAAGGACAAAGATTCCTTGGGATTTCCCAGGTGTTGTGAAACTTTCGATGCCTGTTGATTATACTAGTTCAGCAGAGGGTGCGAGGACTGTTACATGAAGTAATAAATAACAAAATAAATGTAATGATAAATAATAATAATAATAATAAACCTTAACTTCGGGACAAAGTTCCTTAAAGTGGGGAAGTATGTAATGTCCCTTAATAATAAATAATAAATAATATAATATAATATTAAATAAATAATAAAAAATAAATAAAATAATAAATAAATAATAATAACAAATTAATAAATTAATTACATGTTCTAAATAAACATAAATAAGAATAAACAGAAAAATAGTAAAAATCAGTAAAGCTATCAAAAAGTAAAAACAAAAGAATAAAACAAGAAAGCAGTAAAGTTTCATGTGGACACATGCAGTGTGTGCATGTGGTTCCCCTTCCAATGTTTGCTCTATTTAATAGATGGGGAGGAAGATGAGAGGCATTCCATCATTCCATGATTCCACCATCCATTCTCTTGGGAGCATAGTGTTGTGAGACAAAGGGTACCCTAGCAGTAGTACGTTGATTGACGGCTTGGGGGTGGCCAGTTGTAGCAAGATTTTGTGCAATTGAGCCTACAGTTGGGTGGAGAGTCATCCCGAAGACTTCGTTGCAGTTAGTAGAATTCAACTAGCATTCAACTAGCTTTCAACAGGTAAGTTGTCTCTCCTCACATTTCTTTTGAAATTTAATGTTAACTAGTTGATAAATTGGGTGTTGATTATAATTCGCTTGATTAATCTAATTAATTATGTATTGTTATTTCGAGTTGTTACAGTTCCAGGTTGACTCTTTATATCAAGTTGGAGGAAGTTGGTTGGGAGTCATGTCTTGCGACACATCTCTATAGTCTGAACTATGGCACCAGAGGTTTGCACACATTCATTATAAGGCTCTACCTGATGTGAGACAGATGGTGACAGGGATGCCCGAGTTTAAAGTAGAGCATGAAGGTGTATGTTTGGGGTGTGCCAAAGGAAAGCTTAAAACGGGACCATTCCCCTCAAGTAATAGCAATACTACAGATATATTGTAGTTGGTCCACTTCGACATATCTGGTATGATGCTCATAAACTCTTTGGGAGGATAGCTATATTATCTTACTTCTACAGATGATTATTCTCGCAAGACTTGGATATACTTCTTGAAAATGGAAGTGTTCACCTGGTTCCATCACTTCAAAGCCTTGATCAAGAATCAAAGTGAGAAGAGAATCAAGATATTAAGGACTCATAATGGGACCAAGTATGAATCCAATGAGTTCCATGACTTTTACGAAGATGATGGCATTAAGAGGGAGACCACAACACCATACACTCCTGAGCAGAATGGTGTGGCTGAAAGGAAGAATCGTGCGATTATGGAAGTTGTTTGTGCCACGCTCCATGATCAGAGGCTTCTGAATTTTCCATAGGCCGAAGCTACGAATACCGCCATATATGTTCAAAATCGTTTCCCTCATCAAGCATTGGATTCCAAGACTCCATAAGAAATGTTCACTGGTAAGAAATCTGATGTCTCTCATTTTAGAATTTTTGGAAGTCCCATATATTTTCATGTGCCGAAAAAGAAAAGAAGAAAATTGGGTGCATCTAGAAAGAAACGAATCTTTGTGGGCTATAGCGAAAATTCTACGGTCTATAGAATCTATGTGGCTGGTCAAAACAAAGTTGAAATAAGTCATGATGTTACCTTTAACAAAGATATGGATCTTAGCAAGGTTGACAATCTTCCTATTCTAAGGAAAGATAAAGAAGCTGACACTAAGAAGTTGGATGAAAAGGAAGACGAAACGATGCCCGATGTTGAAGAACCTATGGATCCTATTGATCCCCCTCTGCAGGAGCCTTCCTCCTCTAGAAAGAGGCCCTCATGTTTAGGAGGACTCTTGAAGATGTCGAGATACATATTTCACCAAGAGGGACTTTCTGTGAAAGCAAGAAGTCGACCAAGTATCAGGGATACTTAACCATTATGAGCACCATCATTTAAAATGAGCCTACATCGTTCAAAGAAGCCATGAAGAATCAAATATGGAAGGATTCTATGAATTTAGAATAGGAGTCCATCATGAAGAATTATGTCTTGGATGTGGTCCCCAGACCCCAGGACAAATCAGTTGTCACCTCGAAATGGGTTTACAAAATCAAGCATGGAGTTGATGGGATTACGACGAGATATTTGTTGCTTGTTTTGTTGCTCGAGGCTTCTTTCAAAAGGAAGGTGTGGATTACGATGAGATATTTGCACCAGTTCCCCAATACACCACCATCCGCTCGATCATAGCCCTTTCTTCTTCGCAAGGATGGAACCTATATCAATGGATGTCAAGACTGCATTCTTGCATGGTTTGTTTAAAGAGGAAGTTTATGTGGAACAACCCGAGGGGTTTTAGATTCATAATCGGGAATCTCATGTATGCAGGTTGAAGAAAGCTCTCTATGGGCTGAAGTAAGCACCTGAGCTTGGTATGTGAGGATCGATAGCTATCTGATCAAGCTAGGATTCACTAGGAGTGAAGCCGACCCGAACCTTTACTTTAAGATTGAAGATTATCAGCCTCTCATACTAGTGTTGTATGTTGATGACCTCTTTCTGACAGGTGCAGACCCTCTCATTCACAAATGTAAGAGGGATTTGGCTTCCGAATTTGAGATGAAGGACCTAGGACTGATGCACTACTTCCTAGGGTTGGAGGTCTGGAAAAATCCAAGAGAAATTTTCCTATCTCAAGGAAAATACGTGGTGAAGATATTGGAGAGAATTGGGATGGTGGACTGCAAGCCCGTGACTACCTCAATGGAGCCTAACTTCAAGAAGTTATGCAGTATTGTTGTCAAACCTGTATTGGGAAATGCTTCTGAGTATCGTCAAATCATAGGAGCACTGATGTTCTTGGTGAACTCTCATCCGGGTATATTTTCTGCAGTCAACACAATGACCCAATATATGGTTGAGGCTCATCACTCACATTGGATTGGTGCCAAGAATCTTCTGAGATATCTTCGGGGCACAATCACTCATTGACTGAGATACACTGCTGGAGATGGGTAGCTGCATGGTTATTCTGATGTTGATTGGGCACACAGTGTGGTGGACCGAAAGAGCACTTCTGGGTGTTGTTTCTCATTGGGTTATGCTTCGATATCCTGGATGAGCAGGAAGCAGAAGTTGGTGGCATTGAGCACCGCTGAGGCTGAATACATTGCTGCGAGTATGGCCTCCTGTGAAGTTGTCTAGTTGTGGAAGCTCTTTAGTGAGTTGTTTGGACATACGTTGGATACTACCATGATCCTCTGCAACAACCAGAGTGGGATTTGTTTATCAGAGAATCTCGTATTTCATGATCGCTCCAAGCACATCAATATCAAGTACCACTTTATTCGATATATGGTACAACGAGGGGCAATAATGCTCCATCATATTGGGACTAATGAGCAGGTCACCGACATTCTGACGAAGCCCCTGGGAAAGGTCAAATTATTGACTTTCCTAGAACGACTAAGAGTCATGGAGAGACCCTCTTATGAGGGTATTGTTATGATATGTACATTGATCTCTGGGAGCTCTGAGGGCTTGGGGTGCTTCTTGGAGCGATGAGAAACTATAGGGTGAGTGGTTCATCCTTCCCCTAGTGATTTGTTGTGTATAGGGTGAGTGGTTCAGCCTTCCCCTGTGATACCCTATGGCGACATGTAGGCAGGAAGAGTGGTTCATCCTTCTCCTACTAAGACATCCTACCCATGCAATCAGGGATGCATGGGAAGTACCTCTCATTTGGCCAATGGGTAGGGAAAAGAGGATAGGGGTCATATTAGTATCGATGGACGCATTGTGTAGCTACCATACTCCCTATGCTATGATGATATTGATCTAGGATCAATTGGAACAGACTTTGGTTCAATAAGAGTGGTATGACACACTCTCTTCATTGGGACTGACTTCAGGTCAACAAGAGTGCTATTAGACACTCTCTTTTATCTGGGACTGACTTCGGGTCAATAGAGGATTATATGATACATTCTCAATCACTTCTTCTTATTCATAGTTGAGCAAAGTTGAGCAGTGCATTGATGGTAGAGATAGTACCAATAGACAGATGGATTAGCAGATGGAGTTCTCCCTAGTTGAGAGGGAGTTTTAAAATTGGCAACTAGGACCAAACTCCATGTGGGTCACCTTATGTTGGAAATACTAAGACGGGGGGGTGAATTAGTATTCCTTTTCAATTGTTATTTTTACCAGTTAAATCATTTATATTTAGAACACAAAATGAACAATAGGAATAGATGATTTTATTAATATAATCTTTAAAATAAATCAAGTACAATATATATGGGGCTCCAACCCTTGATGAAGACACCGATCTTCAATCTCATAGGCTCCAACCTGTTGCCAAGCACCAACTTGGCCTTTTGTGAGGCCCCAACCTCTAGGGCACCAACCTTATCTTCTCAAGGCACCAACCTTGTGTTTAGGAGCACCAACTCCAAGGACACAAATCCTTCCAATTCTGAGGCACCAACCCCAAGGGCTCTGACCCTATAGTTTTGCTTTGTCAAGAATTGTTTTGATTGTATTACATTGCTCTCAAAATCTTCTTCACTATGTTCTGTTAATCTAAAGCTTCATTGTAGTCTCCATGCTACATCATCAATGACAACCTGTCTCCATACGGAGTCTTCACAACTCTTCATATTGCCCAAACAAAGTCTGCAAAGTTACCTCATGATGATTTCAAATAGCCATCATGATCTCCAATAATGTCTCCAAGATCTATTGATGCTTTTCAACAGGATATCTTTGATAAGTTGTGCTAAGCCCTCAATGTCTACACAAAAACAATTCTTTGTTTTCAACCTTCTGTTCTTATGGTTGTGGTAGTTGTTTCAAGAGTGACTGCTTCTCATTGCTCTTACTGTCGCGATAACTTACTTCCAAGAAACAAACTCACAAACACTTCAATGTTGGTGTTGTCTACTGCTCCCTTGAAACGATGACAGATGAAACTTTATTTCCTTTCACATAATTTTTCTTCAAATTGTGTTTTGTACTTCTTTCATAGATTAATTTATCATAGGTCTGAGCCTTTCGAAGATTAACCCAATCAACAGAATTGCTTTATCCTTCGACTTCCTTCCTTGTCACTCGATCTTCGGCTTCCTCTGTTCCTTCAAGTTCATGAGTTGTGAATTGTTACTTCTTCTCTTTGTAATCAATAGCCAAGATCCACACCTTGAAGTGAAGCGTTCTAACTTGTTTTTATACGAGTTTCACCAATGACCAAAGGACACGTCTATTGGAGGGAGGCTGACTTGTATATTAAAAATATATATCAAAGTCTTTTATCCATAGACTTGATTATTCACGGAAACCATATAAGAGCTACTATACCCACATGGAGGTCCCACATGCCACGTCATCACCTTTAATCTCGCAATCACAATTTCATGAGAATCGGAGTCATTCCTTTAATCCCGCAATCGCAACTTCATAAAAATCGGATGTTTTATAAGTGTGCACATGGTTTGTCTTCTGATGGGGCGGACGCGATATTCAATGAACTGTTTTTAATGAATCCATCAGGTCCACAATATTATCACAATCGAAGGTTTTACACATCATCCCTTTGAAACTTGTGATTCAACGGATGCGATATTACATTAAGTTATGTTATAGTGTTGTAGTTGGGCCCACAATAATATCGCAATCGCAATTTTTAATGTGACATCCCTTTATAACTTGTGATATGAAAGTTCCGATAGGCAGATGCGATATTACATTAGGTCTGTTACCATACATTGATCGGGTCCGCATATTATATCGCAATCGGAGTTTTAATGTGACAAGCCTTCATAACTTGTGACGCGAAAGTTCTGATACGGCAGATGCGATATTAATTAGGTCGTGTTGTAATGGGGCCATCGGTTCCACAATGCTCCTCCGATATCATTGTTTTCTTCCTTTAGACTCTTACTCTTGACTTGGATTTCTTGTGGCTTCTCGTTCCTATAATTTCCGTTGGCTACTCTTTGATGACTTCCAATAGCTCTTCCTTTGACTTCTGATAGCTCTACTCCTTCAACGTAATGTTCCTATTTGTTCTTCTGATACACTTACCCTTGGGCATATGCGATAACCTGCTTCTCTTGCTCTGATAACTTGTTTCTTTGATTACTTTCGATAAACTCTTCATCTTACTCTTTGGCTTCACGATGGATTCTCGTCTTTACTCTTTCTCTTTCTCTTTTGATGGTTTTTGATATCCTTCCTCCTAGGTTCCACTATTTCTATTACATCTGTATTCAATCCTTGGATCCTCCATGAGCAGTATTAAGATCAATGAGCATCAATAGGCAACATCATGTATTAAATAATTTTCCATCACAAAGACTGTTATATTGACATCAATTACAACCTATATTACCACCTTATTTATGGCAGCTGATATTTTTCTTGGGTTCCTCTCATCGAGAGGTGTAGGATTGATCTAACGATCATCTGATTTCGACATGTATTCATGGAGATATGAAATTTATTTGTATTCTTGACAATTTGTCAAGGTCGACCAATAAGAAAAACAGTGTTTTATACCCTCGGGTTATTCTCAACGTGGCATATAAAAGGAAGAGACCTTGAGGCATAAACTCACTTATCTCAACACACATTCTTCTCTCTCTCTCCTATGCATTAGAGGAGCATCTCTCTCTCACACGTGTCGCTGAAAGGAGGACGCAGATCTGAATTAGGGTAGCATTGACTTGGGTTGACTGTGGAGCAGAAAGGTTGATTCTTGGCAGCGTTGACCAGTGTAGGGTCTCCTTGACTACGGATTGGGTTGACCAGTCTCTCTTAAGCAGGCCGCATTTCTAGGTAGCTTCATTGACCTATTTTGACCACACATTTGACTAGTGTTGACTGTTGAGGGTTGATTGCAGATCTGTCCAACGTTGACTACAGTTTGACTGATCATTTTCGACTGTTTTTGGTTGCCTATACTTGTTGTTGGAGGTCGAGTTGACTGAGGTTGACTTGAGGTCAATTCTAACATGTTTGACCAACTTTGACTTTCCTGGATAGGGTTTTGTTGTTGCTGTCATAAAATTACATAATTGTGTAATTGTACTATCTCTCTCTCTCTATGTTGAAATATTGAAGAATATAAGAAGAATTGATCAAGGGTTTCCCCACATTGGGGTTTGTCTTTGGCTGGTGCCAGATTTTGTATCCCTTGTCTTGGCTTGTCTTCTATTGTTTACATTTATGTTTTATCTGAATTTTATTATCATGTTGATGTGATTGCAATTCTGGAAATTGATATTGGGCTAATAAGAAAATTTGAAGTAAATTGCTCTTAAGCATAGAACATACCATAATTTAACACATGCCTTGCAAAACAATCCTTAGTAGAGCATCAACCAAGGAACTACTTGAATATCATAAGGCGTTGAAAGTTATCACAAACTATACAATATCCATATCCAACAATTGTCAGCATCGAAATGCACCCACCACTAATTAAGCACTAGACCAAGTTGATGTCACTAAAGAAGAATGAAGTGAAATCTACAAAAGTCATAAGCAAAGGGTGCCAAAAACTTCACTTTTAATCACACCAAAAGGGCCCCAACATATCTTTATTTGTCTTAAAAATATCTTCTACAAGGATAAGGCCAATAATCTCCATAACAAAAAATCGTTCAAAATAAGTGAGCACATACTAGTGTGCCAAGAAGTGTCAATCATTCCAAAGTGAGAGATAGCATCCCACGAATCCCTCCACAAAAAAGATTGTCCTTACTTAACACTAAACTTAAAATCTAGGAATATAAACAACATAAGCACGCTACACCATCCAACCCCAAATCAACTTTCTAGTCAAATCCCACCCTGCTCAACTACCAGATATCTACAACCTTACCAAACCATCAACCTCTCTTCTAGTCAACTAGATATTAATGGAAGTTGTTGGAAATATGTTAGAATATCTTGACTTAGAGGACATTAATTTTCCTAATGGTTTATCATTAATTTGGTGGTTAAAAGATGGAACTAATGGTCCCTTATTATAATGGTTACTAGAAGGTGACCTAGTGATCTATAATTAATCTAGTAGTTATATGCTAGAGTTAATAACTATATAGATGGACTCCCTTATGTCTCTAAAATTACATAGTGCAATCATGTAACAAAAACAATCTTGTTTAGAGTTTAGTTTAAATATTTATATGCACTTTGTAGAGCACAATATTTTTAGCACTTGCTACCTCAAAACCCCAACAAAAGATGTATATATCTTTCACAAGTTTTCATTGAAGAAAACCCATTTAAAAGTTGATTAAGAATATAGAAAAAAAAAGTTTTATCATTTTATGTTTATTATGTAAATTGGTTGCAAGGAATAGTTTATAGTGTTATAAGGGTTAAATGGCATATTCCTTATGTCAACATAGGGTGTGTCTAATGTTAAAATCTTTGTTATTATTTTGATTAGTTATGTGGAAAATATGCTTGCTTGTTAGGTGTTAATCTCCTTCCATTATGTGTTATGTATGTTTAATGTGTGTTTAAACAATGAGTAAACTTTCTTGTATACATTATGAATGATGCCTTGCTTTGGTCTCTCCACCCTCCTCAGTACACGAGGAAGTGTGTTTTGGAAGTGCTTATACGACTATAAAAAAATCTCACACATTTCTCCCATTGCTATCTTCTATTGGTCATGAGGATTGTTTCAGATAGACAATTAAGTTCCAAAATGACCTAATCGTTATGTTAATGTCGATGTCCAAAGCGATAATGACCCCCCTAATGGCATGACACTTATCATTTTCCTCAAAAAAATTTATAAACTTTGTTTGAAATAATATTATTTTCAAACTTTATTAAAAAATTTACCATTAATCTTATTGATGAAACTTATATGGATCTTATTTTTTTCATATATATATATATATATATATATATATATATATATATATATATATATATATATATATATATATAATTTATTTTTATCTTTTTAGTATTGTTTTTACTGTACACTTTAAGTAATCCTAATGGTTAACATATTCTCTTACTTGTAGATCAATTTTGGAGGTTGAGGAAGTAGGGTTTATACACCTCAATATGTGTATAGCTATTCATTAATAACAATAATAATAAGGCATATGCCTATGGCATTTACAACATGTAATTTTCTCTGACTAATGAAAATTATGATATTTTCTCTCCAGGAAAAAACTATTCATTAATATTATTAGTTATATGAATATAATTAGATTGTATATGTAAATTATAAAACATTGGTTTCAAAACATTCTTAAAATGTTTTTTTAAGTAGTTGAACTCTTTTAATACATGGATTTTGCTAATAAAATATCAAACATGACCTGGGATTCCATTAAAATAACTCATATGAAGAATCAGACTCGTTAATTTTTTTTAGATACCAAATGAATTAATAAGTAGATAGAATAATTTGGGCTAGGACCCAAGATCTAATCAATTATGTGCCACTACACCCCAATGATATATACAACAACCTAAAAGTGACATATATCGGAGTTTCATGACTTGGCCTAAATTTGAAACAACCTATAAGAAAGTATTTGTGTTTTCAACCAAATCGCTTCAAAACAATGTGTCTATTATTAAGCGTCATGTCATTAATAAGATCTAAGGTTAGATGAAATGGCTAACAAACTCACATCCCACCATTTGAATTTTTACCTTGTGATGACATGGCAAATAAATTAAGCTCACTCTCACAATTTCAATAATAATACTGTGATAAATAAAGACAATTTGTATCATTATTTTATTCCCTTGAGTCAAATTCAAAATAAGTTTATCAATGATACACATATTATGACTATGTGCTCATAAAAATACTTTTAATATTTGATTTAGAAGCAATCTTTTCAATTTCTTATTCACCAGATTTGTATAGGTTCCCTGGGATTCTGGGCAGGAGTGAAATTTTTAATTTTATTTACTAAATTAAAAATTTATAGAGTTTTAATATTTATATTATATTATTAAAAAATATATATAAAATTATGAATATAAAAAATCAATAATAAAAACACATTTTAATATAATGAAAATATAAAATAAAACGAATTATATTAGAAAAGATTAAAAAAAAATTATTCAAATTTTTTTTTAATTTTCCAAGTTACTTGTGGTTAAAAATTTGATTGAACTATTTCTCTTAAATTTATAATTTTTGAATAAATAAAATTATTATTTTTAAATTATAAGTAGATTTATCTCTCAATATTCTCGTTTCAACTAAATTGTGCAAAATTAACATATTGTGTCCAATATATGTGTGTGTGTGTGTATATATATATATATATATATATATATATATATATATATATATATATATATATATATATATATATTAACACCACTATTTTTTGTCCAACTCAGTTAGTAGAGATATCAAGCATGAAGAACAAAGACATTAGGGTAATTATTAAAAGGCATGACGATTCTAAGAATCTAGTGCAATAGTAGCTCATTGTTCTCATGACAATAAAAGTGCTTGAAAATGTTTGTCATTTTCTATCAACATTGCCGATATCACGAGTTTATAGGTAGAGTTTGAGTGGACATAATGGTTAAGAATATATGATTCCTCCTAACAGGTCACGGGTTTAAATCTAGAATGGGGTAGAGAATGTACACATCCATGGGATTTAACAGTCAAATCGTTGCATGGAGGCAGATCCATTGTCCCAGAAACAAGAGGGTCTCAAACATCAATTTTGTGTCTAGCTTGGTCATGACCCTAAAATTAGATTATTGTTGTTGTTGTTATTGTTATTATAAGTAAAGGAATGATAATTTAGAAGTTGAATATAATATATGCATAATTTGGCTCTAAATCATCACAAAGACTCTATGTCCACAACCTCAAACAATAGGGTAACGAACAATTCTACTTAATTAGACCGCAAAGAAGATGAAATGGTTCATGAACTAAAGACTTTGATGGATATTGAATCACAAAACTCTTCCTCCTTAGACATTGGCAAAGAGGAAGCAAATAGTAACCATTTTTTCTATTAAATTCTATGAAGTTTTAATGTCATTAGCATCCTAGGTGTTTTATGATCCACGTGGATATTGGTGGCCATCCGTCTATTCCACGTGGACCCCCACCATAGTTTCTTTCAATTTCCTCACCCTTTGGAAACTCGATTGCACTTATACAGAAGAAAGATTTAACGTAGAGACTCTGCATTGATTATCAGGCACTAAACATAATCATTGTCAGGAACAGGTATCTAATCCCACGGATTGATGACCAAGTATTTCAGCAAGATCGACTTGAAGTCTCTATCACCAGGTGTCAATAGAACTCACAAATGTATGGAAGACCACATTCAAATCCAAGGAGGGCCTTTTCGAGTGGTTGGTCAAGCCTTTTGGGTTGACAAATTCCCCTACAAATTTTGTGTAGTTGATGGTTGACATCTTACGACCCTTCACCAACTCGTTCCTGGTTGTATATCGATATGACATCCTCATCTCCAGCAAGAGTTAGGAAGTGCACCTACAACACATTCGGCAGGTCCTTCAAACCTTGAGGCAGCACAAACTATGTGCTAACTTGGATAAATGCACATTTGGCATGGACCATGTCCAATATCTGGGCTACATCATTAATGAGCAAGGCATGCATGTGGTTTTGGCTAAGATCCAAGTCATTCGGGATTGGTTAGCCTCAACCACTCAAACAGAGCTTCACAACTTTTTGGGCTTTACCAATTTTTATCTAAGGTTTGTGTTGGGATTCTCTCATATCACTTGGCCTCTGAGTTAGGCTACTAAGGGTGGAGTGAAAGCAAATTTTTTCTAGTCTGAGTCCCAATAAAAGGTGTCATTGATTTGAAGCATCATCTTTTCTCTACACCTGTACTCACATTGCCAAACCTACAACAACCATTTGAAATTGATAAAGACACCTCTGACTATGTTATTGGTGTAGTTCTCACCCATCAGGGGCATCCGGTGACCTATCACAGTGAGACACTTTTCGATACAATTTGGAAATACACCACCTATGATAAAGAGATGTATTAAATCTTGTAGGCATGCCAAAAATGGAAATATTACATTTTGGCGAAGGAGACGGACATCCACACGTCGTCGACCTCTTCGGTTTATCCAGACACAAGGGAAGTTGCAGAATGATCGACATCAAAAGTAGTCTACATATCTGCAACAATTCCACTTGAACATTAAATACAAGAAGGTCAACTCAGAGTCTCCAAACATTGACAAACAATCAATCTTCAAAAAAATTGCAGCTTGCATTCTATCCACCTAGCTTCATAGCCCATGATCTTGACAGAAGCATCATAAACCTTGTTGGAATATCAGCAGCAACAATATCCATTACAATACTTCTAACAAGAATTTATACCAAGGTGACCACCATATCTTTAATCAAGCCCACACATTTGACTCTTTTAGAATCAAAAGAATACAAGTCTTTATAATATTTTGTAATCTACAGGCCCAACTGCTCCATAACAGAAAGAGGCATAAGGTTATGTGATGCCCCTGAATCCAGCATGCAATTATGCAACATCAAATCATGAATCAAAAGAGTGATATAAAAAGGTGGGGTTGTTGAATCCTGCTCCTCCACATGAGGCCCAAACATCACAATTGGCCTTTCCTCCTGCAAATTTACAGTATCTTGCATAGCAGTCACTTGTGACAAATTTATGAAATTTGCAATCTGCTTTTTATAAGTTGGCTACTTTTTCAGTTCAACTAATGGGACAAGAATCTTAACCTTCTCCAATTTCTTTTCAATGCTAAAAGAATGGACATTTTTCTCCACTTTTGCTTGTTCTTCTTTCACTCCTTTATTCCCTTGAATCTTCTGTTAAATTTGAACAGTATCGTTTGCTTGTTTTTCTTGATTAGGCTTGACTGGTTGAGTTTTTGATTACTCTCCTTCATGGACTAGAATGGTTTGAATAGGTTGTTTCCCTTTATCATTATTCTTTTATACGTTCTGTTAATGTTGCTCCTCATTTTAATCTTGGGTCCTAGACCTTTTTTCTTGATCTCAAGACATGCTTTTTGTGCAACTCAGCTTGCATCAAATCTGTAAATCTGTTGTAGTAAGTATCAATTTCTTCATCATTCAAAGTGACCTAGGGGTCCAAATCAACATCATCTTCATATGTTTCTTCCCCTTCTTCATCTTCTGACAAGGTAGAATATTTATTTTCTTGAAACTTCAATGCTTCTTCTAAATTCTCCTCGGGTTCATATTCACTTGCCTTTCTTTTAATGTCATTAAAGTCTATTAGAAAATAGTTGATCCTTCTTTTCTCCCCAACTATGTATGAAAGTAGTCGCCAACTCTTCCCATGTGTTAATTGAGTTAGCAGGGAGAGTTTTAAACCATTTCCTGGCTTCTCCATCAAGGGATTGCACAAACAATCTCATGACCACATCCAAATATTCCACATTTAAATTTTCTGCAAAAGCACAGAATTAGCCACATGTTTCTCCATTGTTATCTCATATTCCCTTGTAAACTAAGGTAACAACTTTAAATAATCATGTGGCCTAGCATTCATGGGTTGAGGCATATTTAAAGGAGCATATTTGTTGAGTAGAAACCCTGGAATCACCATATTTTGATTTGGAGGTGGAGGAAGGGTTATTGTTTGAGATACAGATGAGGCAAGAGGAACTACAAAAATTGGAAATGGGTATGAAACGATGGTAATAGCCTAACATATGGTTCAAGTGTCAATTTTCTTTATTTCTTCAACTTCTGACAAGATTGGAAACGAAAAGGAGACAAACTCAACAGATTTTCCTTCTAGTGTAGGTGTTGGGAAAGGAAAATGAAGCAGAGGAAATTCCCCTTACCAAAAGTCCATTTTTTTATCAGCTTCAATCTTTTGAGAAAAAGAACTGGACGCCCTAAGAGCAAACAAGGTAGGACTTGGAGTTTTTAGAGACTTCTTTTCTCTCCAAACTCTTCTTGAAATAAGCTTTTTAGATTAGAAAGGGTTGGGGTTTTCTATTGAGAGGTATCTGACCGAGTATTAGGTCTTTTAAGAGCCGGGATTGTTGATAATAACTCCCTTTTAGTGAGTGAATTCAGCCAAAACACTTTCTTTTCTCACCAAACAAAGAAATGTTTTAAATAAATACCCAAGGAAAAATGACTTCATTTATTTGTTCTGGCAATGGAACGCAAATATGTTGTAATGCTAGGGACAACCTTTGGCTAAAAGGAGGCCAGTGCCTAGGACATCTATTCAAAATGAATAAAAATATTTTCTTTCAAGGCTGCAAACAATATTGCCAAGAGATATTTCTTCATAATGTAATGTAGTTTTTGTTCTTGGAAAAAATGAAAAAACTCTTACAGATGGCCAAGATGTCTGTGGATACAACTCATTGAAGTTTTAATATGGCGAGGAAGAATACTAAGGAAAAATATTCAATGCAAAAGGGTTGATATAGAGTCCTTTACACAAAACCTTAGTTGAAATAATGAAAAGCAAGAAGGTGAACTGAAGAAAATTGTGGAGTGCAGTTTAAGGTTTCTTTAAATAAAAATATATAGGTACTTTTTGTTATTATCAAAGTATCAATAAATTTGTTGATGAAAAGCAACTAGAAACTTCATTACACATTTTTCAATGGAAGAATGACATGATAAATGACTCACAGAGACAATAATAACATGTTATAACCAACACACATATGGAATCATTTGAACAAAAATTTATTGATTCTCCAAGAAAATTTGCACATTACACGGCAAAACCTTTTATCTCAAGGCCAAAATTTGAAACCCCAAAACTGGTCCCTTGGTCTTCTTTTAAAGAAATTTTACTGTTATGAAAACTGTTAATTGCCTTAATTACCTTTAAACTACATTCTTCTAAAATATTTAAAGACTAAAATACTTCCATAGTTTTACAAAATTACAAAATAAAATATTTTTGAAATTTCCATAAATGGATTATTTAGAAATTTGGGCCTATGGTGCGATTAACACTTTTTATTCATTTGATGAAGTCTTGGGGTCAACAACTCGAACATTCAATGGTGTGAGAAGATTCTAACACTTCTTCCAAGGTGTTAGATCAGGGACTGGGCACTGAAGCATTCAACTATAGGTCGTCCTTAAATTTGTTAATTTGGTATAGCTTTGTTTATTAGTGAATAAAGTATTAACTAACCACAACAGTTGGAAATCCCTTTTCAAGTAGATGACAATTGTTGATCCCTTTAACATTGCAGTCTTTTCGTGTGAGGAGTTAATATTTCTTTTAGTTTCCACCAGTTGTGTTTCATACTGCTCCTAGGAGAGAAGGTTCCCCTACTTATCCTAGCATGTTGGTAGACCTTCTCTGATTATTTTGTCAAAGTTTGAATTAAAATATGTGATTGATTCTCTAACTTCTTCTAACTTGATTTTTGCCTGCTTTCTATACATGTTTCTCTCAGCCATTTTGTTTATTTCTAATACCACAATTGTCATGTATGAAATGTCCACTACTCTAGGTTCTTCGGAGGATTTGGAAATTAAATAATTAACGGCCTTTTGCTAGTTGTGCACCTTCTTGTACTCGATCTTTATTTGTGTGGATAGTCACTTTAGAGACCTTAATCATATATTTTTCTTCAACTATGACAATCATATGATCTCAGACTGCTTGAGTTTTTTGAATTATGTCACCCCATATAATTCCCCTTGCTTGAATCAATGATATATTTCCTTTAAGTGTATCTTTTAATTCTTTGACCTCATCACATGCTCACTAATATTTTTTATTGTTCTAATTTGAGGTCTCCTTTAACATATTTAATTGCCTCTCCTTATGTTTTAGTTGCTCTTTGGTGTCATCCAGATCTTTCTGCAACTTATTCAACTCACTTTCTGATATTTTCAATTATGTCATGACCCTAGTTAACTTGTCAGTTGGGTCCTCTGAATCAACTGGTACCACAATTGTGAATATATGTGTTTCTATCTTTTGCAAAAGTTTAGTGTTTTTCTCTTTGAGGGCTACAACTTCTTGATTTCTTTCGAATAATTTGTTGGTCAAAATATCTCTCATTTTCCACCTGAGCTAACTTTGGATTCTGAACATGTTTTGCTACAGGAAATTTCAATTTTCTCCTTAAAGATTGAACCTCTGATTCTTTACTTTGAATTAGGGCCTGAACAGTTGTTTTATCTTCAGGGTTTATTCCAAGTTTAATAATTAATTTCTTATACTCTTCATTCTAAGTATGAAGAGCTCTAGAATTAGATTTTTCAAGCTTGAGATGATCTATCACCTTCCCAGAAGCACCTCTACCTTACTTGTTGCTAAGGAAGTCTTACTAAGGTCAGTGTAAATTAGCTCTCATGTTTACCTATGCAGTTTTATTTTGTTTGGTAGTGTAATATCTTTAATATTGACAGAAAGATTCACAGTCATGAAATCCACACCAAAAGAAATGGACTGAGAGAGTGGATGAGTAAAATATAATTTCAACTGGTTCCTCTCAAGATCCATGGCTGAGAGGAGCCTGGTCTGCTAGCCAAAGATTGATTGAGCTTCTAATTGTGTCATGACATTACTCTTCACCTTGATGTTTTTCTCTTCAATTTGTTGAAAGTTCTCCTTCAAATTATTCAAGGAAGACAACTACTCTTCATTGGGAATTGGAGATGAGGGTGCACACCTTATACCTCCCAATTGTAGTTGGAATCCAACATCACTTGAAGGCTTCTCTATCAATTGTGAAACCTTTGTCTCTCCTCCCTGATTTTTTGCTATTTTATTGGAATGGGAACTTTCCACATCTATGTCCATGATTTTTGTAGCATTTCTCTTCAATCCCTTCTCTGTAGGTAGAGGGGTTTCCACATCTACACCTTGTTGTGACTCCTCCATACCAAGATTTGCTAATTTTTCTATTTCTGGTCTTGCTTCATGAATGCATGGAGCACATGATATTTCTAGCCTTCTTTTAGAAATTATTTGGTGTGGATCATAGTTCCATCTCTCCCCCTATTGGAAATTCATCTCTTGCATCAACCTCTCAATATTTTCTTCTACTTGTCTGTTATTTACAATGAATGGGCCCCTTGTTCTAGGCAGCTTGAATAAAAACCCCTCTCTAGCCAAGAAAAAGTGGACTTGATCCACATTCAAACAATGTCTGATGAATTCTAGTGCAAAAATCCTCATTGGCACGAATGTAGGAAGTTGATATGGTGGAACTTCTACACCATACAACCTTATCTCTACATGCTCTTCAAATATATACCAGTCACCAACCTTTAGGTCTCTGCTCAATTGTAACAAAGATTGGACCTCTGGAAGAATTCTGGGAGTAGATATGTTATTTATAATTTTGTATATTGTTGACATGAAAGCAACAATGTAGTAGGAGAAACCTTCATTATTTTCTTTGCATCTGACAATGTCAGTCCAATTCACAACAGTTTGTTTTTGCTTATTTAAATCAACAATGTTCAGACCTAAATCCATAAACTGATCCACATGTGTATATAGAAAGAGATATACCATTAAATAGGGGAACCTAAAGCATACATAATTATTGAAATTTAGAAGTTGCAGGTTAATGGAATGCTCCCAATAAGTAGGAATATCTAACACAATATTAGGTTGCATCATCATATGGAAATATCATATAGCTTGACAATTGATGACTTTGGTATCATCTCTTCCCAAAACCCCCATAATCACAAATAGGATTGGCTTGACATTATCAAAAAATGAAGCTATAGGAAACTCAGTAGACTCTGGTGGAAGAATAGAATTGGAAGGTAAAATTAAACCAATCAATTTTCTCCTATCCTATGCAGAAAGGTTTTGATACACAGATACAAGGGATTCATCAGTAAACTTCATACAATTTTCTGACTGTGGGAAATCTAAAGCTTGAAGTATTAACAAAGATGAAACCTGCAAAAGATGTTTACCCATTGAGTTGATGACGACAAACCTCCGAGGATATAAGGATGAGGTAAGCCAATTCATAAATTTGGGGAAAGGGTATGTATGGGGAATGATAGCAGTGCCAAGACCAGATTTTACTACTCGCAGAGAGACTTCTGATTCAATTTGATTGACAAACAAACTCTAACGAATTTCCACAAGATTAAGGTGACAAATGAAATTGAAAATATCCATTTTCATGTTCATTAAAGGTATGTGATTAGTTGACCCTAACAAAGAAACTTTCTTGGCCATTGTAAATTTCGTTATTTAACACAAAATGGAGGGAACCAAGTGGTATTAGTACTTGGATTCTTTGGGACAAAGTTGTTGCAATTATAAACTAGAAGCATGAGCGAAAACAGCGAACGATACATATGAAATGGACGAAATAGGGTTTTTTTGGTGATATAGCGGGAAAAATGACAACTAAGACAATACAAACAAAAAGTACAGAGGGATGAGGTAACATAGGAGTAGGGAGGTGACATGGATGGAATGAGGGTGACATGGAGGGATAGATGGCTCGCTTGCTCACGCTCGGTTACTGCTACCGATAGGACCCATGGAACCCACTTAGCGCCCACAGGGGGACCTTGGTTGGTAAGTGGTTTTACTTTGGAGTGGTGTCAAGGTGGATCAGAGTCGTCGATGTCCCCAACAGATATTTCTTGAAATCGTCCCTCGGGGGCACTACATGCCATAACTTCTGTTCACTTTGTGTCATCAGACTTTATTCTAAGCGCAACATGATTTGGAGTTGCAGTGATGCACTTTGAGACTTGCACACTCTTTAATCTTTCCTGCCACTTTATGTATATGTGGGTTGGCCCACCCTTTTAAATACATATGGATATTCACAATTGAATTGGATCCTGCGACATTAGGCTTACATCAAAAACATAATATAAAAGCCTAACAAGATAGTAATGCAAGGAATCCCACATCTCACACTTCTTCTTTTCTTCATTTTTTTCTCTTCTTATTTTTTTTGTGTATATATAGATATATTTTTTTCTTCTTTTTGCAAATAGAGAACACAAAGATGAAATAGCTACAAGAGGACCTAATTTTTTCATATTTGACACAGGGATAATGTGTGTCCTCTGTTGAACCATTCTCCCTAATTTGGTCATATTTGACACAGGGAGAATGTATGTCCTTGATGTTATCTCATCAGCACTCCCTCACACTGAGGGAAGCATTCTCAACAAGTCCAACCTTGTCCCTGAAGTATACAAACTTTGCTCTAGACAGAGGCTTTATAAGAATATTAGTTATATGCTCATTAGTAGAGATGTATTAGAGCTTCACTGCTCCCTTCTACACCATGTCACAAATGAAGTGGTACTTAATATCAATGTGATTCAACCAGTCATGGAAAACTGAATTTTTTGTAAACTTCACATGGCTTTTCTCATCACAACATATCATAGTTGGTTCTAGCACCTAATAAAAATTATAATCTTGCGAGTAACTTATGAAGCCACACTGCTTCACAACTCGCTAAATTGGCTACAATATACTCTGCCTTGGCAATGTTGAGTGAAACTGATGTTTGCTTCTTAATCATCCATGAAATCATAGGGAGCCCAAATTGAATCAACCTCTATATGTACTATTTTTGTCTTATGCACTCCTTTCCGAATTTGAATATGTATATACCTGCAGTTGTATATCACCGTTTGAGACATATCTCAAGCCATAGTCAAGTGTACCACATAAATACCTCAATACATGCTTTGTCGAAATTCAATGATCATGTCTCAATTCCACCTAGAATTGCCTCAGAGTGTTCACTGCAAAGAAAATGTTTGTCCTAGTATTAACCAAATATATCAAAGAGACAATCAACTTCTGATACATGGATGGATCTACCAAATCTAACTCAAAGACTCTCAATTTTCTCAAATTAGTCACCATGGGAGTTGTCATATATTTACACTCCATCATTCCAAACTTCCACATGATCTTGATAATATACTTTCCTTGACCAAGGAAGATTTCACCAAGCTTCTGCCACACATCTAGGCCCAAATATGTTGTTTTTTTAGTACAAACAAGGCTAGAACAGTTTTCAAATCCTGTAACTACTTCCAATGATACAACAGACTTCTTTAGAGCATTCAATTTGACTTCTAGATTATTTCAATCATCCTCAAGAAGTGACACATGAAAAATTACAACGATAAACAATATAGAGAAGTAAAGATTTGGCCATCAGCGAAGGGAAAATCCATAATAGGAAAACCCAACCAATCTTTCCTTATGAAATAGAGTTTAATTCATTAATTTGTACATCAGCCATAATAGCATGCCATTCACAAGTTTCTTCAACAAACCAAATAAGACAAAATTCACCATCATGATAGCCTCCCATCAATGTCAAGTTCTTCAAGTTTTCCCGCAAGAATTCCTTCAATTTTGTCCATATAGAGGTTTGTAACTAGGTCTGCACAAGTATCCAAGAAGTTTGAAATTTGGCCTATTTCTCAACCTTAGAATGAAAATGATGCTACAAATAATAGTATCACATAACCTCACACGAGCCACAAAAGAAGTACCCCAAAACTTTCGCATGAGCCACATAAGAAGTACCACAGAACTCGCATAACATAGAGCCACAGAACTTCGCTCAAGATGCCACAGAACTTCGCATGAAATGTCACAGGTAGCTCGCCCGATTACATATAACAATGCCACATATCTTCGCATGAGATGCCATTGGTGTTAAAATATGTAACTACAGTCAAATTCCACTTTGGAAAGCTCACTTGATGAAAATAATGATTTCATTTAATTCCTCTTTTCGAGAGGACCAAAATCAACCTAAAGATCACTCAAATCAGATAGAGAAAAAGTGTTCTTATGAAGAAAATCCCACATGTGCATATTTGTCAAGGTTGGCCCTAAAGAAAAGTGGACACCCTTGGAAGGCTATAAATACAAGTGACCTCTACCTCATTTGGAAATAATCATGAGACACTCTTTTATCTTTGTTTTTGGCTCGCAAATGTCTGAGGCTCGTTTGCGAAGGATCAGGTTCGCTCTGAGGTGAGATTGCAGGGTCCGAAGCTTGCATCACTGATTTAAGGTTTTGGACCTCAGACTCAAGCACAACATAGGAAGGATTCCACCATAGACCCTCGCACAACAGCTCATTTGTGCAACTGGATCCTTCTAGTTGCACAGACAACTCCCCATCCATGCAACTAGGAGTTAGGGTTTCCGCAGTCCATATCTGACCCCAATTGCTTGCATGTCAGGCTTAAGGGAGCGACTGAGAAGATATAGTCACTCACATGACACCTCCTTTGTGCGACCGAGACCTAAAGGATGAAATCTCAGTTTTCAAAAGATTTCGCTCTGTGACTGTAGTGTTTGGTAGTTGACCGTAGACAGTGTCAATTCATTATAGTTCTTTGAATCAAGGTTTTGAGTATAAGCATTGTTGGGTTCATTCCATGGATGTTGTAGTTGTTTTGTTGAATAGTTGCATAGATGAAGATATGGATCATTATACTTTCTTTTGTTGAATCATTTGATTACGATCTAATAAGAAGAAGAATTTGAAAGGGTTTTCCCAATAATGGGTTTTGCCCTGGTCTCCAACAAATCCTAGTGTCTCTATGTGTGAATGTTTTTTCTTCTATTGTTCATTTATGTTCTGTTGCATTGATGGTGATGATATTGTTCTTTCTACATAGTTGCATATGTTGTTGAATAATGATGCAAAACCTAAATAATGTTATGATGTTATGGGGTAAATGTAATGTGTTAATGAAAAAATGCAATTATCAAATCAAAGAACAATATAGCCCTAAGAAAAATTAACATGGTATCAGAGCTGGCCTGAAGAAAATCCACGGATATCACCCCCATGAAGACACCTTTGATGGAAGCAAGAGAATATGGAGGAGACCTAAAATAATTCTAATGTTTGAAGAAAACCTTAGGAAATCCGTGTATTAGGGTTTGATGGATATTATGAGGTTAGGGTTTGACAGAAACCATGGTTTATGGCAAAGGTTTTAGATATGAAACATAGCATAATCAATGTGAAGATGCTCAAGCACTAGTGATAGATTTGATGAAGCCCTAAATGGGATAGTCCCTAGTAGGCATGGTTGTTGACAAAGTTGATTGAAATAGTGAAGGCATCAAGTGGACTATGGATAGTAATGCCTCTTGAAGGTTGGTTCAAGAGGGAGAGGATCACCTCTCATTGAGAATAAGTTCTTTCTTATTTATGATGCTTATTTTTGTCCTTATTTTTGTTTAGACTTATTGATCTGATTGTTGTTTTGATCATTACTTGTACTTCTTGCATGTATATTTGCGTATTTGGACGTTTCTAACCTCTTTAATGAGATGTGATAGGTGGATCATTCTTAAGGGTCATTTGAGATGCAAGAAAGTAGGCTAGAGCTAGAAGGGGTAAAGAGGCGCTTGTTGAAAAGATGACAAAGTGCTACAAGTTGCCTATGTCAAATGAAAAGATGCATAGGTATTTGAATACTACAAGGGATGTATGGTATATTGTATTAATGTTATGTTTAAGCTATAACATTGGATGGCAAGGAAAGCCCTAAGGTATGATGAGAATGTCTCATTTCTCAAATGGTTCATGTATGCATATGAAAGTGATTTGGATTCATGATTCGTATGATGAAATGGTCCACTTGATGTTGAACAAACATCTTACATATTGAATTTCTTGATTCTATAAGCTACTTGGAAATATCGATTTATGAAATATTGGTATACTTTATGTTTGGCTAACATCTATCCTTTTTTATATCTTGATCCCATGAAGAAGGCTAGCACCTTAATTCTAATAGATGGTAACTTGATGCTACTAATTTTGTTTGTGAAAAGCATAATAGCCATGATGATAGAAGTGTGACAATGATATTGATATTCATGATCTTTTGATTATGGTTATGATTTGATATGCTTAGTAATTATGGCATATTGGAAATTGAATGCCCTAACTTGATGGATTGAGTTATGTGACATAGAAGTAATGTCGTGATCATGTTTCTTGAAGTATGCTCCTATTAGCTATTTGACACTAACCCTTTATGAAAGATTGATGTCATGATGTCATGGTGAAGTAGTTGATGCTAACATATATGACCATGATGAATATGTGGATATAGTTTGACTTTATGATCTAATAGATCTACTGATGCATGACAGTATTATAGATAGTTTGATGACTTAATTGAAGGTGAATGAAGTGGATTCACATTCAAAGGGAGAATCTTCCATAAGATCCTTACTCCTATTACCATTGGCATTATATGTATATTCTTTATTGTTGAAGTATGATTTATGGGCATAAACAGAGAAATATTTAACATTGTTGATCTACAGCAAAGTTTTGATCTGAGAAGAGAGAGTTTTCCCTTACTCTAAGCCTCAGTCGCACGGAAGCTGGGTTACAGGTGTGATTGTAGCCTTCCAGTCGCATGGAAGTAAGGTCAAGGGTGCAATTGTAGTTTTCCAACCACACACAAGAAGCCCTATGGGTGAAATTATGCTTGTTGGATACAAAAATGAAGTTTTGTGCATGAAATCAAATGTTCACTTGAAGGATGTCAATCCTACAGATGTGGAGCAAGCAACAGAAATATTTGTGAGCAAGAAAGTTTGAATGTTGGCTATAATATGAATATATAGACTAAACTTGTGTTTGCAGGTGACCAAGATATGCCTATAGATATGTCATTATTATTTAACCATTAAATTTTGTGCTACAAGAGTTTGACATGATTTGGTTGGTTGATATAGATGAGAAGTGTTTGGAGTTTTGACATGATGCTTGATAATGACTTATGAGATATGTTTTGGACTATAGATCTCTCTATGATAGCAAATTTGGGATTTGACCTGATGACTAATGATTTGATTTGACAACTAATGATTTTCCTTGATGAGAATGATAGATGAACTTCCAATGACTAATATTGGTATTTGATAATTGTTTTGTATTGGCCTCCTCGTTCTTAGAACATTGGTTATAGTATTGACATTTGTGATTCAGTATGAAGCTATCTCCTTGAATGGATGGAACATGCATGAATTATCCTTGGTGTATGCATTTGCATCTAGTGACTTATTGAAATTTGGATTGATATTGCTTATGACAACTTGTTGGCATGATAATAGATGAAGGCATGACTTGATGAGAGCTCTATCTGTCACCTAGTCTAAAGAATTTGATACAAATGATATTGATGAGTTTGATATTAGCTTTGATCTGACAACATTTATTTGCGTAATGCTAAGCATATTGCTTTGGTAAAATGCTATGTTTGCATAAATCTTTGTGTAAAGCAAGCTCCCCGATCCAGATATGTCTACGTTGACAGTTATCTGGTGAAGCCAAGAAAAAGATGTGTTGATCCAAACCTCTACTTAGAAGTGTTCCAAGGTATGACTTTGATTTTGATTTTTTGTTTTATAGTTATGGTTTACTCTTGACAGGAAATGAGCCTCTGATAATCAAAGTAAGAGGGAGATGTTCTCTTAAGTGAAAAATGATGAATCATGGCATGATGTATCGATTTCTGAAGTTGGGAAAGAAAATTTATATTGTGAAGATATTGAAAAATTGTTAGAAAGTGGAAATGCACATCCTTGGACAATGATTGAATTTCAAGTTGTAAAGAGATATTGTTTAACTTGACATGGAAACTGATAGTTGATTGAAGCATTGATGTTATGTTTGAACACTTGTTCGTATACATATATGTTGTACATAGAACCCGAGTAGATTCATGATTGAGAAGCTTCATACACATAGAGTTGCTATCGAGCACCCTTCGAGATACTTGCATGGGATGACCAATTTTGATCTGAGATATTCATTCTATGATATGTGACTACTTGGATGTACTTATGATTATTAGAATCGTTATTGATGACATGAGCACATTTGGATGTTGCCTTAGTATTAGATATGCCATGATATCTTGGATGAGAGGTTCGTAGCACGACGGAGGTTGAGTACGATGATGTTAGCATGGCTAGCTATGAGGCAGGATGAAGAAGCTCCTTAGAGAGTCGTCCGAGCAAGATCTAGATATGACATGGATATATTATGATGACAAAGAGTGGGAACCGATTGGCAGAGAATCTCGCATATAGCTAGGACTGAGTTACCTTCATATATGGAGAGAGTGTTGTTGTACGAGACAAGCTCAAGCTTTTGGTTGGCACCTCCTTGAGAGGGAGGACAACTATGGTATCCTTTTGTGATATAAATCTATATATATATATGTGTGTGTGTGTGTGTTCTAATATGATATTTGATTTGATATCTTGTATGAACAGGAGACAGTTGTTATTGAGACATGATGGTTACCAGATATGAGTACAATGATATGTTGTTGATCTATAGAGAGCATCGTTGATAAAGGACAGTGAGCCAGCTCTTCCCCCCTGTCTGAGCTCCCAGGGTGATGAATTGAGATAGAGGGCTCCTAGGGTTGAGGGAACTCTAGACAATAGGGTATCACCCCTATCTGTTACCCATAGGTTTGGAGTAGTGGTTCACCCTACCATGGTCTTTTTAGAGTATACCCAAGTTGGCATCATACCCATAAGCAGGGCTTGTTGGGATTTTCCCTCCCCATCTGGCCAACGGGTTGAGGAGGCTTGGAGGCGTGTGATCCTTACCTCTTGGTAAGTCAAGTATCTCGTCCAAGCTCGAATTATGATGCAGTTTTTCTGCCACATGACCCTTGAGGGTCATTTTTGGGAAGATTGTTAGGCAATAGGATGGGTTGAGTAGTAGCTCCCCTACATCACCTCTTTCTCGATATGGGGTCATAGTAGTAACTCCCCCGTAAGATTTCTAGATGAGATATGCTCCCTGATGTGGTTCTAGGTTGAGATGTGATCCCTGATGATATGCTCTTCATTGATGATGCAGGTTGTAGATCTGACTCCCCACTAATATTCCCGGGTAGTAGCCCGCTAACTGATATTCTAGGTAGTAGCCCAATAAATAGAGGGTGGTAGCTTAAGCTCCCCTCCAATGACAAATTCTTCTTATTTTAGATTCAAGAATGTTCAGCATATAAGCGGGAACAATCAACAGATAAGAACGAATGAGCAAGAGATGAATTGAGATGATCAATGATGATACAAGATGATGACAGGATACACATAACATGATGCAGGTGGAATTCTCCCTAGTTGAGAGGGAGTGTTAAAATATGCAACTGTTGTCAAATTCCACTTTGGACAACTCACTTGATGAAGATAATGGTTGCATTGAATTCCTCTTTTGAGAGTACCAAAATCGACCTAAAGATCACTCAAATCGAATAAGGGAAAGTGTACTTATGAATAAAAGCCCACATGTGCACATTTGTCAAGGTCATCCCTAAAGCAAAGTGGACACCCTTGGAAGCCCATAAATACAAGTGACCTTTACCTCATTTGGACATTTTATCTTAGTTTTGGCTCGCACAAGTCTGAGGCTCGTCCGCGGAGGATTAGGTTCACCCTGAGGTGAAATTGCATGGTCTAAAGCTCGCATCTTTGATTTAGGGTTTTAGGCTTCAGTCACAGGCACAGCACAGGAAGGATTCGACTGCAGTCACTCACACAGTAGATCATCTGTGACACTGGAGCCTTCTAGTCGCACAGACAACTCTCCATCCATGTGATTGGTAGTTGGGTTTCCCCAGTGCAGATCTGACCCCAGTCACTCACATGTCAGGCATAAGGGAGTGACTGGGAAGCTATAGTCACTTGCATGACACCTCCTCCATGCAACTGAGACCTAAAATATGAAATCTCATTCTTCCGAATATTTCTTTCTGTGACCACAATGTTTGAAAATTGACCGCAGACAATGACAATTCATTACGGGTTTTTGAATCATGGTTTTGAGTATAAAAATTGTTGAGTTCATTCCATGGATGTTGTAGTTGTTTTGTTGAATAGTTGCATGTTGTAGTTGTTTTGTTGAATAGTTGCATAGATGAAGATATGGATCATTGTACTCTCTTTTTCTAAATCATTTAATGACGATCTAATAAGAAGAAGAATTTGAAAGGGTTTTCCCCATAGTGGGTTTTTCCCTGGTCTCCAACCAATCCTGGGGTATCTATGTGTGAAGTTTTTTCTTCTATTGTTCCTTTATGTTCCGCTGCATTGATGATGATGATATTGTTCTTTCTACATAGTTACATATGCTACTAAAGAATGATGTAAATATGAATAATGTTATGATGTTATGGGGTGAATGTAATGTGTTAATGAAGAAATGTAATTATCAAAGCAAGGAACAATATAGCCCTAAGAAAAATTAACAATAGGAAGCCCGCATAATTACAGAGAATAACACCACAAAACTCGCATATGATGATGCCACAAAACTTGAATCCTTCCATAGAAATATGTTGTCGCAAAGCTTGCATAGAACAGAGATACATAAGATCTGAAAATTTGCCTTGGAGGTGAACTAATAGGCTCAATATATAGTTGTTCGTCCATGCGAATAGACGTCACTTTTGGGCAAGCTAACATGTTCTAGGATGGGCCGACTTGAGCAAATTTTGGTTGACTTGGTCAACACATAAGTTCATAATTTCTCCTTCTCCTTGCTAATGAAAATACTGACCAAAGCTACCAAAATTTCAACAAAATAGTAGTGCATCAACCCAAGATCCTTCATATCAAATTTAGAAGCCAACTCCTTACACTCAATAATGAGATGCTTTACACCTATAAAAAATGAGGCATCAACATATAACAATAAAATCACAGGTTCATTTTTCTCAACCTTGATATAAAGGTTTGGATCAGCTTTAATTTTGGAGAAATAGTCTTGTTAGATAGCCATCAATTCGAGAATACCAAGCTCTAGGTGCTTACTTGAGTCCATACAAAGCTTTCTTGAATCTGCAAATGTAAGACTTTTTCCAATGAACCTCAAAACCTTGAGGTTGTCTATGTACACTTCTTCCTCAACCACACCATTGAGGAAAGCAGTCTTTACAACCATCTAATATAAATTACATCCCATAGAAACAATAGATCAAATAGTAGTGTACCTAGCAATGGGAGCAAAAGTCTCGTCGTAATCCTCTCCCTCCTTTTGGGAGAATCCTCTAGCCACAAATCTTCCCATGTACTTGTCTTTTATACCCATTTGGAGGTCACCATTGATTTCCCTTCATGTCTAAGCACAATCTCTCATACATCATTCTTCATAATATATTTGTGTGCTTCCATCATCATGTCCTTCCAAACTTGCTATCTAGTTGCCTCCTCATCGTTTGAAGGTTCATGATCAATAAGATTAGTTATCAATGTTGCATATCTAGAATACCTCTTTGGTCTCTTGCCTTCCTTGAAGGTGCCACGTGGTGTTGCATGTCCTTCTACTTCTTGCAAGACCGATCTAAACCAAGTTGGTCCCTTTCTAATTTCAAGAACAACTGGATCCATTGGTTCACTAAGCTCTTCCAACTCTTCTTGATGATATATGGGATGTTTTGAAGGATTAGATGGACCCAAACCCTCTACCTTAGGAGCTTCATGCTCTTTATCATCATCAGTCCATGGGAACTTCTCTAGACATCCAGTAGGTAACATTCTCATCAAAGGTAATGTCCCTACTGACTTCAACCTATTGTTGTCCCGAAAAGTAGATTCTATAGGCTTTTGATGACTCGTATCCAACAAATATTCCTTTATTTCCTGAAGTCTCTAGTTTCTTCCTCTTATCTTTGGGTACATGAATGTAAATTGGACAACCAAATATTCTCAAATGTCCAACCTTTGGTTTTTGTTCGATGAATGCTTCTTTAGGAGTCTTATTTGCGAAGATTTGATGAGGACTTCTATTTTGTATAAATTGTTGTCATGGATGTTCCACTCCATAAGAGCATGCCAAGTCTTGATCATGCATCATTGCCTTAAACAATTCTTTAATGGTTTTCTTCTTTCTTTCAATGTGTAGTATACCTAGGGGGTACAGAGGGAGGTACCCAAGAGAATAATGTAATAATGGTATGGGCTATAGTAATAAATGAAGTGGTTAACTCGTATCATGTAAGGGACCACAAGTAGTTAGCAATAATGTAATAAGCCCATTGTATTAGATAAATGGTATTGAGGGAACCATGGTAATGACCCATGGTATTGTATGTATGAAGCCTATATAGAGGATAGAGACTCCCCATGAAGAGATGTCAAAGAATATTGTATGGACAAACATATGGCTTGTGGAGTGCTCTCCTTCCTTAAAGTGTGATTGTATGGTGTTGCCCTACCTCAAGGGTTTGATTAATAAAGAGAAACATTTATATATTCAATCTTTTTATTTGATCTGGTTATTTATGGGAATATTTCTATTTTTATACATTTGCAGGTCAGATCTATTACAAGTGATATTAGAGCACTTTATTGGGCAAGCGAAGAGATTTTTTTGTTTTTGCGGAAATTCTTTAGGGCGTCGAGTTTGTAGATCAGATCTATAACTTCTGGTGCAAAATTTGAAGAAAAAAATTACAGATCATGATTCTTTGCGAAAAATACCCAATTTATTAAAAAAAATAGACCAAATCAGAGTCCAAATGAAAGAGATATTTCTAATTTAAAAATTAGTTGTGTCGCAGAAAAATTTTGACGAAAATTTGTGGACGGCTGATCTCCAATTAAATTTTATCATTTTTGTGGGGAATTTTGAGAAAATAATTGCAGATCTGAGATGCTCTTGAAAAATTACCCAATTTCAAAAAAAAAAAATTGGCCGAATCAAAGTCCAGATGAAGGAGATATCGCTGATTTAAAATCAACTCTTTTTTCAGAATTTTTTGCAACAGCGGGACAATTGAAGTGCAAATTAGAAATTCCAGCGCCCAGATCGAGACTTTTATCACATGGGAAAATGCAGAATGGTCATTCCATGTCCGAAAACAGGTCATAATAAAAATTCTGAGCAATATTGACCACACTGTGGCCACTTTAAATTTTCGACAAGTAATTTTTTTTCAAAACCCTCTTGGTGGATTCTAGCAAGATGTTTTTTTCAGGCAAAGATGATGGCCATACTATTGAAGAATTCATAAGCAGTGAAAAGTTTTCGTATGGGAAAAAGCGGAAAATTTTAGTATGGCTTGGTTTGGAGGATGAGGTTGTCAAATGGTTTAGATCACTTGATAGCAAGCAGTTGTACAAACTTTTAGATGAAGAGTTTGAAAAAGTTTTTTTAGACAAATGGTCTCATGTTAAAAACCGGGAGAATGAGACATATAAGGGGTTGTTTTCTGATGGTATCTCCTTATTACAAATTCATGGATGTATTCAGAAAGAGAAGATAATTGTGTCTATCAATCCTAGTTGCAAGTATAATTTTAGTAATGTTCATTTGGCAAAAATATTGCAAGTCTCAGCCAAACAAACAAAGCACACACAGGTTAATAATAAGCGGGTGCAAGTTTATAAAGATTTGAATATTTCTATGGAGAAGTATGTATTGCATTCTGATTTTTATGCTTCACATATGGCTAATGTGGATGTTGTTTTGGGATACCCTTAGATGGAATATGTTGGTACTTTCAATATTAATGTGTAGAATAAATTTTGGAAACCCTAATATTAAAAGAAGAAAATTACATTGCAGAATCTTTCCATTAAGACCCAAGCAGACACTATGGAGGCAGAAGCACAAAGCTTTAATGACATTGACACATCAGATGATGAGCATTTGATGGTCGACAACCAAACACAAACATCAAACCAGGTACCAAAAAAATAGGTAGAGTCCAAGGAGGTTAAAGCAAAAAATGTTACAAGTATTGATACATCAGATAAGGATTCTGTGGTTGAAGTAATATTGGAAAATAAGCAGCAACACCAAGCACCACAACATGTACCAGATACCAATCAGACTCCATTAGGTGGTGAATTAAAGAAATATACATCGTTGGTTAAAACTTCAGCATATCACCACCCACATCACCCTGCAAGAAAACAACCAACACGATGGCAACAAATTAACCACAAGGACAACACCCCCCGCATAACAGATAGAGAGGGGCGACGATACCCACAACACATCAACACAGAAGAACCACCAGACTCAACTTCCATCTCAAGCGAGCGAGGCACTAGCTAGATCGAGAGTTCGCCTTTCTCTTGGATGGCTAGATGCACGTGCATGGTATCAATGGACTACTCTTTTGAGTAGATCCTATTATTTGTGTTCTTCTTATGTTTCAAGGACAAAACATGTTTAAGGGGTGGAATGTAGTATACCTAGGGGGGATAGTATGGGGTACAGAGGGAGGTACCCAAGGGAATAATGTAATAATGAGATGGGTCATAGTAATAAATAAAGTAGTTAACCTGTATCATAAGTGACCACAAGTAATTAACAATAATGTAGTAGGTTCATTGTATTAGATAGATGGTATTGAAGGAACCATGGTAATGACCCATGGTATTGTATGTATGAGGCCTATGTAGAGGCTAGAGACTCCCCATGGAGAGATGTCAAGGAATATTATATGGACAAGCATATGGCTTGTGGAATGTTCTTCAAAGGAGTCATCGTATGGTGTTAGCGTTGCCCTACCTCAAGGGTTTAATTAATAAAGAGAAGCATTTCTATATTAGATATTGTTATTTGATCTGGTTATTTCTGTGTATATTTCTATTTTTATACATTTGCAAGTCAGATCTATTACACAACAACTCCATTTTGTTGTGGATTGTAAGTGATTGGCAAATCCCTCTTAATCCTAGCTTCTTTACAAAAGGCAACAAGTTCCATGGAAGTATATTCTCCTCCATTATCTGATCTCAGAATATTTGATTTTCTTTCCTGTCAAGTTTTCTACTTCAACCTTAAATTCTTAAAACTTATTGAAAACTTCATTCATGGTCTTCATGAATTAAATCCATGTATTGCAAGAGAAATCATCAATAAAAGTTACATAGTACAGAGAACCTCCAAGAGATTTCAATGGACAGCATACATCAGAATGATTTAGATCCAAGATATCTTTAGACCTACTTTCACTGCTTGGAAAAGACTTATTACCATTCTTTCCAAGCACACAACCTTTACATACTCCTTCATGCTCCATGTGCAATTTTGGAACACTTGAAACCATTTGATTTAAAGTTGGCAAAGCTCTGTAGTGAAGGTGAGCATATCTTCTATGCCATAGTCCACATGGATTGATGTCATTATGCACTAGTGCTTGAGCTGGTTGATTCGAGGGTATGTACAATCTTCTTTCACAAACTCCAATTACTCTAGCAGAGTTTATACTTGAGCCTTTAGGCCATACAAGGACTTTGACATCAACAAATATTATGTCTCCTTTATCTTCCAAACATGAAATAGAAACCAAATTCTTTACTTAGATGAACATTTTCACCTGATTCTAGCTCAATGGATGTTTTCCCAACGCTTTTGATTGCATAATTGATGTTATCTCCAAGCTCTGCCTTTTCGAATAATCTTATTTACGTTAGACTTGTGAGATTTTCATGATCTCGTGTCATGTGCCTTGAGGCACCACTATCTATTAGCCATAAATCATCATTATTTGCAACATAATCTATAAAAGCAAAAAAATAAAAGAAATATGTCACATGAATCTTCATTCTTGGGTTTCTTTGGATGTTCATCAATGTCTGTTGTGGTAGCATGTTGCTTTCCCTTTCTCTTCCTATCATTCAATCCTTCAGGACATTGGTTTTTAAAATGACCATATTTGTGACAATGATAGCATTGAATCTTTGACATATCTTTCTTTCCTTGAGGAGCGGGTCTTCTACCTTCAAGTCTTCTCCCTTCATTTCTTCTTTGGAATCCAAACTTCTTTATTCCTGTAGACTCCTTGGAATGTGTTGCAAATGCTTGAGAGTCACCTTCTTCATATCTTTGAATCTTTCCTTTTGATATAAGTCTAGATTCTTCTTAACTGCATGAGATCCATAATTCTTCAAAACTTGGAATCTCCTTCTTGGCACAAATACTAGATGCAAACAAATCCCACAAGTCAGGCAAATTATTAATCGTTGTAGTCACAAGTTCTTTAACAAAAATGATTTATCAATTGCTTGAAGTTGATCCCTTCGTTGAAAGATCCTAATGAAATATGAGGTTATATTATCGTTTCTTGACATTTTAACATCACAAAGCTGATTCTTCAAACTCATTGATTGACTACTAATGTTGATGGTGTATAATCCAACTAAGGCATCATACATCTTTGAAGTGTCAAGAATTGCAACATATGGAATCAAATGGTCTCTGATGGAATCTACAATAATACTTATGGTTGTGATATCTTCCTTCTCATATTTAGCTTTTCCTTCATCATTTGATGATTTAGTAACTTTGCCTTTCACAATATCCAAGACATCATTCTTTGCAAGGATGAGGTCAATCCTTGTTTTCCAAACCCTGAAATTTGTAGCTCCTTCCAACTTGTTCTCTGACTTCATAGAGGAACCCATGATCATAGATAAGCAATGAGATTGTAGATATATATTTTCTTCAAGAATGATCATTTACCAAAGCTTCTTCAAGAGTGATCTCAATGTCCTTTCCTTCATCAAAGCTCTAATACCATGTTGATTTTTCAAGCGCAACATATACAAGCACTTATTTTTAAAATATTGATAATTACTTCTAATGATGTAGATATTCTTTGAGCACTTCTAATTTATCATCAAGCAATTACACTTCAGAAATTCAACCATAAACGCATAAGAACAGTACAGATCACAATGCACAAAGACAACACAAGATTGACCTTGGGAAAACCCCCTTGGGGGAAAAACCTAGCGACCATTTCCTTAGAGAAATTCTTCAATTCAACAAGAGATACACCTTATTCTACTAGTCAATTTGATGGTCAAACTAACCAACAATACAATGGTCAAACCTGGCCAAAATTCCCTCTCGTCAAGCCCAACAACTTCAACCTTATCTAATCTACCTAGGTCGAATTTCAGCCTCCTATAATCTACCCAAAAACTTGGCCCTGTGGCCCAAAATATCGACCCTTCTACCCAAAAGTTCAACCTGCTACCCAAAATATGCCCAAAACGTCACATGTGCAACGTCGACGAGAGAGAGAGAGACAAAGAGATGCTTGGATGCCCAAAATATATTTGATCTTGTGTGAAATCGAATGGTGTCTTATGGAGGTCAAGTGCCTTATATATAGTGTTTTGCATGCCTTATATATAGTGTTTTGAAGCCAGAATTATAAAATTCAAAATTTTCTCTTTTCATACCAACATGAACATGTCTTATATTAATTATTTCAAGGGCTAACCAATAAAAATGACATGAAGAACATGTCTTACAATTCCATTCTATATTTCAAGCACTGAAATATTAATTATGAAGAGCAGCCATAGCTACAAAATTCAACACTTTTCACTTATGGACTGCATCCATAAGTGTAAGCAATCATCAACAATTGGAGCAATACAAGAATGAGAGAGTGTACATGTTATTACACCATCATACACACATTATTATTTTGGAACAAAGTATATTGCCTCGAGTATGTCTTAATAAATCAACATCTTTTAACGATCATTGAATAAATCATATAACTCATTTAGATATAACATCATTATATGTATCTTCACTTAAATCATATAACTAACAAATTGTTTGCTTTATTAATTTTTCATTGCTAGACAGAAATTAGGAAAACCACCACTAAGAACATCAAAACCCTACAAAAGTTTCTCTTCATGCTCATGATCATCTTTCTTATTACTACACAAATGGAGTAAACATCCACACTCCACTTATTTAAAGACCTTATCATCATAACAACACTTTATTGATCTTTCATGAGAAGAGTTTGTGACAATGTTGTTGATTTCCTCGTAATATGACTAAGATCGTGAAACTCACCAAAAATAATGCTCAAGCAATGCAACCTAGCTTTACTCAAGATAGAGTTGGAAGAGAACATAACTCCAACTAGACCCCAATTGAAGCACCCCATTGAAACTACACTAGATAAGAAGGATAGAATTGAATTGGGCTTCCAAAAATATCAATCTTCCATGCATGAGTTGAAAACCTAAAATAGAAAAGATTATTCTCCAACAATCTGGCTTAACTTGCCAACAATAATCTAGATAATGCATGGATAAGGTAAACTAATCCCTTCTCAAGAGATGTGCACTCATTTGCCTTAAAATAATTATGATAGGATTATTTTTTCCATATATATCTCCAAAAGGTGGGGAGATTTACTACATAGATAAAATAACAATCTTTTAAATATCTCCTCAAGGCTCTTAAGTTGAAGCACACACTTGAATAAGATTCTCTCATTTGACAAAAATATATTTCTAAGGTGGAACAATCTTCTTCCAGTCAACTCGTCATGCTTATAATTTTGATAAAAATGATGACATGGCAAACTCCTCACCTTCACTGAAATGAAGTACAAAATATTACTCTCATGATTACGTTTGCACCACTCAGAAGATTGTTCTCTCACAATTACACATGCAACACACCATTCATCTCTAATGCCATCTACTAAAAATAGCCTCAAAGTGAATTTGAAGATTTATGAGAAAACACCAAATCATCAAGAAGTCAATTGCCAACCTAAGATAACAATGATAAATATGACCATATCCCTAGGACCATATGTACCATCATATTGCTAAAAATATATGAATAGTCCAACATATGAATAATCTTCATTATAGCTCATACGTGTGCTCAAAACAAAATATGCCAAAAATATAAACTTACTTAAAATAGCATGTTCACCAATTAAGCTCAAAATGTCTAAATACATATGATAGAAATAGTTTCTAAAAATGGCAATGCATAAACATAGACATTATTAGAAATAGAAAATGCTTGCATCTCCTTTGAAAATCAGTGCATTAAATTTATATGACATCAAGGAACAATAATATGTTCTCAAAGCCAACATGCAAGTAATGTATCCCCACTTGCTAAAATAGTAGTCAAAGGTATTAGAATCATGCTTGGTTAGGATGATGCCAACATGGAACTAGAGTCAACTAGTGAATGAATGCACTAACAAATTTGAGTATATGGATCCACCAAAATAGCAAACTATGGATGTGGATCCTTAACCAAAACACCACACTAACATGTCTTCAAAAAAACCCTTGTCATATACACGAAACTATTGTTATGGATCCTTAACCAAAACACCAAAAAGGGGTGTCTAACAAGGTATCCATGTTATTGAGATTTGGTACTTCCAATATAGTTATGGATTCCATTTTTTCTAATAGATGGAAATGTAAAAATGCAACATCATCAAGTAGGAATGGAACTCAATCTTTTATCTGTGATTATGGATCCTTAATTAAAACATCAAACAAGGCTTTTGGCAATGCGCCCATGTCATAGGTACTTATTCCAATATTTCCTATAGATGGAGATGTAACCATGTAACAATGCAACGACAACCACTGAGTGGAAACCCATAATCTTTTCCTTTGGGATATGGATCCTTAACCAAAACACCAAATCAGATTGCTTAGCAAAATATCCATGTTATCGGTACTTATTTTGTTTTTGCTTGTAGATGAAAATGTAACAATATATCGGCACCAAGGAAAAATGAAATTTATAACCTATAACCTATTCAATGAGGGTCATTTACATTTGAAATTGCAAAAAAGATTGAAAGTAAGGGGGGCAAGTAAATAAGCAAATTCTCTCTCTTATTTCACGAAATTGGATGGGCACCCAAATAAGATTAGAAAGGGTAATCTCGAACGTTTATCCACCAAAAACAATAATTCAAAGATTGCATAAATGCTAGAAGTATACTTGATAGGAGGAGGATATGGCAACGATTTTCTACAATTGAAGCTTCTAATAATGCAATGACAACAACTAAGAGTGAAAGCTCATAATCTTTCCCTTTGGGATATGGATCCTTAATCAAAACACCAAATCAGATTGTTTAGCAAAATATCCATGTTATCGGTACTTATTTTGTTTTTGGTTGTAGATGAAAATGTAACAATATATCAGCACCAAGAAAAAATGAAACTTATAACCTTAACCTATTCAATGAGAGTCATTTACATTTGAAATTGCGAACAAGAAGTCTTGAAAATAAGGGGGGCAAGTAAATAAGCAAATTGTCTCTGTTATCTCATGAAATTGGATGGGCACCCAAATAAAATTAGAGGGTAATTTCGAAGGTTTATTCACCAAAAGCAATAATTCAAAGATTGCATAAATATGAAATTGGATGGACACCCAAATAAAATTAGAGAGGGTAATCTCAAAGGTTTATCCACCAAAAGCAATTAATTCAAAGATTGCATAAATGCTAGAAGTATACTTGATAGGGGGAGGATATGGCAATGATTTTGTACAATTGAAGCTTCTAATAATGCTTAGATGGGAATTTCAAACTTGTATACCTTTTATTAACGGGATGGTACGAGGCCAATGTAATGATGAGATATTGAAAATAAGAATATCGGGATAAAGGGGTATACACTAGCATTCTTCACCTTAGCCAAGTTTGACGGTAATTATATGAAACATTAATTATTATTTTTTGAAGGTGCCATGCTTACTTGAGTTTAAAGCTGCTAATACAAACGTCTAGATATGTACCTGTAAAACTTTGCAAGCCCTGAGGACAGAAAGCATAGGATGGCTTCGTGAATTGTGTATGCAAGTGTACTCTCGCATAGAGGTTTTACTGCAAGTCTGACAGTGCACAATTTGTAAGGAAGCTCTGCGATTTCCAAATAGAAAAAGAGGTATGAAACAGACCTTCAGTTTAATAATCAAAGAGAAATTTCCCCATCTGTTACCAAGATTGGAAGTTTTGAGCATTAAAACTGACTACAATTCACTCAATTTAACATTGATCTTTGTCAACACTTTCATGTAACTTCAAACCCACATCCTCAAGAGTAACACTATTTTCTATATTCCAACTCAGTCATCTTTCAGCAAACTGGATGAATTTCTTTACTTGTTCAAGATTCCAAGCAGTTCAGTAAATATATAGTGCAAATGTTGAACAAGTGTTTTAGTACCGAAAAAGAACCAGTGGAGGAACAGTGATTGACATTTAATTATTGTCAGATCCTATCCCACTTATGAACCAAAGTGCGCATTCATGCTCCGACATATCTCTTTGAGAGGTGCATTATAGTCTCTCAACTGCAAGAAAAAGACATTAAAATAAATATTACATTGATTGGAAATCTCTAGAAAAGATTAGACAAAGAAGATACAACTTACCTTTCTAAGGGCACTATCAGCATGAGATGCATCATCTCTTGCACTGCGCAATAATTCTATGCGTTTTTTGTCTATCTGGTTTTGTTCTTGCAACTATAATACTCCAAACATTCAAATAACAACCATTAGATGATGGAGATCGATTTTATTTTCATTGAAATAAAGAGTAAATACTTAAGCTTCGTGCCTTTATCTCATTAGCATTCAAGCAAGCTGCAAGCCAGTTTACCTTCTCTAACATATTCTTCAAGTAGTGTATCTCACTGAGTTTTCTCCTCGCCAACTCTTGCTTGACATCATTTACTGAAGCCTTGTACGCTTCAGTGCCCCTGGATCAACAATTCTCTCTAATTAATGAAACCACCTTCAATTACCGTCACAATAGTCCTAAATACTAATTTTTTATACAAATATATAGCAAATGCCTACTAAATGAGAATAACCTCACTTCACAAGCCCTACTGGATGGCACTAATTATTTGTAGAAGCGTTATGTCAAATGGCATTCAAAAATAACACGAAGTAAGACACAAGTAAAAAACAACATTTACAATACTATCTAATGCCTATCACGATTCATCTTTTTTCCCTGTAGGGAAATTTTTATAAATATCTGGTAACATAGCTAAATGTATTTACTATTAAGGTATAATACATCAAGCAACTAGAAAATTACGAAATTCTTGAAAAGGAAACCTGCAAGATTTTTACATACTTCTCTTCGTGCAAAACATCCAACTTTTGATTTTCAATCAGTTGCTCTATAGTGCCCAGTGCAGTCATCACCTATATATACACAAGTACAACCCATTAGAGATGCTCCTTCATAGACTGCCAGCATTCTATTTTATTACATAAGTGGAAAATTTTCTTTCATAATTCAAGTTCTAACTTTCAACACAAAACAAACTGCACTGTTGCCAAATAATTCGAAAGATGTTTGATCTAGAATCCGGATAGCCTTATATGATCCCTGGGCACTAAAAAATAACATTCTAATCTAGTTTTTGTTTTTAGTTTTTTTTAGATTATCTAATATAATTTTTATTTTTTATTTTTCTTTTATTTTTTTATTTTTTTTCTCAAACTATGTTTCTTTTGGAAATATTTTCTTGTATTTTTTTTTTTTTTTTATCATTTATAAAGTTAATTCTGTGTTTTTTTGGTCATCTTTTATATATTTGTTTTTTTGCCATGTTTTTAAATTTTTTATATTTTAATATATATTTTTATTTATTTATTATTATTTTTTAGATTTTTTTGTGTTTTAGTTTTATTTTTCTCAATATTTTAATTTTTGTTTTCTTGTTTTTGAGGCATGTTTTTTTATTTTTTTATGTTTTAATATATATTTTTATTTTCGTTATTATTTTTTAAACTTTGTGGTTTTTTTAATGTTTTAATTCTTATTTTCTTTTGTATTTTTCATTTTTATTTATTTATTATTATATTTTTTCCTGCAGGGTCCGTATCGATCATCGACTAGCAACCCAATCCCATTATGTGTCAATTTGATAGTTGATTTTAAAGTTTTCGTTATAGTGGATCGAGTCCGACCCACAATGTGTTAATTTCATGGTTGGTCTTTAAGCTTTCATTGCAATAGGTCAATTCGCCTACACTACGGGTCATCGCCTACACTGCGTGTCAATTTATGGTTGATTTTTAAATTTTTGTTGCAATGTGTCAAGTTATCTTAGACTAAGATTTTAAGTTATTATACTTTTAGCATTTGAAAAAAAAAATTACTCTGAATATAATGACTCTTTCATTCAGGTATTCATTTTTTGAAGTTTTTTTAGACAGAAAATTTACATAATGTCATGGTTGAAATATGTTGAAAACTTAAGGTTTTCCGTAATCATGATCTTTGGTTTTAATTCCATCGTTGAAAAATTGTTGGAATTTTAAGGTTTTCCAAACACGTGATGTTTTATATTTAATGTCATGCCTGAAAATCATTGGAATTTTAAAGTTTTCCTGAGTCGTGATATTTTATCCTTAACGCCATTGTTAAAAAATGTTGAAAATTTACCTCGAAAAAAAAAACGTTGTTACAACATCAACAATTTTGCTAAAAAGTGTTTATAAAAACCAATCCTTCAATCATAATTGATCCACCGATGCAATGGCACAATATATATATGAAGCCAGGTATGCGAGCCTCTAAATTTTTTCTAGACAATGCCTTACGCACCATTTAGGGTTACCACAGAGAGTCAATCGTCTGAGTCGTAGCTTTAATATGAACAAAGAATGTGATCCACAGAACCACTTATATGTGAGTTGATATAGTGATCCTTAGCTTCAGATATGTCAATTGGTGATCTTCAAACCTCTTTCTTTCAACCAAAGCTCTGATACCATGTTGGAAATCGGGAGGTTTACATATTATCATTAGATTTCCATTACATGATAATTTCTTGAGAGTTTGTTAGCATTTTTATTATCGTGTTTTCTTTCTTCATCAAGCAATTACCAAAAACCATGAAAATCATCGAAAACAATAGAACACAAGATATAGGCTCCAAGCCAAAGGCAAAACCCCTCCAAGGGGGAACCCAGAAAATTCTCTATGTATAGAATCAGATCAAATGAGATATACAAGACCCACAACCACAGAAAAATTCCACCTCTAGACAACAAGTCAAGCCTTCCTTTTCTTCAGCAAATCCATCAACAAGAGATGTACCAAGACAAATCTTCCACAAACCCTAGCTCAAAAGAGAACTTCTTATCTTCAGACTTTGACCCTCCACTTCTCCTTGTCCTTCCTGCGATATTTCAGACCACAAATCCTTGAAAGTGTGTGTCCAAATGAGTTCCATCTACCCTCTATATATATAGTTTAGAGGGGGTGCGAATAGACATGACCAATGGGGAAAGGTTGACTTGTCATGTAGGCCGACTTGGCATCTAGAGGGAATTTCATCCCAAAAAATACATTTAAAATTGTTTTTTTCTTTTTCTTTTACAATAGGTCCAAAATAGGACTTTGACTCTTTGACTCAAAACCTAGAAGCACAAACAACATGCTTATCTGGAAAAATAATAATAATTTTTCTTTTTCTTTTCTTTTGCTTTTTACATAAAATACATAATGGTACAAATTATAAAGATCGAACTTAGTTACATTCTCCAACATAGACAACCGTTTATTTTTATATGTTTTCATTTTTCCGGTGTGGGTCTACTCAAAAGAAAGCAAAGTGGATGCTATTGAATGAGGACTTAGTTCCTTATCCAACGGATGCCTACACTTGACATTTCAATAAACCCATAATTAAATAAGCTGAAAATACAATCAAAAAAATAGTTTACTTATTTTTCCTCCAAAAATATTTAACCATGAAAGAAACATGTTTTTTCAAGTATTTTCAATATTTTGGACGTGGGTCTTGTTACCCACAATATTGTGGGTGATATCCCTAAGAGAAAAAAAATTATCCAAGATGGTCCTCAATCGACAGCCAGCAGCCCCTTGCAGCCACCAACTAGCTCGTTGTGCCATTTTCTCCGCCACCTGAGCCAGTCATGTGGTTCCTCACCCATCTGTCATGACTCATGACCATATGTTTGAATGTGGACCTCCCGAACCTAAAGGTATGCCTTGTCATTTGGTAATTGAGTATTGTAATTTGCTTGTCATGGACACTTCTAAGCATGGATTAATGGGGAGATTCGACAGAAAAAAATGGGTTAGGTCTGTGCTCTTGTCCCATAGACCCCATTTGTATATTAACCTTGGATTCTAGTCCCGTGGGATCTCTTTTACTAACCATTTGGCTTTAGGGATGGTATTTTATGGGAAACCCTGATTTTGGTTGTGGGGTCCCACTCCCTCATCCACATATATTGCCCGCTTTCCATTCATTATAACCTCATTCATCATTTCTCCCACCTGGGTCCACATTCCTCCACTAGGTCCACATAGGGCTAGCTCTTCCCTTCCCCTTCTGCTTCCCCTTACCCACACCTTGGGTCAAGCCTGGAATGATGCCCTAAAAGTTGATGCAACTAAAAAAAGTAAAAGCATAATCAGCCACATTCAATAGGAAAATGTACCACAAAATGCAAAATATGGTCGGGACAAACACATTAAGCACATGGGCAGAAGCCAATGCATGAGCTTTACCCCATCATCATGGCCATCACCCTAGTTCTTACAAGTTCTATGAGCCTCCTTCATCATATAGGAACCCATGATTATCCCAACCTTGGTGGGAAATCAACCGCCCTACTTTAAAAAGGGGTATCCAATACTATATCTCACACATCATGCTCTTACTCCTTGAGCCCCGAGCAGCCAATTAAATAAAAATTAAAAAAAGGAAAAAGGCATATCAAAAAGGATGGAAAAATCAAGGTTGGGGAACCTCATGTACCACAGTTGTTCCCTCCTATACATTATATACCCAAGTGTGGGCTTCCCTTCTACTAGCTACCCTTGTACCCCAGCGTGTGGCCCAAAGTTGCCCCTTCTCATTCCCTACTTCATTCGTCTATTTATCACATGACACCACCTTTTGAAGGATGTACCTTGGACATATTATGCCCTTTAAAAGTAGAAACCACCTAATGGGATACTTGGTTAACCCCATTTGGAGTTTGGAGACATTAGCACATGCCAAAGACCATTATGGAAGGGCAAGACATTATGAAGTCCCCATTTGTGGTCCATGGTTTGTAAGTTCTTTTACTCAATTTCCTTGATGACTTGTTGTACCAGAAGGCTAAGGGACGCATTGGATCTTATGCAGGATTGCCAATGGTCTCCATCTTGGGTTTGGTCTCCCTATATGGAGTTCTAATCCTCAAGAGGGCTACATTGGCACATGTAGGGTGTGTGTAGAGAGCCATGGGCCTACACAGCAGTAGATAGCACTCCATGGATCCCCACAGCCATTCAAAGTTTTCTCGTGGTTCACTTATTGGACAAAGAAAATGCACCTGATCCATCATGCCCAGCAGCCCCATCGTTACACCATACACTTGGCAGATGATCCAAGATTTGCATGATGATGTGGCATCACCAACACCATCATCCTAGCCCTTGCAGGTGATCCATAGACATCTTCGATTTGTTTGGAGACCCATGAAGACACTTGTGTACCCCTACATGTCATTTGGAGCACCATAGGTTATTACAAGGGGCCAACCCTTGTCCACTTCTTTTGGGAGTTCAGCTACACATTATGGCATACATGGACTCCATTAGGCCTCCTCCAAGGACCAATGACATGCACTATTCCTTATTCAACCTCTTAAGAGGCTTATTCTTTTGTTTATGAGCTAGTTTGGTGGGGTTATCACCGAAAGTTACTTATTTTGCACATTATTTTATTGTAGGGGCTAATGTAGGCCTAAATAGCTAAATCAAACTCATTAGAAGTGTATAAATACAAGTGATGTGAATTCATTTTAGCATCATCACTTGGTTGGACTTGTATTTCTTTAGGGAACTTCACTATCCTTCTTGGTGGACGAAATTTTGGAGCATGGAATTAATTTTGATGCTTGGATCATTTTCTCTTGTCTTAGAGCTTCTTGTTTGGCAAATTTTTTATGGTTGGATATACTCTAATACATGTAGGTGCAATTTTAATGCTATTCTTTGCTCTATTTTTGTCACATGCATTGCTGTTGGGATTTCGTTATTCTAGCGCTAATTTGTTGCATCTATTATTGTGAAGTTATGGAAATTTGTTTCTAGATAGTAATGCTTCATGTATGGGCCATGTATGATGAGTGAATGTTCCTAGGGATATTTCATGGTTGAAATTTATCTTGATAAGCCATCTATTTTGTAAAATGAATTATAAAGCCTTTGAAGCTGCTCTCATTTTCCCTAGTGCTAAGTGAAGTTGCCTTTAAGGCCTCCTTGACCAAGAAAATCAAATCTGAATTCATAATCATTCTTGACTCCAATCTCCCCAAAGGATTAGGCACTGGTCTACCATAGGTGATCACCCTAAAACTTATTTTTCTTCACCTTCTCCTCTTCTTTCTAGGTCTAGCCCCATAGGTCACCTAGGGCATCGAATATCTCACAATCTAGCCATCCAAATACTTCGATTTTTGGTCCACAACTACGCTGGTGTGTCCTCAAGAAGCCCTCCAAATTTCATGAGATTCCGACGGTGGGATCTTGAGATATCGCAAGCCCTAGCTCGAAGACCAATTCTTGCCCTTAGTTTCCCTTAGGCTAGAAACCTCACTGGGATCCTTGCATTGCCTTTCATTGAAAATTCATTCCTTGATCCCTTTCCCCTCCCTAATTAGGTCAAGCATATCATTGGTTGCTAAATCCTATCCCCTTGACCTAACCTGGGTCCACTTGGTCTCATGTGGTCCCATATCTTATCAAAGTCAACTCTTCAAAAACCACTTGGGAAACCAAGTTCCACAAGGATTTTAGGGTTTAGGAAGCTCCTTTACAAGTCACATTCCCTAATCCAAGCCCTCAAATTCCTACTCCCCTATCCTAGAGAATCTTGTACCTTTGCTTGAAAAGCAAGCAAGTCCCACTCTTGAGTCTCTCCTAGGAAAGGTTTATCAAGATCAATTCACATCCATCTTAGTTGATCTATCCTTCATAATCATAAGTGATTCTCTATATATCAGGTCTCCTCCCATCGATGAAAGTTCGTAAAGAGTAGGAAGCTTTAATTGTGGTGACAGTGGGCTTTAGCTTCATTGTTGCTCTTGACCTAGCAAGTGCCCCTCTAGGACCCACTGCTAGTTTGAGCAATAACAGGTCTGCTCAAAAGTATGTGGAGTATGACTATATTTGGTACCTAGTGTCCCACATTCTTTCAATGTTGTCATCATGGAGGCAGCTTCGCTCTACCCTGGTTTCAACGTTAGCTATATGGATTTTAATGCAAGTTGCAGGAGGGGTGTGCTCCCAATATAATGCAATTGAGGTCTCTGCACCTTGTTGGGCACGATAGATCAAGTGGCCATACGAACCCTAGTGACTAGACCTAGACCTCAAACATCCCATTAATGTGAGGGGACAAGGGTAAAGGGTGAGTGGACCCTAGTTTGACGGGGGAGCAAGCCTACTCTTGGATGCCATAGAGAAAATACCAAAGAGTAGGGGGTGTGAATTCAAATAGCAAATGGGAAAGAGAAGCCCAAGATTGGGGGCAAAATAGATGAAGGCATGACAAAGAAGAGACTCTTGACACCATATGAAGACTAAAAAACCCATAAAAAGTGTCGTGAACAATAAAAGCAAAGGAGAAAACAAAAAATTTTACCTAATAAGGCATAGATGCATACCCTCAATCTTGTTCAATTTTTGTAGCTATGGTGAGTATTCATTCATTGTATGAGCCCTAAAATTAAAAAGAGAAGAAAACATAAATTTTAATTTTAATTTGGCTCCAAATTAAACAAGGCAAAGTCAAAACTTGAATTTTCAAATTGCCTCCAAAAGTCAAGTCAGCTCCAATGGCTTAAGTCGGCCTAGCCCAAGGGACGTGCCCATCGGGGCACTCTAATCTACTATATATACACAATTCATCTTCCTCCTCATGGCACTAATTCGGATCTCTCACACACATTTATTCTTTGCTCACTAGTACAAAGGAAGGCAGAGAACAGCAAAGTTTCTTAGGCACAGTTTGACTAAATCTGAGGCAGTTGACAAAAGTTTCTTTGTTTATTTTTGGGTAGCAGACTGAGGTTTCTTAAGGCAGCAAACTTGAGGCAGCAATCTAAATTCGGAGGAAAGTGTAGAATGGCCGAAATTTCTCAGCTTAAATAGGTTTGACCTAGGTTTGTTTGTTGGTCAGTTGGCAGATAGTCAGTTTAAAAGGAACGAGCAAAACCAGCTATATATATTAAAGGTAAAGAACGACTATAGGCAGTGACTGCATAATCTAGTCTTGGTGAGAGTTCGAACATGATTAGACAAGCAAAATACAATCCTGATGGAATTTAAAGGCAAGCACTCTTTATACATATGTATATAGCAGAGTCTGACAGAGGTTATATCCGAAGGAAATACGTAGCTGAGTCTCGCCATTGACACAATTCGTATCCCATCATCTTACATGGAATATGAAACATGGATTGAGTCATGTATTCAATACATGAACAACTTGACCATTCCACATTGGTCATCATATTATTATTTGGGCAATATGATACTATGTTGTACAACTATGCAAGCAAAAACTAAGTTGAAAAAAATCAGTTATTGATTCAAATGATGTCCTATCCCATTTGTGGTATCACACAAAAGTCCATGTATGTCATTGGATGTGTTGTAGCAGACTCAATAGAATTCATTGGTCATTGGCACAAACTTAACCGTAGCCAAGAAGAGTCCTGGCCGAGACTTCCAGTAAAAATCTGCAGTTGGGGTCTCAGTATAGTAGTTAAGAATTGCAAGGCAGCAGATCTCAGGAATAGAGGGAGTTGGCCCAAGATTATCTCAAGCAGAAAAACACTGTTAGATGGACAGCAAGGAAAATAAGGAAGTAAAGAGAAGCAAAGTACAAGCCTTACATAGACTATCATTGATCTTGATACATTTCCTTGAAATGATATTGATAGTCTGACTGAATTGGAACATCCTTGATTGATTGATAATGTGATAGAATAGAACTGAACAAAACTCTAGAAAGCGAAGTATGCAGGGCTATCAATTCTACCTTCTTGCAAGGAAGAATCAGTGGCCAAATGTCTTATGATTAACTTAACCAGGTATTATTCTTGAAGTTATGCCAAGGCTATAAGTGGTCAAGATTGAAGTGTGGCATCAAATCTCTGTCAGATTTCAGTATGGTTTGAGAACAAGCAATTGATGCCCACAACAGCAATATGAATGTTAACGAGAACATGTGTTTATTTGTGGATGAATATGACTATTACAAAGGCCCTTGTCAAGTATGCAAAAGATGCCTTGCATATGTTGCTAGTATTGTACTGTGGAGGTTATGATTCTATTGGATGAGATATGTTGTTCGTGCTAGGGTGCCATTGCTTGGACCAGAGGAGAATGGGTTCTTCACCTATAAAGCAACAAATTCCAATTAACACATGAGAAAGTTTGTATGAAGTCCTACGGTTTCTAAATCCTAGCAGATTAGAAGGCTTGGATAAGAAAACCTTAGGGTTTGAGGATAAAACCCTAGAGCTAGACCTAAATCAATGTTTCCGCTGAAAGAAGAAACCCAAGCTCATGCAAGGAAAGAAAGGAAAGCAACATGTTGATGATAAGGATGAGGATGATGAGTTTGCAGACGGATTTCATTTCTGCAAGAAGGCAAGGATCAAGAGGGAGTTGACAATTCCCTACAATGTTCAAAAGACAAGTAACTTTATATCTCTCTTCCTTAATTATTATTGTTTTATTATTATTTAACCTCTCATTTTTGCTTCTTTTTGTTGGGTTATAATTGTTTCTTCCGTGACCTCCTAATGAGGGTTGTAGGTACATCGTGAAGGTTGTCAGGGCTCTGGTGTTAATTTGGAAGCTCAGTGACAAATTCCAACCATTGGACTAAATTCCTCTTTCCGAGAGGACCAAAATTGACTTTTGAAGCACTCAATTTGGACAAGGAAAATATATTTTTGATGGAAAATCCACATTGGCACATTTGTTCAGGTCAGCCTACAAGCAAAATGAGCACCCCTCCAACACATATAAATACAAGTTGAATCCTCCTCATTTGGCATCACATCAATCATCACACATCTCCTCTCTCTCTTCTTAGGTTCAACCTATCTGAAATCGCAAGGCATCTTTCACACATGCAAAAGAGAAAAAGGACAAAAATCACAGGTGGCCGAAATTTGACGCTAATAACAACTTTGACCAATGTTGACTTTGACTTTCTAAAGTGAATTTTGGTTCGATCTTTTGGGCATATTTTTTATTGTGTAGGCCGCACTTTTTGGCACAAACATAGAGGAAGTTTGGGTACTTTGACCACAGACCTATTGCAAACTTTGACTGCAAGCTACATCATTGTTTTGACCAAGTTTGATCGTTCATATTTGGATTGTTTTGACTTCTAGTTGACCAGCAACGAAGGCCAAATTCATTGACCTTTGACTGAGCTTGTAGGACTATTTTGTTGACTAGTTAGGGCACACGTTGTTGACTTTTGTTGACTTGGACAAATTTTCACAAGAGTTGACTTTTGTTGACTCTCTCTTGTCTCTCTTTTGGATAAATTTGCATGGCATATTGACTTGGTTGGATATTGAATATTCGTTTTTGGATATTGGGTAGTCAAGCTTGACGTTGATTCTTGGATGATGTACTCTTTGTGCTGAACATTTGAAGACAATCTAATAGAAGAAGAATTGCAAAGGGTTTTCCCCCTTGTGGAGTTTTTCCCTGGTCATTAACCAAATATTGTGTCTCTTGTCTCTTGGTTGTCTTTCATTGTGCACTTGTATAATTGTTCTATCTATCACTCTATTGTTATTGGCTAATAGAAGAAGTGGAAATTGTAAATTGGATGCTATTGGAAATTATTGAAGTGATAGTTGCAGCATAGAACAATGCTTGATGAAAAATTAACATGGGATCAAAGTTGAGGTGAAGACAAGCCCAAGAGACATAGAGCAAGAGCATCCATCTTCTAGCAGTTGATTTTTGGTCTGGTAAAAAATGTCTACTTCATACTTCAAGGATAATGAAAAGCTAGTTGATGCATCTACCTTTGTAGCTTGGAAGACCAAGATCAATGTTACCTTAGATGAGTATGATGTCTTGGAATATGTGGAAGGAAAGATTTCACCACCACCAGAAAATGCTCCCCAAGCTGCCAAATCCAAGTACAAGAAAGGTGAGATTAAAGCTAAGAAGATCATTATTGATTCTTTAAGAGATCATCTACTTGTTTATATTTCATCTTTGAAGACTTCCAAGAGATGTACGATAAGATTGTTGGCATGTATGAAGTGAACAATTTGAGCCACATTATGGATTTGAAAAATCAACTCAAGGAATTTAAGATGCACAAAGGAGAAACTATACAATCATTCTTCACGAGAATCACTGAAATTAGGGATCAACTACGAACTACTCCAAACATTGTACCTGACAAGTAATTGGTGATGACTGCCCTTAGTGGTCTTCCTTCATCATGGGACATGTTCATTACTTCTATCAACAATAGAGAAAGGATCCCTACTTTTGATGAGCTACTTTCTCTATGCAATCAAGAGGAAAGAATGATGATATCTAGGGGGAGAATTCAAAGGCCAAATGAAGGAGAGCCTACTGCCTTCGTTGCTCAAGGGAAGAAGAAGAACAAGAAGAAAGGAAAGGGAAATCCATTTAATGTAAGAGGACCTCCTCAAGCCAACCGAGACTCCAAGGACTCAAGAAGACGAGATAGAGATGTTGAAATGGTCACTATGCTCAATATTTCCCTGAGAAGAGAGATTCTCCAAGAAGAAACACTTCAAAGTCCTACAACAATAATTGTGGCTACAACAACAACGAGTCATATGATAGAAGAGATAGAAGAAGGAATGATAAAAGAAGAAGAGACTCTCGTGATGATTGTGAAGAAAGCTATCGTCCACAAAAGAGATCAAGAAATTCTAGGTATGAAAGTAATGTTACTAATCAATCTGAAAATATCTTTATTTCTGCACTTTCTAATTCCTCTCCTCCGGATACTTGGGATAGTTGGTTGATTGATAGTGGGGCCTCTCATCATTTCTCTAGGTATAAGGAAGTTCTCTCTAATTTAGTAGAGATGGAGTCAAGTTTGAAGATTATTCTTGGAGATATCTCCACTCATCCTGTTAAAGGATTTGGGTCTGTTAAATTTCACTTGGACTCCGGGGAATCTATTTTGATCCATGATGTGATGTATGTGCCGCAATTGAAGAAGAATTTGGTATCTATATCTGTTTTGGAAGACAAAGGAATGAGGGTTGCTTTCATCAAAGAAAAGTACTTGCTTGGCCTTGTTGCACTAAATTTGTCAAAGTTCCAAGGAAGCTGAAGGACCAAATTTTTTGAAGGATCAGATCATCTATCAAGTTATGTAATGTAAACGATGCCTATTATTTTGGTGAAAAGTTGCACCCTAGGAGATTTTTCGTCTCACTGATTCGTGTCTTTCTAAACACAGATGGTCGGCAGAGTTTTTCCCTCCAACCTCACCCCAAAGCTAGGGTGGAATTCTTCGTCAAAGTCTTATGTAAGTCATATTGTTTTAGTCGAGTCCGATGTAAAAGTGATTTGAGAATAATTTAAGCTATTTGGTTAAATTATTTTATTACAAATCACTTGGTCTACTAGATCATATTTGTGTAGCAGATGGAGTGTGTTTTGAGGGTCTAACCAAATGTGCATTACCCCTTTGAGGATTGTAAATAAAAAAACTTATGTATTAGAGGGTGGAAAAATAATTAAATCCCCTCATGTAAATTAATTAATTTTTCTGGCAAAATAAAATTAAATCCTAAGCCAGAAAATTAATTAATTAGAGTCAAAATTAAAATGTCTTAGGAAAAATAATTCTCCAAGTGGAAAAATTCGTGGGTCTAAAAGGAATCAATTTTTAGAGGTCCTCCACCAAGGGAATATTGTATATTTCAAGAAAATTTGGACCCTTGGACCTCGGTGGTTAAGTCAAACTCAATTTTTTTAAGAAATTAACTCAAAATAATTAATTTTGAGCTAATAAAAAAGGAATCAAAAGAAAAATTCGAATTTTCCTCAAAAATAATTATTTCAACGACTAAGATTAAAAGATGATCAAGTATTATTTGATGGCCGAGATTATTTTGACAAGGATCAAAGAAACTAGTCGTTATTTTTCCACTTGGAGGATTTAGCTATAAATTAGAGAGTCAGTTGAGTCTCTAGCCATTTGATTTTTAGCTAGTAAATTGTTGCTGAAGCATTTGTGTAAACTATTGTCTTGCTGGGAACTATTTTTTTTGCCATAATAAAGACTTTGGGGTGCAACTCGAGGTGTACTTGTTCATTGATTTGTGGTATGTACCGACTACAGGCTTCCTATGTTGTGCTTATATATAATTATTTTGAGGTAATACACAGCGTTTACCGGTACTTCAGTCCTTGGTCTCCAAGTTCACACACTGTGGGCGAGGATCATTTTGTTCATTTTCTTGGATCCTAAGCATTTGTATGGTGGATTAAATCTTCACTAAGGTTATAGTGTGCATGGGGTTTCTGAAGCATTTTTAGCCATTTATCAAAGAAAAATACCATAAAAAAATATTTCTCAAAATTTATTTTAAAACCCTTGTATAATTTGTAAAATTATTTTGTAAATTATTTTTGCTAATTGGGATTTGGGGTTTTGTATATATTTGGAGATTTGGGTGTTGTATATTCATTTTTGCAGGTTTGAATCAAGAGAAAACATTGAAGTAGAGCTAGATCTAGGCCCTTGAGAGTAAGATCTAGTCTCTAACAACTTTTGCAGGGCCAACCGCAAAAAAAAATTCAGAAAATTGAAGAGTTGAAGCATGATTTCTTTTGGAGCAAGGGTTTCAAGGTTTTCAGGGCTCCTAACCTCAGTTTTCTCCTCCAAACCCTCAACATCACCCTTTTAGCCTCCTTCATTTGGTTTTTTAGAGGCTAGCCATGAGCACTAGGGACTACGGCCTCCCTTCCTAACCCTTGTCACAGGCCCTAGAGGCCTTTCCTCCCTCTCATCGACCCTTTGTCTCCCTTTGTGGCCTCTGTCCTCCTCCTTTAAGCCTCCCTAGGATTCCTCTCCCTCCTCAACCCCTTTGTCTGCCCTCTGTCCCTCTCTCCCTTAAGCCACAACCCCTAAAGGGCTTGCGGCTGCCTCTTTTGAGGCCTCCCCTAGGGTGTCGCAGGCCTTAGGGCCTCAAAACCCTAGGTTGCAGCCCCTAGTGGGCCTTTCAGCCCTTCCTAAGCCCAATGACAGCCTTTTTTGGGCTTGTCGTAAGGCCTAATAGGCCTTTTACCCTAGCCGCAGGCCTATTGAGGCCTTTTCCCTTCATTTTGGCCTCTCTTGCCCTCTCTTGGCCCTAATCTGCCATATGCTCATCTCTGAAATTTTTCTAGACTGATTGTTGGTGTGTTTTGCAGAGAAAATTGGTCCAAAGTTTGTATTTTCAGGTATCAAGTCATTGGACAAAATTTTGCACAAGTTGGGCTAGTAGACTTCAAGGCCTAGGGCCTAAGGGTTTGATCTCCTAACCCTTGTTTCCTCATTGTTTTACTTCAGCAAGTAAATTAACTCATAACAGTGATAAAAACATCCTAAATTGGCCTAAAAAATCATTCATAAGTTGCTTGGCATATTAAGGAATAAATTGCATAAGTTGGGCAATCATAGCTTGGCATGAATCTTGAAGTTTTGGTGACTGATATTTCTGCATAATAAATCTGATATAACAGTGGTAAATTACATATTTGAAAGGCTAATCCATCCAAATTCTTAAGTTGGCTAAGTCTATTTGGTAGTTGGGTCTCTCTTTATGATATTGGGCAAGTATTTGCACTTTAAATTGAGCATCTAAAGCAAATTTATTCATGTCATAAAATATTTACTGTTGTCATAATAGTCACTTATTGCTCATAAAAAGATCATTGGAACATAAAGTGCACAAGTGTTTTCGTAGCTCTATATTTTGTTGTTACTTGTTCCTAGTATTTACATTGTGGAAGTGACTAACATTGTGTTTTCCTTGTGAGTTTATATGCTACAAAGTTTGAAATTCACATCTAATAAGCTCACTCTCTAAACACATTTCAAATCTTTGGTTTAAGTACATAAATTGCTCCTAAATCTCTCGAATCAAAGTGTTATTGAAATAACTTGTTTCATTTGTGCATTTAATTGGTAGTGATCTAGATTGCATCTAAGTGTTCTGAACTTGAAAATTGATAAATCATATTGTGTTGAGGGATATTGGCTAAGAACACTTGCTATCTTATTGTCTTCTGTGGATAATGATCATTGGCTTATCGCACTGAATCATTAGTTAACTGCTACTCTATTATTTATAAATTGTTGTTAATTTATGGTGTGTTCTATGCTTAGAGAAGTTTACTTCAATTCTTCTTATTAGTCACTGTTTAGCAATCACATAAACATAAAGTAAAGTGCAGATAGAACATTAATAGATCGACAGAAAACAAGCCAAGACAAGAGACATCAGATGTGGCGGCTATCCAAGGATAAACCCCAATGCGGGGAAACCCTTTAATCAATTCTTCTTTAATCTTCAATAGTTCAGCAGAGAGAGAAATAGTACAATAGTACAGATCTGTAATTTTTATGACAGCAGTAATAGAAGCCCTCACCAGCACTTGCAAAGTGGATCAAATGGTTCACAAATAGCCTAGAGTCAACTCAGCCTTCAACAGCAATGAAGGACAGCCCGAAACAGCCCAAAAGAAATGGTCAAAACTGGTCAACATCTAGGCAGCCCTGCGGTCAGCCCTAACTAGTCAGCACTGGTCACTTCATGAGTCAAATTAGGTCCACGGGCAGCAGATCAGGATTGCGGCTTGCTTGAGGGAGACTCCCCACACTAGGCCACAGTCAAAATGGCTCCCTCACTGGTCAACGCAGTCCTCTCTTGCTTGCTACACCCATGTCAACGAAAGTCAACGCAACACAGACTTGCGTCCTCCTCCTTGTTGTGTCTTCTTGCCTCCTTATTGTGTCCTTCTTCTCCCACATTAGCTACTCCTTGTTAACCCAATCAAGTAAGGAGAGTGAGAGAGAAGAAGACAAGATGAGATGAGATAATGACTCAACCTCACTTATATTTATATGAAACATTGGGCATGTGTGCCACACACTTAGCTGCTGACCGACCTTGACAATTTGTCAAGTAATTACAAATAAATTCATATCTTCATAAATACTTGTCGGAATCGGATGATCGTTAGATCAATCCTACACCTCTCGACGAGAGGAATCAAGGAAAAATATCAACTACCATAGATAAGATGACCCACATGGAGTTTGGCCCTAGTTTCCAATTTCAACACTCTCTATCAACTAGGGAGAACTCCATCTACTAATCCGTCTAACCGTCGATACTATCTCTGCCATCAAATGCATTGCTCGGCTCTGCTTTGCTCTACTGAACTATGAAAAAGAAGAAATGATCGAGGATGTATCATACCATCCTCCACTGACCCAAAGTCAATCTCAGAGTGTGTCATACCATCCTCCACTGACCCGAAGTCAGTCTTAGAGAGTGTGTCATACCACTCTCACTAATCCCAAATCAGTCTCATTGATCCCAGATCAATGGAGGTCATCCTAGCATAGGGAGTATAGTAGATACAACGATGCGTCCATCGATAGTACTACTATGGTCCTTAACCCCATTTCCTTGCTCATTGATCAAATGAGAGGTACTTCCCATGAGTCCCAGACTGCATGGGTAGGATGCCTCAACAAGAGAACTAATCATTCTGTCCCAAAGTCGCCACGGGGTATCACAGGGGAAGGTTGAACCTTTCACCCTAAAAAAAGCACACCACTAGGGGAGGGTGAGTCGCCCTGTGGTCGGATGTTGCTCCAATAAGTACCCCAAGCCCCCCGAAGCTCCCAAAGCTCAATGTATGCATCATACATGACCCTCATAAAAGGGTCTCTCAACGACACCAAGTTGTTCTCGAAAAGTCAATAATTTGACCTTTCCCAGGGGCTTCGTCAAAATGTCAGTGACCTGCTCCTCTATACCAATATGTTGGAGCCTTACTGATCCCCGCTGCACCATATCCCAGATATAGTGGTACCTGATATCGATATGCTTGGAGAGATCATGAAATACGGGATTCTCTGATAAACGAATCCCATTCTGGTTGTCACACCGGATCACGGTAGTATCCAATGTAAATCCAAACAGCTCACTGAAGAGCTTCCGCAACCAGACCGCCTCACAAGGGGCCATACTCGCAGCAATGTGCTCTGCCTCAGCGGTGCTCAAAGCCACCGACTTCTGCTTCCTTCTCATCCAGGATATCGAGGCAGATCCCAAAGAGAAACAACACCTAGAAGTGCGCTTTCGATCCACCACATTGCCTGCCCAATTAGCATCGGTATATCTATGTAGTCTCACATCTCTGGTAGTGTATCTCAACCCATGAGTGATTGTGCCACGAAGGTATCTCAACAGATTCTTGGCACCAATCCATGTGTGTGGTGAGGCTCAAACATATGTTGACTCACGTGTTGATTTCAAAACATATATCCAGACGGGAGTTCACCAAGAACATCAATGCTTCGATGAGTTGACCATACTCGATAGCATTTTGTAAAACAGGTCCGGCAGCACTATTGCTTAACTTCTTGAAGTCAAGCTCCATCGAGGTAGTCACGGGCTTGCAGTCCACCATACCGAATCTCTCCAATATCTTCACCACATATTTTCCTTGAGATAGGAAAATCTCCCCTGGCTTCTGCCAAACTTCTAGTCCTAGGAAATAGTGCATCAGTCCCAGGTCCTTCATCTCAAACTCAAAAGCCAACTCCATCTTACATTTGTGAAAGAGAGGGTCTGCACCTGTCATAAAGAGGTCATCAACGTACAACACCAGTATGAGAGGTTTGTCATCTTCAACCTTAAAGTAAAAGTTACGGTTGGCTTCATTCCTAGTGAATCCCAACTTCATCAAGTAGCTATCGATCCTCTCATACCATGCTCGAGGTGCTTGCTTCAGCGCATAGAGGGCTTTCTTCAACCTGCACATGTGAGATTCCCGATCATGAATCTCAAATCCTTCGGGTTGTTCCACATAGACTTCCTCTTTGATCGAACCATGCAAGAACGCAGTCTTGACATCCATCTGATGTAGGTTCCATCCTTGTGAAGCAACAAGGGCTATGATCGAGCAGATGGTGGTATATCGAGCAACAAGTGCAAAATATCTCATCATAGTCTATGCCTTCCTTGTGAGAGAAGCCACGAGCGACAAAACGAGCCTTATACTTTTTAGCACTTCCATCAGCTCCATGCTTTATCTTGTAAAGCCATTTCGAAGTGACAACTACTTTGTCATGGAGTCTGGGAACCACATCCCAGACATCGTTCTTCATGATGGACTCGTATTCCTCAGTCATAGCATCCTTCCATACTTGATGCTTGATAGCTTCGGTGAACGATGAAGGCTCATTTTGAATGATTGTGCTCATGAGGGTCAAGTATCCCATCATACCTGGTCGGCTTCTTGCTTTCTCGGAAAGTCCCTCTACGTGCAATGTGTCCTTCGGCATCATCAAGTGTCCCCCTAAGCCATGAAGGCCTCTTCCTAGAAGAGGAAGGCTCTTGCAAAGGGGGATCAATAGGATCCATAGGTTATTCTACATCGGGCATCATCTCATCTTCCTTTTCCTCTGGTTTCCTGGTGTCAATTTCTCCGGATTTCCTTAGTATAGGAAGACTGTCAACTTTGCTAAGAGCCATATCTTTGTCAAAGGTGACATCATAGCTAATCTCGACTTCACTTTGACCAGCCACATAGATTCTATAGCCCTTAGTATTTTCGCTATAGCCCACGAAGATTCCTTTCTTTCCAAATGCACCCAATTTATTCCTTTTCTCTTTCGGCACATGAAAATATACAAGACTTCCAAAAATTCTAAAATGAGATACGTCGGGTTTCTTACCAGTGAACATCTCTTCGGGAGTTTTGGAACCTAATGCTTGATGAGGGCATCGGTTTTGAACATATACGGTGGTATTTGCAGCTTCGGCCCATAGAAACTTCGAAAGCCTTTGATCATGGAGCATAGCATGGACAGCTTCCACAATCGTACGATTCTTCCTTTCTGCCACATCATTCTGCTCAGGAGTATATGGTGTTGTAGTCTCCCTCTTAATGCCAGCCTCTTTGAAAAAGTCATGGAACTCATTAGATTCATACTCAGTCCCATTATCAGTCCTTAAGATCTTGATCTTCTTTTCGGTTTGATTCTCGATCAAGGCTTTGAAGACAAAACTAGGAGAACACTTCATCCTTCTTTTTTAAGAAGTATATCCAAGTCTTGCGAGAATAATCATCTGTAAAAGTGGGGTAATATAAATATCCCCCCAAAGTATTCACAGGCATCATACCAAATATGTCGGAGTGAACCAACTGTAATAGATCGGAGGTCTTGCTATGGCTTGAGGGGAATGGTCCCCTTTTGAGCTTTCCTTCGGCATATCCCAAACATACACCTTCTTGCTCTACTTTGAACTTGGGCATCCCTATCACCATTTGTCTCACATCGGGTAGAGCTTTAAAATGAAGGTGAGCAAACCTCCGATGCCATAGTTCGGACTAAAGAGATGTGTCACAAGACATGACACCCGACGGATTTCCTCCAACCTAATATAGTGAATCAACTCGAAACCCAAGAATGAAAGCATCTTTAAAATTCTTTTTCCATACACGTACCTTGCCATCAATGAAGGCCACCTTGTAGCCTTTGTCTTCCACTGTCGAAATGGGCACCAGGTTCCTTTTGAGATCATGTACATATAGGACTTCTTGCAAATGAATTGTATTGCCCTAATTCAATTATGGAGTAACATTTCCTACGCCTTTCAATGGATATTTGGAGTTGTCCCCAAGAACAATTTCCAGGTTGGTCTCCTTCTCTATCAGATTAGAGAGAGCTTCTTTGTAACCAGTGAAGTGCCTTGAGGCACCACTATCAATAAGCCAATTTCCTAGCAAGTCTGAGGGAGCAGTGTTAGAGAGGGCCGTTGGTCGATAATATTCATCTTGCTTATTGTTAACAACGTAGATTCATACCTGGAGTTTCTTGCCTTCTTGGAGGGTTGACCACTTCCTTGATTTCCAGCATTCCTCTTTCCTTTGCCATTGAATCTGCCATTCCTTTGGTTGCCTTGGGAGTGATTTTGATTGTCATCATGATGTGTGTCCTTTCTATCAGGGCACTACCTCACATAGTGGCCAATTTTGTTGCAAATGTAACATCTTCCTTTTCTTCCACCCTTCGGTCCAACCTTTCCTTTAGATTTAGACCCAGAATTGTTTCTCCTTTTAGCATAAGAGGAGAAAGCAATGGGATTCCCCTAAGTGCAGGCATTTCCTGCTCTTCCATCCTTGTCTCTTCTTGAATGCATCTCGCCATCAATTCCTCAAATCCAAGAATTACATTATTGTTGAGAAGAGTGGTTTTGAATATATACCATTCAGATGGGAGCCCTCCGAGAGTTGTGATGGTCAGTTCCCTGTCAAGAATGACTTCCCCAATTGATAGGAGATCATTCTTGATCTCGGTGATCCTTAAGAAGTATGCTTGCATACTCTCATCTTTGCCCTTCTTAATTTCCTTCAACTTATTCTTAAGGAACAAAACTTGATTTTCATCATTAACTTTAAATAAGCTTACCAATCTAATGTAGATTTCCTTGGAGGTGGTTAGCTCGAAAACATAGGCCACCAGGCGCTTGTCGATAGAGTCCCGAATGATCTTCTTTGCTTTGACTTCTCCCCTGGTCCACTTGTTCCTTGCAGCAGCAGATGCATTTGATGGAGGCTCAACAATTCTGCCTCTCACATGGTCCAACACTTCCTGCTCTTCTAATGTCAGATCGAGAGACATCTTCCATCCGTGATAGTCAGACTTCTCACGGAGCTTGTCTTCAGTGGGGAAGTGTGATGAGGACCCCATGAAGTCTTTGAGATTGCTTCAACAACCTTCGGTGATTGCTCTTGCTCTTGCTTGGGCTTTGTCTTCACCTCAGCTCTGATACCATGTTAATTTATGGTATGTTCTATGCTTAGAGAAGTTTACTTCAATTCTTCTTATTAGCCACTGTTTAGCAATCACATAAACATAAAGTAAAGTGCAGATAGAACATTAATAGATTGACAGAAAACAAGCCAAGATAAGAGACACCAGATGTGGCGGTTCGCCAGGAACAAACCCCAATGCGAGCAAACCCTTTGATCAATTCTTCTTTAATCTTCAATAGTTCAGCAGAGAGAGAAATAGTACAATAGTACAAATCTGTAATTTTTATGACAGCAGTAATAGAAGCCCTCACCAGTACTTGCAAAGTGGATCAAATGGTTCACAAATAGCCTAGAGTCAACCTTAGTCAACTCAGCCTTCAACAGCAATGAAGGAGAGCATGAAATAGCCCAAAATAAATGGTCAAAACTAGTCAACATCTAGGCAGCCATGCAGTCAGCCCTAACCAGTCAGCGTTGGTCACTTCGTGAGTCTAATCCAGTGTTTTAAGAAACAGTCGTTCTGAAACGGAAACGGCTGAGATGGTCCGATTCGATGCCCTCAGGACTGACTCGGTGGAGGAAACGGTTCGTTTGGCCGAGTCATGGCTGACTCGGCCAACTCGGCCGTTTCCTCCACCGAGTCAGTCCTGAGGGCATAGATAAAGTTATAAACCAGGTAAGTGCATCTCTACTGTAGATGATCTGATGCTTGCAACCATGCATTCTCCTAGAGATCTGTCCTCTCAATTGGACTGCATACATCTTACCTAACTCAACTTAGACTGAACTCTGAAGTCAAAATTAGAAAGCTGCTAGAATAAAACTGAACTAATACATGTAAACTTCTGAGGATACCATGCAAACAGTTGAGGACAATTTGTGGAAATAGAACAGTAATCAATCCTACGTATATAATGCATTATAGTGCTCAGTCAACAAGAGAGGAAGTGCATCGTTGCAGTGCACAGCTCGAATTACTGTAACTGAAGTATCGACATCTGTTCATAAGTGTGTGCTGGACTGCCACATATGTGTCTGGGCTGTAGAAGACTATCTGAGGTACAATTTAACAAGTTGCAATTCCTATGCCAACTGTGTTAGGACTCAGGAGAGTATTAATGTAGAGTGAATCCCATCAATGGATATGCTGTCATAGCATGATAGTTGCAGATATCACATAGATAGGAATCAGACATCACATAGATAGGAATCAGATATCACATGGAAAGAAATCACAGGTGAACGAGGGCCAATGAGGCAGGACACTGAATTTTTCCAGTAATGTTTAGTACTCGAGAGAGGGAAGATGCTAACACATTGACCTGAATGAATTGCTGCCAGATTGAGGTAACTATAATAAAATTAGATAGATGTCAAACCGGCCCAAATTTTCTATTTTTATGAAGTACGTTTGGTGGTTGGATGTGTAAATGGGAAACTATGACAAAAAGTAAAATTTAACTTGTCAATTGTTCACAAGAAAAGGAAGAAAGCATGTTAAAATCATTCTCCACTGTTATTTTCTATTATAGTTTACCCATTATAATAATCCTTAGGCATGCCCTGCATCATGTAAATAAAGTGAAGGTATAATTGGGAAATCGGAAATCCTTTGAAAAATAATACTCATTTTAACTTTAAAGTCCTTTTATAAATGGTTTTCTTTAAAATTATGTTTAAAATCTTTTTACAACGACCGAGTCATTGAAATTGAGCCGACCGAGTCATTACCGTTTCGGAGTCGGAGTCAGAGTCGATCCTCGGCCTAATCGGAGTCGGAGTCAGAGTTTTAAAACATTGGTCTAATCAAGTCCACGTGCAGCAGATCAGGTTTGCGGCTTGCTTGAGGGAGACTCCCCACACTAGGCCACAGTCAAAATGGCTCCCTCGTTGGTCAACGCAATCCTCTCTTGCTTGTTGCACCCAGGTCAACGAAAGTCAACGCATAACATACTTGTGTCCTCCTCCTTGTTGCGTCCTTCTCCCACGTTAGTTGCTCCTAGTTAACCCAATCAAGTAAGGAGAGTGAGAGAGAAGAAGACAAGATGAGATGAGATGAGATGAGATAATGACTCAACCTCACTTATATTTATAAGAAACAATGGGCATGTGTGCCACACACTTAGCTGTTGGCTGGCCTTGACAATTTGTCAAGTAATTACAAATAAATTCATATCTTCATAAATACTTGTCGGAATCGAATGATCGATAGATCAATCCTACACCTCTCGACGAGAGGAATCAAGGAAAAATATCAGCTGCCATAAATAAGATGACCCACATGGAGTTTGGCCCTAGTTGCTAATTTTAACAATTGTGGATCTATATTTTTTAGCAATCACATCTTGTGGATATCTTTATTTCTAGTTGGCATTGTCAAAATCTAACACTTGTCTTTTGTTTGAGATTGCATGTTCTAAGCATTGTGAAGAACTTAAAATCATAACTGCAGTAAAATATAGCTAAGTACTTAAAGAAGCACTTTAGTAATCTCACCTAAAAATCTCACTCATAATCTCTTTCACAAGCATCCTAGTTTTGGATTGCATTAAAATTTACCTCCTAGCATAAGGTAGCTTGATAGAGATCTAGGGCAGCCCTTTTCAATTAGCTTGAGGGATTCAACTCTTCTTAGTGGTTAACATAGTGACCTTGCAATCGTCAAAGCAATAGTCTTTGTAGCACTGGAGACACTGAGTGGGTGGAACACAAGGGGAAGTATCGTTAATCAAGCCACTGCCTGCTTCCTGTTGGCTTCCATTCACAACCTACTCTAAAGACTATTTCTCAAAACAGTTAGAGGTTCTATTTAGAGTAAGCATTTAATTAAAAATAACCAAGATCATTGCATCACACATAAATCCTAGGATTTTCAAATCATATATGTTAGTAAATCATTTAAGCAGCAGGTGTCCATCTGGTTACTTGGTTTCAATTTACAATAAGCAAGAATTGTGACTCCATAAGGCACTGGTCTCATACTCGAAAAATCTAATCTAATCATAAATCTTGCTAAAATTCAACTGAGTAGCTAGGCCATTCATCCATGTCTTCCAAGCAAGCTGGTTCCCGACTTGTTTTTATTCACCTCATTCCATAGGGGCTACCCCCCATAGCCTGTTGTTTGGAGACAGCAAGAACGGAGTGGGCGGGGATCAAAGTGACAGCCCGCACCCTAAGCGGTTGTCGCGCTGCCTGTACAATCCGGACAACAACAAGTCTGTTGGATCCTCTCTGAGAGATGCTTTCACATTGGGATCTAGATTTGAAGGAATATAAAGAGTCACTGGAAGACCTCTTCTAGCAATGGTCCATGATACAAATCATCAAAATGAGTTGTGGCATCGAATATTGCCCCATCTCGACTATGAAGCACTTCCGAAATTGAAGAAGTTGGTCTCTGGGATTCCTAATGTTCAAGCTCAACATGATGGAGTATGTCCAGGGTGAGCCAGTGTTAAGAAGACAAGGGGACCATTCCCCTCTAGTGACAACAAGACGAAAGATATCCTCCATCTCATTCATTATGATATATGTGGTCTGATGCTCGTACATTCACTTGGTGGCCATCTCTACTATATTACCTTCATCAACGATTTCTCAAGAAAGACATGGATATATTACTTGAAGCACAAGGACGAGGCCTTCGATATATTCAAGGACTTCAATGCTTTGGTTGAAAATCAAACAGGGAAGAAAATTAAGATCTTCGGGTCCGACAACAACAGACTTTTGCAAGAAAGAAGGTATCAAGTCGGAAACGATTGTGCCCTATAATCCCAGACAAAATGGAGTGGTTGATGGAAAGAACCAGTGTATTGTAGAAGTTGCCAGAGCCATGCTCTATGATCATAAGTTATCAAAGTTCCTTTGGGGAGAAGCAACAATTACAGTGGTATATGTTCAAAACAAGGTGCCTCATCAACCATTGGACAACAAGACCCCCGAAGAAGTATTCACGGGTGTCAAGCCTGACATTGGTCACCTTCGTTTATTTGGTTGCCCCGTATACTTCCATGTGTCGAAGGACAAAAAGAAATAAGTTAGAAGCCACTAGACGAAACTATGCGTTTGTTGTATTGCGAAGATTCTAAAGCATTTAGAATATATCTTCTTGGTCAAAGGAAGGTTGAAATTAGCAAGGATGTAACCTTCAATGAAGATGTCGCCCTTGGAAAAGCAAGGGCCCTTCCTTTGCCTCCTCCTTTTGAAAAGAAGAGTGATGATATGGATATTCTTGAAGGTTTGTCTGTGCCTAAATCCGAGAAAGACATTGTTGATGATCCCATGGATCCTCCTCCATGTGATCCTCATGCCAAGAAGAGGTCATTTTGGCTTCATGACACATTACAGGATGCAACAAAACACATTCCCACCAAAGGGATCTTTAGAGAGAGCAATAAGCCATGCAAGTACTAGGGATATGTGGTAGCGATGAGCAATATGATTCAAGTTGAGCCTCCCATCGTTCTAAACAATGGATCCCACACAAGGTGAGATATTTGCTTCTTCCAAGTAGAGAAGAATCTTCTAATGAAGATTCCAATGGAGGATCTCGATCATCCTCATCACGTAAATGCTCCTTCCTAATGATGATGATGTATGAAGATATCTTTTATCATGTTAGATGACTTTCTTCCAACCATATATACTACTACTTATGATTTCAATGAGGATATCATGAGCTACTTCCTTTCCATCATAATGACTTCTACAACCATGTAGACTTCTACTTCAGCTATTCTTTAAAGCTTCTATAATGATGATAAGAGCCCATTATTGCTTCAATCGTATGCTTCTAATATGATGCACCTTGTCATAATTGCAATGCTTCTTGCCAGACAATAATCATTTAATCATGGTAGAGGTCTTTTCACCTCCTACTTCTCTTTGCTATGTACCTAAGAGACCTTAATACTGAAGATCTATCCCTCCTTTCTTGGATTTCTTCTCATCAGGTTCTGCTACTTCTTTGGTAATATGGACTTCAATTCTTTCTTTTCTCTTCTTGTTGTCCTTCTTGAGTTTCGAACAATCTCTCTTGAAATGCACATATTCGTGATAGCCATAGCATTGGGTCTTTGACATATCGATCTTCTTTTTTTGAGGACCAATTTTCCCAAACTTCCCTTTTCTCCTAGCGATGGAAGCAAATGCTTGAACTTGTTCATTGATCCTACATCGCTTTTGCCTTCAACCTGGTTTCTTCAATCTTACACAATGACCAGAGTTCACTGAATGGAGTGGCTTCCTTCTTTCCATAGATGCTTGATACAAAGTTGCCCCATTCATCAAGTAGTGCATTGAGCACCATAGTGGTTATCTCTTTGTCGAATATTATTTCCCCCAACTCTTGCAGTTGGTCTCATATTTGTGACACCCTCGTAAGATATGAGGTTATCCCTTCTTCCTTTGATACCTTCATCTTGTATAGCTCGGTTCTCAAAGATATAACTTCTCCTGTAGTGCTTACGGAGAACAATTCTACCAGCTTATCATAGATTTCTTTTGAATCTTCCATCTTTGCTACATAAGGGATGAGGGAATCCTTGATTGATTCTATAAGGATTCTTTGAGCCCTTATTTCCCCTTTCATATATTTCGCTAGAGCTTGAGCTTCTTCTTTTGGTGGTTTAGTGATTGAACCCTTAACATGTCCAATGACTTCATTTTCTACGAGGATCAAATCTGTCCTCTTTTTCCATGCAAGGAAATTTGATGACCCAACCAATTTGTTGCTCTCCTTGCAAAATGAAGTCATTTTGATAGTAGATTCAAACATAGATATAAGGATACTTACTTGTCAAGTGAAGATGCTCTTTTGACGGTGATATCTTCAACTTGATGCCTTCTTGATTTTGATGATGATGGATGATGCTTGCTTCCTTGAAGATGACAATACTTCTTTTTCTACAGATGTCTTTCTTCAAATGTGCATGAGATCTGATATTTTCTTCGATGTGAGGGAGATCACCTTCATGTCTTTGACAATGATAGCAATGCTTCTTCTTGCTTCCTTCTTGAATGTAGAGTCTTTGAGGTCTTCTTCTTGTTGCTTCTAGATTGTACGATCCATGTGATGCTTCTTAGATTTCTTGGCCCTTATGTATCTTATTGATGGTTCGATGTCCTCTTTGATGCTTTGACCCTTCTTGATATTCCTTTTGATGGTTCTTCTTCAAGTTTCCTTTCCTTGTCTTCTCACCTTAGCTCTGATACCATGTTGAGAAATCTAGGGCAACTAGATTAGGTGATTTCTCTTAATTGATAATTGTTTGTGATGTCTTTTTACTTATCTTAATTATATTATTATTGTATTTTTATCATCTAACAACTACCAAACAATAAAGAACATTGAGACAAAAAGACACAAGACATAGGTTATCAACCAGAGGAAAAACTTCTCCTCTTGAGAGGAAAACCCGCAAGAACTCTTCTCTTCTTATAGAACTTCAATTGATGAATTCCAAGACCTATGACCCTTGACCAAGACTCCTCCAAGACCAATTCAACCTTCCTTCTGGATGAGCCTTCCTTACACAACTTCCAGCGAAAAACTTCGACCTAGTAGCTTCAGCAACTTCGACCTAGCAGATGCATAACTTCGACCTTGATGCAGCTTCAACCTAGATGCAACCTCACAGCTTTGATTTAGAAGCAACTTCACAACTTCAACCTAGGAGCAACTTCACAGCTTTGACCTAGAAGCAACTTCACAGCTTCGACCTAGAAGCAACTTCATAGCTTCGACCTACAAGCAGCGTCGCAGCTTCGACCTTGCAGCTTCACAGCTTCGATGCAGCTTCAAAATTTCGACCTATCAGCGTCTCAGCTTCGATGCAGCTTCAAAATTCTTTCTTGCCCAATAACTGTAGAAAACCTAACATAAGGGAGAGAGAGAGAGGTCCAAAACTTCGATCTTGCTTTTCTTCTTCTTATCCTTGTCCTTTTTCTAACTTCTTTCTTTAGGAGATTGAACTTACTTGTTGTGTGTCCAAATGAGGTCAAGCTCTTTCTTATATATAGGCTTTCTAGGGGTACGAATTGCCTCCATGAGGACTTGATCTTCCAAGTAGGTCGACTTGTTGTATCTTGTTTGACAAGGTCTTAAGGGTCTTTGACTCTAAATTGACTCAAATAAATTTTCTTTACAATATGTAACATGCCCAAAAGGGTCTTCCATACATGACAATGACTTAATTGACTTGTAGACTTAATGACAAGCCCTAGAAGCACTCAATGGGTGCTTAACCTATAAATAACCTTGAGCATGAAGCCTCGAGAACAAGGTTGCATGGGAGCGCCCCGCTTCGCCCCCCTCCCCTGTTAAGTCCCTATAATACTAGTGATTCCCCCATTACTATTGTCGTTGTATCCCTTATTGTTATTGTTGTGCCCCTATTGTCCCCATATTGTTATTATTGTGCCCCATATAATCCGTCTATTGTTATTTTTGTGCCTTTATGTTATTATTGTCAGGTTGGCTTGATTATATTGTGCTCCCTTAGTCTCCTATATGTAGAAAGCAAGTTCTGTCATTTGAATCATCCAAGAATTGTTCATTTGTGCAATGTAAAGGAGGTTGCCCCCTCGAAGAGGCTGAATTCTAAGGCGTTGATCTATCGTTTCTATCTTTTTGTGAGCTGGTTTCATAACATTTGGTATCAGAGCTTTGGATTCTAGGGTTTTGTTGCTCCAAACAAGTCATCGTGGAATTTTCACTATCTTTTTTTCCATGACGTTTCAGAAGCTAAAAAAAAACCCATTTGAGAATAAATCTCACTGAATCTCGGATCCAAATTTCAGATCTTGTCTCGCTATATTTTTTCAGATATGATCTAAAGAAGTTAGGGGTTTTGCAAGCTTCAGAATTTCATCTAAAACAGGTCATCATGGAATTTTCGCTATAACTCTTTTGCTAAGAAGTTTCAGAAGCTTAAAAAAACCATTTAAGAAGAAATCGGTCTGAACCTCGGCTCCGAATTTCAGATCCTGTCTTGCTATATTTTCAGAGATATAATCTGAGGAAGTCAGGGTTTTTGCAAACCCCCGAATTACATTCTGTTAAAATAAGCAACTAGGGCCAAACTCCATGTGGATCATATTATTTATGGCAGCTAATATTTGTCTTGGATCCCTCTCATCGAGAGGTGTAGGACTGATCTAAAGATCATTGTTGAAATTTGGTACCGGAGGACAGGTGGTTCCCTTAGGCTTTGATCTTTGGCCTAGGGAAAAGTGTCCAAAAGAATTTAATTTTTCTCCTAAAGTGACTTTATAATTTTATAAAGTTAAATCTAATTTAAAAGTGGCTTTAAGTGATAAAGTTACTAAGTCTAATTTTAAAGTGACTTTTATAAAGTCAATGAAAAATTAGAAAGGAAAAGTGACTTTGGAAATAAATGACTAAGTGGGTCTTTATTACAGTGGGGTGAATTAGAAAATAAAAAGTGAGATTTAAATGAGCATTTAATCTCAGCCTTAGATCTCAATCTATTTCAGCCATTGGATTTAGGGATCACCCAAAAGTCACTTGAATCACCCAAAAGTCACTTGGGGTTAGATTAAAGGAGGAAAAAGTCATTCATTCTTTCATGAGCAGATTGAGAGAAGGAGAGCAAGAGAGCAAGGGAGATTTCTGGACAGTGAGCTGCGGAGTTTCAGCTGCGGAGTTTCAGCAGCGGAGTATCAGCAGCGGAGTTTCAGTAGCGGAGTTTCAGCAGGGCGGAGTTTCAGCAAGTCTGTACAGCGGAGTTTCAGCAGGGCAGAGTTTCAGCAAGGCGGAGTTTCAGCAAGGCTGAGATAAGTTGTAAAAGTTTGCTTGCTGAATATTTCTCTTACTGTAAAAAGGCATTTTCCAGAAATAAAGAACTCTCAAACTGGTTTTCCCCAAGAGTTGTAGGGGGTTTTTCCAGGGTCACATTGACCAAAAATCTCAGTGTTTAAATGTGTTTTAATGACTGTTTATTACTGCTGATTTTTATTTCTGCAATTTCCAGCATTCTGTAAAATTTCCAGAATTTGTGTTTTCAGCAAATTTATTTTTTCCAGTTTGTTAAATGTATGGTTATGGGAAAGGGCATTTAACTATATGGGAAAAATAAGGAGAAACTGAAAACCGGGATGGGAAATGAGAAATTTCTACAATCATCCGATTCCGATAAGTATTTATGAAGATATGAATTTATTTTGATTATGGACAAATTGTCAAGTCGGCCAGCAACTTATGTAAGCTCAAAAGCCCAACAATCATGTCTATTCAACCTCTACGTTTTAGTATAAATAGAAGAGGACTTAAAGTCATTTGTCACACACACACTCACTCTTGTGATCTCACTTCATCTTGTTTTGGGTTTGATGAAGATGAGAGCTAGAGGGAGTGCCCTAGGGTATACGCTGCCCTAGATAACATGCCCTACATATAAATGCAATCTTGGGAGAATAAGCTCTACGTTGCTAAAAAATCCGGAACTGCCGGAACTACCGAAAAAGCCGGAACTCCCAGAAAAGCCAAAAATGTCGAAAAAGCCGAAACTGCTAGAAAAGTTGGAACTGCTGGAAACGTCGGAACTGTCGGAAAAGCCGGAAATGCCAGAAAAGCTAGAAAAGCTAAAACTTCTAGAAAAGCCGAAACTGTCGAAAAAGCCGGAACTACTGGAAAAGTCGGAACTACCCTAAAAGCCGAAACTGCCAGGACTGTCGGGAACAACCGACACTGCAAGGAACAGCCGAAACTACCAGGAACAGCCGGAACTGCTTGAACTACCGGAAACTGCCAAAACAGCAGGAGCATATCTCCGAAGGAGAGCAACATGCAAGGGATAGCTAACTAACATTGGGACAATTGTATGGTACTAAGTAGCAGTGAAACATGAATCTCCGATCACTCGCGATTAATCACGAGTCAAACTCTGCTCTTCCCCTAAACGATCCGATTCAACTATGGGCGAGTCAAACTCACGTTGACTGTGTTTGACTCATGGTCAACGGGAGTTTCACTTGCGACTCACTGATTAATTGCGATTTAGGTGACTAAGGTGATTTTTAGCCCTCAACTTGATGAGCACGAGTTTTAACTTTTAGGGTTCCCGCATTTTTCGTTGCATAGTTTAGTTACGTTAAAAATTAAGTCGGTCTGTAATTGACTTTTCTCACTTTCTCAAGCCTACAACTCATACGTCGAGAAGGTAATAGAGGCGTGGTTTCAGTTCCAATTTACTCCACGTAATAGAATCGTAGTGTAATAAAGGCATATTGTGCAGTGTGCTCCATTGTAGCTTCAACATGTGCTTGGTCAGAGATTTCAGTAGCAAACCATTATCGCATCATTTTAGCAGCAATCAAGAGATTTCAGTCACTGCTTTTTTACTGATTAGTATGTAGTATTTTATAAACTTTTAGAAGCAGATGCTTCTGGTTCGATGTAGTCACAGGTTAGGAGTCAAGACCCAATACTTTGGATCATGTTTGGACTCATAACATATATGAGATAGCAATTCATTCATGATATTTTGGACATCTATTGATATTATGCATTGTTTGGACATGGCTTTATTGAATATCAATGAAAAATGTTTTTTTATTAATTCAATATATGTGTATATCTTAAATTATTGAATTCACAGATTTTTTCCCGATTTTACCACGATCCGATTAAAACTCTTCGCTCTTTTGCCTCACCGATTTATTGCTGATTTCGAGTCTGGTAACATTGCTTAGCAGCAAATACACCAAGCATGCAATGCTGCAGCTAGCATGCAACAACAAGCATGCTAAGGACAACAAGCATGCTAGAGACAACAAGCAAGCAAGGTGCAGCCAACACATAGGTCAGAATGGCAACATGGTGCAGCAATGGCACATAATGCAGTACAGTGATGGGTACAGTCATGATTAATGAAGCGTGATGAGATGCAGCATAGTGATGATGGGTGCAGCATGGTGCAACATGATGACGAAATGCAGCACAACGATAGGTGAAGGAGTCACCTTGGAGAATTAGTTGAAGCAGCATGTCTCAACTAATCTCATGTATCATCTTCTTAGAGATGATCTATGCTCTTATCTAGATAAGTCAAAGTGTTGACTTTTGTTGTAAATGTACTCTCTCTGTCTCTCTCTCTCTCTCTCTCTCTCTCTCTCTGCTGAACTATTAAAGAACATATAAAAAGAATTGATCAAGGGTTTCCCCACATTGGGGTTTGTCCCTGGCTAGCGCCACATCTTGTGTCCTCTTGTCTTGGCTTGTTTTCTGCGATTTATATTTATGTTCTAACTGCAGTTTACTTTAATGTTGATGTGATTGCTAATCTGGAAAAGGTATTGAGCTAACTATGAAAATTGAAATAAATTGCTTTAGCATAGAACATACCTAAAATTAACACATTCCAAATAGGTCACCTTGGGAAAATCGTCATAACTTTCGCTCTGAGCATCAGATTGAATTTTCGTAAGAAGTTACAAAAAGAGGATGGACTGTAGTTTTTTTGGGTATCATTTTCAAAACCTAAGGTTGAAACAGTGACCCGCGGCACGTCGTACAAGTTCACTCTACTGAACTAGTGTATACTTAGGTCATCGTGGGAGATTTGGCATAACTCTTCATTGGAGAATCCAATCTTGATCAGACTTGTGGAGTTAGAAAGATTACTCAAAGGGTTACCGCAGGAAGAAATTTCAGACCTGGGAGATCCAAAATTACAATGATACATCAAATCCAATATCGAGCTCCTACAAAGTGAAAAAAAGATGTGTAGTTTTTTTTAATTTTTGCATAAACTTGGTTTGAAAAAATAGTTTGAAGGAATTCAAAGGACATAGTGAAGCATTATTATCAGTAATTGATGCCCTGACAAAAGAAAATGGAAACACCTAGTAAGCAAACTGAAAGCTCTAACATGACTCATGAAGAAGAGGAAGAAATGCAACATGATATATCAAAATTATGAGACCTAGTGCAACAAATTTCACTCGCACAAAAAGTAACAGAAGCTAAGATAGATGGTTTAAAGAAAGATGTAGAAGCCAAGATGGATGGTTTAAAGAAAGGCATGGAAGCTAAGATGGATGGTTTAAAGAAAGGCGTAGGAACCAAGATGAATGACGTGGAAGCTACGATGGATGGCGTGGAAGCTAAGATGGATGATTTGAAGAAAGGCATGGAAGATTTGAAGACAGATTTGACAAAGGTTCTACAAGAAATGCTTACTAATGGCGAAAGGATAGTAAAGGAAACTCATGATGAGAACAAAATAAATGTTAATCATGATTTCATAGACTCTAACGTTGGATCAAAGAACCATTGTGTTCCAAAGATCGATATGAGGAAGTTTGATGGCAAGGATCCTAGAACATGGATACTACAGATGAAGCAATTTTTCGCTCTCCATAATATGCAAAACACACAAAAGGTACGCATTGCAACTTTATATTTGGAAGCAAATCAGTTTGTATGGTATCAATGGCTTTGCTCTCGTAAACAAATTGTCACTTGGACTATTTTTATAGATGAAATGATAGCACATTATGAGGATACAAAAAGAAACACTTTTTTTAACCAATTGATAAATCTCAAACAAAAGGGTTCAATGATGGAGCACATTGAGGACTTCCAAAAATTGAATATAAGGGTAAAAAATATTCCAGAGGAGCATAGGATTGATGTGTTCATAGGGCCTTTAAAAGATAACATCCAACATGAGGTTCGCCTTTGGGAACCAGATTCATTGGAGAAGGCATTCAAGTTGGAAAGAAAAATGGAAAGCAAAATTATGGCAACAAAGAAGCCTACACTCACTATCATAAAAATGGAAGTGTTGCTACCCCTAGCCATCCACAACCTACAAGGTTGACACCACAACAATTGGAAAAAAAAAGAGCAAAAGGGCTTTGTTACAGATGATAGCAAATACACTAAAGGTCATAAGTGTGTCGAGAAGAAATTATTTTACATAGATTGTGAAGAGGAGGAAGAAAAAGAACAAGAAACATCAAAAGAAGAGGATATACACTAGGAGCAAACCCTAGGAAAAGAAGAAATGAATCTAACCATATCTTTTAATGCATTGGCTAGAATTACCACTCCTCAAACTATCAAGATAGAAGGGCATATCAAGAAGAAAGAGGTAATAGTGTTGATTGACTCGGGAAGTACCCATAATTTTATTCATTGTAAGATAGCCAAGGAATTGAATTGCTTCCTATATCCAGCACCAGAGTGTCAAGTGATGGTTGCAAGTGGAGGAAACATAAATTGCTCAGGAAAGTGCCATAATATCAAGCTATCCAGGGGAGAATATGTATTGAATAGCCCAATGCTTTCCATTCCAATGGGTGGTGCTGATGTTGTACTAGGAGTCCAATGGCTACAATCCTTGGGTACAATAGCTTTTAATTTTAAAGAACTTTTCATGAAATTCTCTTCAGAAGGAAAGGAAGTTGAACTAAGGGGTATCGCAGGGAAACCGAAAAGATAATCAGCTTTAACGGAATGACAAAGCTTCTAAAGAAAGAACAACAAGGCATAATTGCACAATTATGTTCACTAGAGCTTCCCACATCAAAATCATCCATTTCTCCAGATCTCCAAAAAGCCTTGGACAATCATTCCAAGGTATTTGAGACTCCCAAAGGCCTCCCACCTATTCGTGATCATGATCATGCTATTAATTCGATTCCAAGAAGTGTTCCTCCGAACATCAGGCCTTACAGATATCCCTATGTCCAAAAAAGTGAAATTGAACGTATGGTTGCAGAAATGCTAGAAGTTGGTATAATTCAACCTAATCAAAGTTCTTTCTCTGCTCCAGTAGTATTGGTTCACAAGAAGGATGGATCATGGCGCACGTGTCCAGATTATAGGGAGCTCAACAAGCTCACTATTAAAGATAAATTTCTCATTCCTATCATTGATGAATTATTGGATGAATTGCATGGATCAATTTACTTCACCAAATCAGATCTTCGTTCATGATATCATCAAATCAGAATGAAGACTGAAGACATTCCAAAAACAACATTTAGAATTCACGAGGGTCATTATGAATTTTTGCTCATGCCTTTTGGCCTTACTAATGCACCTTCTACATTTTAAGGTTTGATGAATTCCATTTTCAAACCCTTCCTTAGAAAATTTGTGTTAGTATTTTTTGATGATATACTAATCTACAGCAAGTCTTGGAAGGATCATGTACAACATGTTGGGATGGTGCTCAAACTATTGGAGGAGAAACAATTATATGCAAAAATCTCCAAATGTTTCTTTGGAGTACAGGAGGTGGAATATCTGGATCATATTGTATCTCATGAAGGTGTTAAGGTAGACCCTAGCAAAATTAAAACCATTAAGGAATGGAAAATCCCCACATCCATAAAGCATCTACGAGGATTTCTCAGGTTGACAGGGTATTATCACAAGTTTGTTAAGAATTATGGGAGAATAGCAGCACCTCTAACAACATTATTGAAGAAAGATGCATTTTCATGGACTCTAGAAGCAACGAAGGCCTTTGAACATCTTAAAGAGGCAATGTGCCAAGCACCAGTCTTAGCTACACCGGACTTCACAAAAACCTTTATTGTGGAATGTGATGCCTCAGGAAATGGAATTGGTGTTGTTTTAATGCAAAAAGAAAGACCCATTGCTTTCGAAAGTCGTCCAATCAAAGGAAAGCATTTACACAAAGCTATTTATGAGAAGGAAATGTTGGCAATACTACATGCACTTAAGAAATGGTGACCCTACCTAATGGGAAGACACTTCAAGGTAAAAACAAATCATGGCAGCAAAAATGGGTCACAAAGATTTTGGGTTATGATTTTGAAATCATCTACAAAAAGGGAAGCAAAATGTTGTGGCAAATGCACTCTCAAGAAAGGATGAGGATGTGGAAGCATTTCTTTGCGCCATTTCTATTATCCAACCAGATTGGATAAACGAGGCAAGGGATGAATGGAAGAACGACGAAGAAGTGTGGGCACTCATTCAAAAGATACAACAAGATCCCAGTACATCTGATACATTTAGCTGGAAAAATGATTCGTTATGGTACAAGGATAGGTTATACCTATGTAAGAATTCCCAACTCAAACAAAAGATTCTTAGGGAATTGCACACCTCTCACTTAGGAGGGCACCCAAGATTTCTAAAAACCTACCACGGGGTTAAGAAGAATTTTTTTTGGGATTGCCTTAAATAGGATATTCAAAAGTTTGTGGCGGAATGTTTGGTTTGCCAACAAAATAAAGTTGAAACAATTAAGACGTAGGACTATTACAACCTTTATCCATTCCAAGCCAACGTTGGGAGGAGGTTTCAATGGATTTTATCACAGGTTTACCCAAGTCTGAAGGAAAGAGTGTTATCATGGTGGTAGTTGACAGACTTACCAAGTATGCACACTTTTGTGCATTATCTCGTCCATTTAAAGTGAGTACAGTTTCTAATGCATTTATGGAAACAATTCAAAAGCTACATGGAAACCCAAAGATTATTGTAAGTGACAGAGATCCCATTTTCACTGGAAATTTTTGGACAGAATTATTTTCTTGTCTCGGTACTCAGTTAGCTCATAGCTCATCTTATCATCCTCAATCGAATGGGCAAACTGAGATAGTAAACAAATGTTTGGAAGGAAATCTTCCTTGCTTTGTATTTGATAAACAGACACAATGGGTCAAATGGTTGCCTCTGGTTGAATGGTGGTATAACACTTCCTTCCATACTGCAACAAAAATGACCCCATTTATGGCACTTTATGGATATCATCCACCATCCTTAAGAGAAAATTCTAAGGTTCAAGCAGTGGAAGATCACATCGAGCATCACCAACAAGTTCTCCAACTCTTAAAAGATAACCTCACCTTGGCGCAAAATAGAATGAAACAACAGGCAGATCAACATCGTAGTGAAAGAAGTTTTGATGTAGGTGATTGGGTATTCCTACGGCTACAACCATATAAACAAATGTCCCTCAAGCAAGCTAAGAAGGATAAAAAATTATCACCAAAGTATTATGGTCCATACAAGGTGTTGCAAAAGATAGGTACTATGGCATACAAGCTGGAGCTTCTTGCAGCTTCCCAAGTGCACCCAACTTTCCATGTTTCATGCTTAAAGAAGGTTATAGGTGACAAGCTTCCAATTCAAACAATATTGCCAGAACTTGATGAAGAAGGAAAAATCATATTGGAACCTGAAGCAGTAAAAGAAACAAGAACTCGACAGTTACGAAATCGATCAATTTCAGATTATCTCATCAAGTGGAAGAACTTACCCGTTGAAGATTCCACATGGGAGGATGAGAATCTTATACAAAAGCATCTAGAACTACTCAAGGACAGCACTTTTTTAAAGGAGAGGGGCATGTTAAGTCCCTATAATACTAGTGATTCCCCCATTACTATTGTCGTTGTATCCCTTATTGTTATTGTTGCACCCCTATTGTCCCCATATTGTTATTATTGTGCCCCATAGAATCCCTCTATTGTTATTTTTGTGCCTTTATATTATTATTGTTAGGTCAGCTTGGTTATATTGTGATCCCTTAGACTCTTATATATAGAAAGCAAGTTTTGTCATTTGAATCATCCAAGAATTGTTCATTTGTGTAATGTAAAAGAGGTTGCCCCCTCGAAGGGGCTGAATTCTAAGGCGTTGATCTATCTTTTCTATCTTTTTGTGAGTTGGTTTCATAACACTCCCTCGATCCCGCTCCCAATCCGCGCTCTAGTCGGGAGCGACTCGGAAACGGGTCGGGAGTGCGCTCCCGACCGGGGAAGAGCGATAATCACAAGGCCAAGAGAGAGGCGACGACGGCGTGGAGAGAGGGAAGGAGGGGGGGAATAAATAAAGCCTCTCCCCTCCCATTATTCACTTCATCCCATTGAGAGAGAACAAGAGAGTTTGGAGAGCAAGAGAGAGTTTGAAGCAAGGAGAGGAGCTTAGTGAGAGAGGAGCTTGGAAGAGTTTGAAGAGCTTGCAAGGGGAGATTGGAGCTTGGGATTGGAGGCCAAAGAGGTAGGATCTACACTCTAATCTAGCAAAAAAAAATTGTTCATTGCTAAATAAATAAATTTCTCTATTTCCCATTCCCATTCCATTTTTTTGCAGATTCAAAACTTCAAATTTCAAACATCATAGTTATATTGCTTGGCTTCTTCATGGTTCCTTTTTTGGTTATTATGGTGTTGGGGAGTAGAAAAATGAGGGTTGAACATGAAGAAGGCAGTGAAGAAGTGGGTTATAATAAATTTGATGAAAACCCCGGAAGAGGAGTACCTTGGTGAGGAGGAGTTGGAGGAGGAGAGTGAACATGATTCAACTCAAAAAACTAAACAAGACCAAACCCCATTGTGGAAATATGTTACTAGGCTTGAAGCAAGGAAAGGGGGTGGAACCACTAAATTTCACTACCCCCACTGCAATAATAATTACACAGATTCATACACCCGTGCCAAAAAGCACCTCTGCGGAAAAAGGCCATGGGATGGGGATAAACAAATAGGAATCAAAACATGTACTGGTGTGTCAGCAGCAGAGAGAGCCAAATACATAAGGGAAGAGGAGGAAGCCCAATACAAATCTAAAAGATCAAGGGGTTTCTTTGAACCAAACTCACAATCACACGCACAAAAAACTCCTTCAACATCTTCCTATGGCAGTGGATACGAAGGCACAGGGTCACCAAACATCTCTTTAAGGTGTAGAACCATATTAGATTTCCTTGATGAAGGGTGTAGGAATGATGTGGATTCAAATGTTTACCAATTTCTCTATGCATGTGGGATACCATTCAATGTTCTTCGCTCACCTTATTGGCATGAAATGGTTTCTGCCATAAATGATGCCCCTAAAGGATACAAGAGCCCTGGGTATGACAAGGCTAGAACCGTTGGACTTGATCATGAAAAAGAAAAAATATCACATTCTTTGAGTAGAATGACAAGTTCATGGACTGAGCATGGGGTGTCCATTATATCTGATGAATGGACAAATGTGAAAGGCAAGCCATTGATAAGTGTTCTCGCTATGTCTGCTAGTGGTGCCATCTTTCTTTCAGCATATGATTACTCAGACAAGTTCAAGACCGGCATCAACATTGTAGAACCATTACTTGAAACAATTGAACGTATTGGGTCATACAATGTCATCCAAGTCATCATTCATAATGCTGCTAATTGTAAGGCAACGGGAGCAATTATTGAGGATAAATACCCCAACATATTTTGGTCTAGGTGTTTGGTTCACACAATGAACCTTTTGATGCATGATATTATTAAAAACAAAAACCAACAATACAAATGGATTGGTGATTTGTACAAGAGAGGCAAACAAATGATAAAATTTATTACAAATCATAGCAATACCCATCGGCTTTTCCGCAATCACTCAAGATTAGAGCTATTGAAGATTGCGAAAACTAGATTTGCTAGTTATTACCTCACTTTCAGGCGCCTTTTGAAGGTAAGAGAGTCATTGGCTAGCATGGTATCAAGTCCACACTGGCAGGTATTAAAGGAAAGAGCTACAAATGCAGCTGACAAGCAAGGTTTTGAACAAGTGGAGGAGACCACTTTTGATGGTTTGTTTTGGGCATGTGTGAGGCAAGTATTGGAATTCACCAAGCCCATTTATCACATGATTCGTTTTGCAGATACAGATAAACCAGTGATTGGGGAGGTGTATGAGCAAATGGTTACCATGTTGGGGCAAATAAAAGATATTGTTCGGAAAGATGATCCCAACTTGTATATACTGATTCACAATTGTTTGTGTACACAGTGGAATAAACTTAATGTTATACTACATGCCTTGGTGTATATCCTTACGCCAAAATACTACTCTCCAACTTGGTTGGGCCAACCTGCATTTGCGGGTGGGGCTAGGGTCAAACCCCATATAGATCCAGAGGTAGCAACAGGGTATATGGAAGCATTAGACAAGTTGGTACTTGACACGGAGGAATGTGCTAATCTGCGTCTTGAATTAAGTAGATACTTCAGTTGCACTAGTTTTTTTTTATTCTTTGCATGCAATGGAAGATAGAGACAGATTTGATGCTCTCACATAGTGGGAAGCATATGGCAGCATAGGAATTTTGCCAAAATTGGCAAAAAAAAGTTCCCTCACAAGTTGTAAATACTTCTTCTGTAGAAAGGTGTTGGAGCACCTACAGCTTCATACATAATGTGAGAAGAAACTGACTCAATGAAAACCGGGCAAAAAGCTTTGTTTATGTGCACTACAACTTGAGGTTGTTGAGTCATTACTGTGATCGGGCTTATGAGGATCCAACATATAAAATTTGGGACAACCACCCAGAGGATGATAATTTGCAGGATGGCACTATACAGCTTGAAGAACTAGAAGCAGAACTTATGAGAGAGGAATATGAAGCAACAACCATGCCACCCCCACCATCCAGTAGCAGTGCTTGAGTTCCAAGTCTTGTTCCTTTGTTGTCACCGCCTCCGTGTACATCCTCACATGGAGGGCATGTGCCTTCTGGTTCTGGTCATGGGACTATGCGGGAAGAGACTCCTAGAAGACCACCACAACCTACTCAATAATTAGACATTATTCGTGGTGGCAAGAGGAAGTAGTGGATGATAGATTTACTCGTCTTTTCTAGTTTCTAGTAATTTTAATAATTGTTGACTCTTTCATATTTATTATGATATTTTTTGTAAACAATATATGACAATTTAAGTTTTAAGTTTGAAGTTGGCAATTATAGCTCATTGGTAATGAATTATGAATATGATGCTTCGTGAAAGTTGAAAGTTGTTTCATTTCATTTCATTTTATAACATTTCATTTCATGTTAGATATTATTTGTTGTAATGGTTACACTTAGCTTACAAGTACAACTTTGATGATCAATGATGATAAATGTTATATATTGAATTTCGAAAGCTTGAAACTTTAAGATTGATAAATCATGATTCATGAAACTCAATATGTTGTATGTTACTAACTTGTGGGCGTGGTTGATGAAGATTATAACTTCTAGATGATTGTTGTTATATGGTTCAATCTATGTTTTTTATGTTTTTTATATCTAATTCATCATTCTACATGTTTTTGTTGACATATATGCATCAAAATATATAAAAATAAAAATAAAAATATATATATATATATGTATATTATAAAAAATGCTCCGGGATTCGCTCCCAAACTGGGAGATTCTGAAAATGTCGCTCCGTTTTCGATCCCGCTACCAAGTAAACTTACTCAAGAATAACAATAATAATTCTATGTTACCGGATCCGTCAGGCCTAGCAGCTGGATCCGCGGATCCCCGGATCAGAGATGGATTCGGATCCGGATCCACGAAGATCCGCCCTGCCCAACATTTGTTTGTGTATAATATGGTTTGACGTCAGCACATATTTCCAAATTATATTTCAGTGCAGAATCTAGAAAGAAAATGTCAGTGGATGAATAACTCGATATTGGAAAAATCAGCCGTGCGGGAGTTCATTAATTTGTGTAATATGGTTTGACGTCAGCACATATTTTCAAATTATATCTCAGCGCAGAATTCCAGAAAGAAAATTTCAGCGGATGAATAACGCTATATTGGAAAAATCAGCCGTGGGAATAATTAACAAGGGAGTTCATTAATTTCAAGATTATAAACCTGCGGTTGACCATAGTATAAACTTTATTTCAAGATTATAAGATATGGATGTTGGGATATTCTAATTAAATTATATGTTTATTTTAAAAGTTTGATGAAGTAAGTTCTATAAAGTAACTTCATTTAATTTAAATATAATAATTATTAAACTATATGTTTATTTTAAAAGTTTCATAAAGTAAGTTTATTTAATTTAAATATAATAACCAGTAATTAATGTTTCAATATTATGATACATTAATTTTAATATATTAAATTAATAATAAATTTTTTCATCTGAAATTAATAATTATTTTAAAAATATTATATAGAAGTTTAATATTTAAAATTTCAAACAGAAATTATAATTTTTTTATTATATTTTTTTACAAATTTAATTAATATTTATAAATAATATATTAATTCTGATACTATTTATCTAATATATCTAATATATATTTTTATAGGTTCTATATATAAAAACTATATATTTAAAAATTAATATATGTTTTTATTTTATTTTCATATAAATTTAATTTTTAAAAATTATAAAATATTTTATATTGTTTGTACTTGCCGTATCGGGATCCTGACTTTTCAAAAAACTGGTGGAACCGTATCCGAATCCGGATCCATATCCGAATCCCGATCCGAATCCTGGTAACTTAGTAATAATTGTATTTCTCTCTTTACATTAAAAACATGAAATCATGATTACATGTCCTTATGAAGACCAAACCTATTTACATATTTCAACACTAGGCAGGTTCATTGAGTTCCCGGAAAACATGTGCTCAGGTACTTGAAGGGCATAGTGTATTTTGGACTGAGATATGTTGGTGATTGATATTTTTCTAATCCCCAGCAACTAATTTGAACAGTATTATGAGATACAGAAACTAGAAACTGAACCGTGAAATTCACTGCTCAAATATACTGAGTATGCTAACAAAATTGAAGTGGAAAATAGATTTACAAAGACACAGGCACACAATTAACAAAACAACAGATATACCCTAGAAACCCCAACTGGAGAAAACCTGTTAATTTGTGTGTTTTTATTGATTTGCTCAGAAAAATCTCAGTAATTAATTACAAAGCATTGGAAAAATTCTCTTTCAACTCTTTGTTCCTCAATACAATATCCTACACACCCTAGACCAATCTGGCTTCTCTCTTGAACAGGTTATACCAATTGTGCACGCTGAATTGCCTCCTTGCACAAGCTATCTCGGCCTCCTCAAGTGATGCGCTCTGACTCTACCTAACCTCACGCACTAGTCTGGAACTATTTTCCTGAGCTCAAAACACAAATTCTTGCTAGAGCATAATCATATGTCTCACCAAATCTGCGCCCTTCTCTATATAGAATCGAACTGCTCTTCAACTCAAGCAAATTGTCTCCTTAAACCCAAGTCGAACTGCCTCACTAAACTCAAGTCTAACTGACATCTACAACTCAAGCAAACTGGCCCCTTGAACTCGAGTCAAACTGCCTCACTAAATTAAAGTCGAACTGAGATAAAATCTCCATGCATGCTGAGTTCGATTTACTATTTTTAACTAAGGAAAATTAGAGAATTTTCCTAAGTCAACACTAAGATCAAGTAAGATTGTGCCTTAGCTTCAGATGCGGGTTCTTCCTCCAAATTTAGTGCACTTATAAATTTAGCAGAACCCTTCCTTCTCTAACTTCAATTAACAGTGACATGGAGGTGTTGTTGCAAGGTTTTTCATATTTTGATTGGGCAAGTAGTGCTTGTAACAAAAAGAGCACTTTAACTTGTTGTTTTGGTTTAGGTTCACATACGGTTTCCCGATTTAACAAAAAACAAAATTCTATAGCACTCAATTCAACAAATTCGGAACATATGGAAACCAGTTTTGGTAGTTGTGAAGCCATCTGACTTTGCAAGTTACTAGCACAATTGACAACTCAGATGTTGGACACTACTATGATTTAATGCGATAATCAAAATCGTATCAAACTCTCTAAAGATCTGGTATTTCATGATCAATCCAAACACACTGAGATCAAGGATAGGGTTTAGAAGGGAGCTATGGTTCTGCAATATGTCCAACAAAGCGGCAAGTCCTTGATATCTTAACTAAGCCATTTGCAAAAGGGAAATTGAAGATGTTCAAATAGCAAATTGGCGTGTTGGAGAACACCATTATCAGTAACAGGATTGTTAGTGAAAGTATCTCCAATAGTCTTCTACACAAGTAGATCTACCCAGCTGTTCAACAACAGTGTATTGTGCCATATAGAAGCAAGCAAAGGCACATCACAGTTCTCAAGGAGGCGTATCACTCTTGAGTTATAGAAGAAAGGGCTCATGCAGGCCAACCAGCCTTAGATAAGGCATCCACCACCAGCAGCTAATTTGAGAGGCATGTGCGGCCAGATAAAGACAGACTATTATAAATTCTATTTCTGAGTTTGACTTAGGATAAAGAAAATTGTATTCCTAAGTTTGAGTCACTTGCAAACCCTTTTAATAAACCCTAGTACACCTTCTCGGATCTATAAGAGAGAGCACAGAGGTATGGATTCATTCATTGAGTCTTGAATCAGCAGCTAGCAGTTTAGGGGCATTTTCATGTAGAACATTCTTTTCATGCTCAGAATAAATAAAGGTAGTGACAGGTTTTGGCAGTCCTTTATTGAATTATGTTCATTGTTTCTACAGCATGTGCTGTTTCGGTAATTTCTTAGCTCTGCTGTCTTTTAGTTTCCTGTAGGAATTGTACTACAATGTGAAATCTGTTTACCACGTGTTGGAAAATTTCTCCAAACATCCTCCCTTACCCCAGTAAAACATCTTTGGAGGTTTTGATGTCATGCTTTGTGAGTCCTCTTAGCTTGTGGTGGTGTCTATGTAATGTCTTGCAATTACAAGCTACCATACTACAATGTAATATCCCTATGATGCTTATGTGTATCATATTTTGTTTGCTAAAAGCATAGTACAAACAAAGACAGCAATTACAAAACAAAGTTGAGACTGTAGCAGTGTAGCCAGCTTAGTATTTTGATTTAGCACCAAAACAACGCACTTGCACAAAGAGAAAATTCCCCATCTCTCAACTCATCTAAGAGATCCAAAGGCAAGACGATATACACAAGATGTTGGTGAAAAAGGCTATCATAATTCATAATGCCTAATCTCCTAAAGCATGAGAAATATCCTTCAAATTCTCTACCATATCAATCATACTTTTTAGTCTCATTGACCACAGATTGGTCATGAGTAGACACTAATATTATTTTATTTCATTTATAGCAACATCCTACACGAGGAAGGATAGAAAATGGAACCTGCAAAAAAGATGGGTGGGAAGCCTAACAAAAATAATAGATGGGAACTTACAATTAATGACCTAAAACACTCTTAGGTGGGGCCTCACAAAAAATAATGGTGATCCCCTACAGGGATATCTACCTTCATAGCTTAGTCTTCCTGGTCAATCTTATAGATATTCCTTTAGGTTATGGATTCTGACCTCCTCATATTGTGTGCGTAGCTTAGAAGATAGGGTTGTGCTCCTATAAGCTTTCCATTGTACAACAATTATAATTTTTTTGCTGTAATAGGTTAAAGGAAAATTAAATCACTTGAAAACACTAACATCTTTCCAATAAAGGTAGATACTACTCAATACTAAAAATAACTGTTGAGGGTTAGTATTCAAATATAATGATGGAATTCAATATACTAACTCTGACCTATGGTTCCTCGCTCTCTACTAATAACCTTCAACAGGAAGATGAAGATGTAAACAACAAAACAAGGATTCCCTTGCATGGTTCCTTTACTTTTAAGTATATAATATCTGATAGATTTTGCTTGCTCTAGATTACTATGTCCAAACGTTGAATAGAAATCATTATTGCAACCTTACTGTTTGGCCATGTACTTTCCAAGAGATTGAAGCAGAATAATAGTAAGTTGTCACAAGAATCAGATTTTAGCCAAAAGATGTTTCAGTGTGTTTTCTTGCATCGATATACAAAGTCAATTTTAAATCATAAATTTTCTCACACTGCATTTCTATTTACCTCAAGATAAATGGGAAAGATAGAAATTGATACAAATGATGTAAGACACAAATAAAATCCTACGAGTGATATTTATCTCAATTTTCAATTTACATAATGCAAAATATTACACTAAGCCTGACCTCTTGATTCACAAATGCCAGAACTGACATACCTGAGTCTCTTTGCAGACAGATTCAAATTCATCCTGCAAAAGAAGAAATGTATGCACCTGTATTAATATCAGAATCTTGATAACCATTAATTTTTCACATTCCAACAGCTATCACTCTCTCTTCCACAGCAGTATCATGCATAGCTGGTCAACTTATACTGGAGAATGTAAACAGGAATCGAACTAACGCTGCTAGACAGTTGCATCGTGAAAACAATTGACATTTGCATCTTTGGTCATTTTCTAGACATTAGAAATAGTATATGCTGCAAGGCTAAAGAATTGTCCCATTGGAATTACTTGGTAAAATGCCCAATGACAATTTCCCAGTCACTAATGGACAACATCTTGCAAGCTCTCTTGCAGAAAATTCAAGCTTTTAATTCAAGTCCATCTTCTCAACTAGCTATGAATACAAAACATGCACGAATGAAGAATTACAAACACTCAGAGAAGCTAAACAAACTACCATGAAGACTAAATTGCATAATCTATCCAGCTAAAAATATTTTTTTTTGTTTCACAGTTAACATCTTGATCCCGAAAACCTTTGCTACATTGGTGATTCTATAGACAGTAATTATGATTTTTGACAAGTTGAATTAATTTGCTGATATGATGCAAATTTGACCAGAGACGTTGATGAAAATTGTGTTTAGGGCATGCAAGCCTGATGCTCCTGTGCATATTAATGCAGCATAGCTGTGCACAAAGTGATGGAAAACAAAGGAAAAAAATAACTATATTAGCATCAACAGATGGCTAGAAAGAATCATAGTATTCAAAACTGGCCAGGTCAAACCACTAATCGGTCAAACCAGCCAATTCGTTAGCCTCAGTGACCAAACCAGCCAATATACCCAGTTCATGCCCTTGCAGACCTTGGTTTGGCATCCAACTGGTCATAAACCAGCCAGTTTGGCCATAAACTGGCCAGTTCCATTATAAACCGGTCGGTTCATTACCAGCGCAGTTTAGGGAGTCCGGGCCATTAATGGCAGTATTTCAGGTGGTTTTGTGTAATGTTCCCTAAAAATCTAAGTTACCAGGATCCGGATACGGATCCGCCAGTTTTTTGAAAAACCAGGATCAGGAAACGGCAAGTACATGCAAATATAAAACATTTTAAAAATTTAAAAATTTAAAAAAAAAAAAAAAAAAAACATATCCTAATTTTTAAATATGTAATTTTTACATACAATAAATAATTATATAAATAATTCCAAACTTAATGTATCATTTATAAATATTAATTAAACATTAATTAAATTTATATAAAAAAAAAAACATATGTGAATTTTTAAATATATAACTTCAATATAATATTTTAAAAATAATTATTAATTTAATTATAATAGATTTAATACATTATTTATATATATTTAAACATCAATTATTAGTTATAATATTTATATTAAGCAAATTATTAAACTTATTTTAAAAAACTTACTTTTAAAACTTGAAAAGAAACTTTAAAATTGATTAAAATAAAAATTATTTTTAAACTTTAAAATATCTAAATAAAAACTTACTTTTTAAACTTTAAAAATATCTAAATAAAAATTTAGATTTTAAACTTCAAAATAAACTTTAAAATATCTGAATAAATATGAGTGGATTATAAACTTCACGTAACCTGCATTAAACTTTAAAGTTTATAATGTTTTGTATTAAACCTTATAATATGGTCAAATAACATAAAATAATAAATTGGCGTTGGCAGACTCCCTAGTTTATTTTCGCGGACGCCGATTCATTAATCCATTTCTTATCATTCCTTAATTGGCTTGCGTCTGGATGATTAAATTTTCTGTTTTGGAATTTTGTTCTGACATTTGCTGCAGATTTGTGCGTTGACGTTGACGGTTTTTTACCTGAGAGACGCTGGACCGAACGGAAGTTTATTTTCTCGGATGCCAATTCATTAATCCATTTCTTATCATTCCTTAATTGGCTTGCGTCTGGATGATTAAATTTTCTGTTTCGGAATTTTGTTCCGACATTTGCTGCAGATTTGTGCATTGACGTTGACGGTTTTTTACCCGAGAGAAGCTGGACGGAACGGATCTTTGCAGATCCGGACCCGAATCCATCTCTGATCCGGGGATCCGCTGATCCAGCCATTAGACCTGACGGATCCAGTAACATAGCTAAAAATTAGTTGTCCAAGGGATGAAGTAGCCTATCGATCCATGTAGGCTATAGTCATTGATAAAGGGGAAAACCCCAAAATCTGGATAAATTTTGGGGTAGCTGGGCAAAGAAACCCAAAAATGGGGTTTGGAGTAAAGTTTACTCAATCATTTAAGAAGAAGAGACCCCTCTAGGAAATCTATAAATATGAGAGGATTCAATTCATTTTGGATAATTTTACCTCTGTATTTTGAGCCATATGCTCTGAGAATTTTAAAACCCCTTTTTTCTCGTCAATTTCGATAGAGAAAGATTCCACCCTAGTTGACACCCTTCTATATTTTCTCTCTGTTCTAGCACAGGAATAACAACTGGAAGGCAACGGTCTCTGTTTGTTTTTGACATTGGTTCTAGCACAGGTTTTGTGAAGGCAGCGCTAGTCAAGATTCCCTACAAAGACAGTATATAAACGAGTTATTCCTGAAGCAATCAAGTTTGTTGAAGACAGAGAAGAAGCAAAGGTTGTGCTAAAACCTACTCTGAGGGCCTCCAAATTATTTGGACAAATGATCCAAAATGGATCTTGAGTAAAACCTCTAAGTCTAAGTCTTCCATAATGTTAAAGACCTGACGGAGTTATAAAGGGAGAAGAGCAAAAAATCGCATCGGAGAAAGCCAACGAAAGTGTTAACAGACCATAGCCTTAAGAGAAATGCGATAGCGATTCCAAGTGAAACAACGTGAACCGTTGATCGAGCGCGCAAATCAACGGTCCAGATTAACTACAATATCGCATCGCATGGAACCAAAGGGAGGACTTAAACACATGATAGCAAGCTTAAGCGATAAGCGATGGCCGCTTTATCGCATCACAATAAACTAAGGGAGAGGACTTAAAACAGGCGCAAAGGCTTTTAGCGGACCCGAAGGATTTATGAATAAAACAGCAAAAGATTTGAGTTCCGTGGTAAAAGGTATTTCGGGCAGGCTTCAGGCAGTAAGTGGTATTGGAAGGGCTTCGCCCAATCCCATACACTAGCCGACACATAGCATGGCGCAAGAGAGAGAAAACCACTTTTTCGGGTGGGTAATCCTCGTGCAAATGGGCCACCCGAAATAACCATCCGCCGTCGGATTAACGATCATAGATCAACGGTCCAGATTAACTACAATATCGCATCGCATGGAACAAAAAGGAGGACTTACCAAGGGCCGAAGACATTGCGATATGCGATCGCCGATCGTGATATCGCATCGCAGCAATACAAAGGAGCGGGGGCTATGCAACATGCGACGTACAATATCGATAAGCCCGAACCTAAAAGGATTATAAACATCGTTTCATAGGATATTTGAGATCCGATAAAATGTTTTTGTCGGGTTTTTCAATGTATTCTATGTATTTCTTTGCATTTTCGATAAAATGAAATAAGGCCCAAATATGTATTATATCGGGGGATTTTTGCGTAGGAAGACCGAACGGTCGGTTTCACCAAGCCCGTCGATCCTTCCGTTTCTAAAAGAAAATGTTCTTCTGCCTTAAGCATTTTTAACAAAACATGTCCACACTGAAAAGGGAGGTGAACAGACAGGGCCGAGAGGCTTAAAAACCACTCTATGGCAAACAAAAGAGGCAAAGGAGAGCAGAAGAGAAAGCGGAAGACATAAAGCAAGAGGGAGCAGCTGTGTACTCTTGTAGACTTGAGGATTTCGAGGGAGTCCCTATGTTTTGTCATTGTTGTGTTAAGACTCTATTCGAGCTCACACTTGTAATCATCTACTCTTGAAGACATAATATAGAGGTCGACACTGAAAGCTTGGACCAGGAGACGTAGCCAAGGGGGTCTGGTGAACTCCTTCATTATTTTGCTTGTGTTGCTTTGTGACTGTTATGTTTTCTAATTCCTCATTGTCTATATTATTCGCAATCTTTCCGATCCGTTGCACTAAATGATATAGGCATTCCTGCACATGAGTCTGTAATACCTTAATATTGATTTAAGATCTCATTTTCATATTAACAAACCAACTCCTAATTTTTGAAGCCTAGTCTTAACCTGGATGGTCAGTGAGGAAGGAATCAAAAACCGCAATGGCATTACAATTGCTTTTTTGGGCAGAGCGAGGATATTTTAGGACATAACCTAATTGGAGCATCATCAAGATCTGTAACCAAGATTATTACATGAGCAGATTATTACCAGAGGTAGTCAAGAACAATCTCATTCTAGGGCAAACATCTACCCTTCATGTGGAGCGGGAACCTTCGGTGTAAGGCACAAATTGCTCTTGTAGCTCGAGTCCTATGGCAGATTCGGAATTGACATGGAACAGAATACAAACCTGCGACAACTCATTTGGACAGAATCACATACAATGTTGACTATTGATTATTTTGGAACATAATTACTGTGAAAATTTGGAAGCCCCAAATTTATACTGCACCAACAGATTAAGTTCCTTCTATCTATTAATTACTACACAATTATTTATTGTTTCCTACAATAAACACCGAAACTAATACACTGTAGCCTTCACCATTTAAATAAAATGTGGAAAAAAGAAACTGAACAAGAAAAAAATACACAACACATCTACACAGTTATTTTTGGACAAATGTCCCCAGAAAAACCCAATGCGGGAAACCCAGTGCAGAAGCTAAGGGTTTTATTATTATGCAATAGTAATTTCTGAATACAATCTTTGGATGCTTTCCTGACTATCCAGTACAGAGAATATTACTGACAGAGAGATGAGTGAGATTACCTCACACTTTCACTAGATATCCTGGTTGATCTAACCCCTGGCTGCCTCTGTGCAGTCTCTACGCAATCCCTGCATCACAACTATTGGGGTCTGTGTCACTCCTCCCGGCTGATCGATTTGCCTCTGAGACTTCGCCTTCTACCCTCTCAGTCTCACACAACGGTTTTTGGCTCTGAAAATCGATTCTCCAACAAATTTACAGATCCCCTCTGGGCTTCTGCGCTGCCTCTGTGTGGCCCTACGTCAGTGTCTCTGGCTCTGCGTTGCCTCTGTTGAATCTCTCTTTGCTTTCTCTGCTAAGTATTCCTAGATCAGGGAAATCTCCAACTAGAACTATCCCTGCCCCTCACTGCAAAAGATCACTTCGAAATTCTCTCTGACAGCGGCACTGCTTCAGAAATTCAATCTTCTGATCTTCACGCGATGTGTTCTCCAAGTACCCATCGATGTCCTTCTTATAATCCTCTAATTGAGAACCAACAGCCCAAATTAGATTCTAATCCATGGCTCAGATCATTTGGGCTTGATCTCTGTCTTCTTCTAGAAGTTTAACCCACAATTAGATTAATACCCTTTAATTATTTTAATTTCATAAGTTTAGACTTAGGCATCCATAGAAATAATTGATTATTTTAATAAAACTATCTCCGGGTGGAATTTCCCAAAACGATTTATGGGTATTGGAGAATACATGTGTCTAAGCCTCCTTGCAAATTTTGAGACTTATAGCACATCCGATGCTACCAAAAATCAACACTCCCTCTTAGCAAGGAATGTGCTCTAATAATGCAACCTGTTGAAGCATCACTCTGACTCTGGAACATCTCCCTCTGCGTTGTTGATGTCTGACATTGTTGCCCACCAACTATTGGGCAAATGTTGCATCTGTGTTGTTGTTGGCCCTGCCATTGCCAACACTACATCTACACTGCAACTCCCTCTCAAATTTTGCATCCGTGTTGTTGTTAGCACTGCCACTGCCAACACTGCATTTGCACTGCAACTTTCTCCAACTGTTGTTGCTACTCCATCAGCAACGGAAAAGCATCCCAAATTATTGAACTGATGTTCAGACGTGATGCATCTATTGTTGGAGTTATGATTGTTGCTAGTCTCTACGCTGACAGTCAGACCCTCTGAAGCCTCTACGTTGTCGTTGACTCTACTTTGTGCCAACTGCACTGCTGCCAACTCTAGCTCTATGTTGCTCAATCTTTGGCGCTCCTAGCCACTGCAACTGTCACTCTGACACTCATTTGCACCAACTAACACTAGTCCATCCTGCTACTTCTAATTTGGGCACTCGTAGCAAGGTTTTGATCCGAGAGGTGGACTCCTCAAGGATCCTACCCATCTGCAATCCTTTCTAACTACAGCTTTAGATCACCCCACCTCCCTCCTGGAGGTATCTAGGCTATCATGGCAAACTCCTCCTTGATCTTTGCGAGTGCAGCCTTCAAATCATGCTTCTCATCTTTGTCCTTCTTTCAGAGAGGACATTGTGTTGCTTAGTGACCAAATTCACCACACCTGAGGCATTTAATCTTCGAGACGTCCTTCTTATGCCTTCATTGCTCATACTACCCCTTGGATGCGAGGGTTGCATTCTCTTATTCCTCCTTGTGCTTCGACCCACTGTTGCTGCTTTCGTCAAGTTTACACTTGACCAATCTCTCCTCAAGTCCTCTTGCTTAAGAGCTACCCACATTCCTTCCCAACCCGGCAAGTTCTCCCTACCCAAGATGCTCTGGACAAATACTTGCCACTCCTCTAAAACTGAGTTGAGGGCCAGTCTTACCATCTTAAAAGATTGAGGTGTAGACCCCACAGTTGTTAGCTCATCTCGGGTCTCATGAAGCTTTGCAAGGAATTGATCAATGCGTTCCCCCTTCTGCATCTTCTTCTCTGAGACCAGATCAGTGCGATCCCGGGGGGGCCGACCCACCAGACTACACCAGCGCTCCAGGATTGGATCCACCCCTGGGAGGCACCCTAGAACCTCCAGGCGACAACAGTGACATCCCAGTATGCCCATAGGACAGCAAAGTTTGACAAGCTCTCTCAGTTTTCTTCTCTCGACCTCAAATGTTAGGAGTAGGAACTGGGCAGGAGACTCCTTCCCCCTTTCTTCTTCTTCTCCTTCTCTGCTTCATCGCAGTGCTTTGTTTCAAAGCCGAGAGCTTCTAGCTTCTACATTTACATTTACTTAGATTATAGATGTATTTCTGCTTTTTAAGAAATGTTAAAGGGGATCGTTTGGTCCACCGGCTTGGCATGATGTGATCATTGTATCTGACAGTCCCGTTGATCTATTATGGTCATTTGTTGGACATTAATAAAATTATCTTATCTTATCTTATCTAAGTACATCTTCTCCGCTGCTCAGAAGATCCTTGATACAGCATTGATAATGCATCCCACATCTCCTTGGCAATCCCTCTGTCAGCGATGTGACAGACCACATGACCCTTCACTCCGTCGAGGATCATTATCTTTGTCTTTGCCATCTCTCCCTTGTACTTTTTGAGCGGATCTAAATCCGCGGCACAACTACCACACTGTCGACGGAGGTCTTAAGAAAATATTCATCTAGAAGGCATGACATCCTTGCCTTCCAGAGCACATAAGTTGGATGCACCATCCAACCGATCTTGATCTCTCAACCCACTGGCTGCCATTTCTGCCACTCGAAAAAGTCGAATGACCTTCTCTTTCCTGCTACAGCTCAGCAAATGAGAATTTGAATTCCCTAGCTAGGAATTCTCTGAGGAAGAAATTCCCTCAAGTGTCTTTTCTTTCTTCTGATGTCTTTCTACCCAACAACTGCCTACAGAAAACAATATCACACCAGGAACCCCTCTTCGTTGAAACTTATGTTGCGCTGCTCCCTCTGCCGCTGACAAATCTCGATCAGGAAACCCTACCTATGTCAACTCACTCAGAGAGAGAATTACCAAGAAAATCTTGCCCTTCTGGCCTAAACTACGCACTCCCTCTGGGGATTCGATTTGCTCCGATACCATGTGAAAATTTGGAAGCCCCAAATTTCTACTGCACCAACTGATTAAGTTTCGTCTATCTACTATTTACTATACAAATTATTTACTTTTTCCTACAGTAAACATCGAAACTAATACATTGCAGCCTTCTCCATTTAAATAAAATGTGGAAACAAGAAACTGAACAAGAAAGAAATACACAACACATCTACACGGTTATTTTTGGAAATGTCTCCGGAAAAAACCCAATGCGGGAAAATCGATGCAGTAGCTGAGGGTTTTATTATTATGCAGTAATAATTTCTGAATACAAACTTGGGATGCCTTCTTGGCTATCCAAAACAAATAATTTTACTAACAGAGAGATGAGTGAGATTACCTCACAGTATCACTGGAAATCTTGGCTGATCCAACACCTGAATGGCTAGCCCCTGGTTGCCTTTGCGTAGTCTCTACACAATCCCTGCGTAGTCCCTAAGTCACAGCTATGGGGTCTGCGTCACTCCTCCCGGCTGATCGATTTCCCTATGAAACTTCGACTTTTGCCCTCCCAGTCTCACACCCCGGTTTCTAGCTCTGAAAATCAATTCTCCACAAATTTACAGATCCCCTCTGGGCTTCTGCGCTGCCTCTACATGGCCCTGCGTCAGCCTCTCTGGCTTTGCGCTACCTCTGCGTGGCCCTGCATCAGCCTCTCTGGTTCTGCTGAGAATTCCCCGATTGGGAGAAATCTCTAACCGGAACTATCCCGGACCCTCACTGCAAAAAGATCACTTTGAAATTCTCTCTAGTAGTTGCTCTACTTCAAGAATTCGATCTTCTAATCTTCACTCGATGTGTTCTCCAAGTGCCCATCGATGTCCTTCTTATAATCCTCCAGTTGAGAACCAATGGCCCAAATTAGATTCTAATCAATGGCTCAGATCATTTGGACTCGATCTCCATCTTCTTCTAGAAGTTTCACCCACAGTTAGATTAATATCCTTTAATTATTTTAATTTCTTAAGTTTAGACTTAGGCACCCATTAAAAATAATTAATTATGTTAATAAAACTATCTTCGGGTGGAAGTCCCTAAAACGATTTTTGGATATTGGAGAATACATGTGCCTAAGCTTCCTTGCAAATTTTGAGACTTAAAGCACATTCGATGCTACCACAAATCAACAATTACATGTTGTCATAATTCGTGGACCTTCCCACAGATGGTCCAAGCTCCTAACATGAAGGAAATTGCATTGTGAGTGTTTCATGGAATCCTGTAGCAGAATCCTAGTGTCGCGGCCAACATCACAAAGTCGAAGTACAGTTTCATGTAGTAGATC